>OZ038513.1:31730573-31893073 GCA_964036315.1 Acanthosepion esculentum
AGTCATAAATAGAATCATAGCCAAAAACAAGATAAAACCAACTTTATGCACCTGTGTCTAAAGCTGTAGAACACTTTATTAAAGAAATGTACTTCATTTGCTAATTTATTTGTGTTTAAACCAGAATCTTTCTATCTACCAAATAATGATGATATAAATAATTGAATCAAAACTGGTTCAAGTGAAAACAGCATCTTGAACTATGACATTTTAAGACGTATTTTGGCATACAGGGTAATGAATTATTTTTTTTACAAAGATGTTCACTCTGTAAAACATCTAAGCTACTTGAGGTAGGTGGTTACAGAGTAAGTGATGCAGTTTATGGATATATTAGTGTGCGACAAGTAAATTGTTGCCATTTCATATTTTTAATTTTGCGCATGCATGTTGATTGTCTTTGAGTTTGTTGACTGCACAGTATAGTAGGGTCAGTTGGGCACCATCTGTGAGAAAAAGAGCACCATGATGCAATTCACTCTGCCAGAAATTTGGAAATGGCATGCTGTACTACTTGGTATTTGTGCCGGAATCCCCAATACAAACATTTCAATGTGTTTGGGTGTCAATCTGAGGAGAGTGCAGAGAATTCGGAAAGAGTTGGATGAGTGTAATGGTGATTGCAAAGGTACAACAGCTCGAAGAACTCACACTGATCCTTCTGATAAGAAAAGAACTCCTAAATTTGAGGCCTATGTCAACTGCCTTCAGGAAATAATTCTGCCGTGGATCAAGAGGGTGGCTGCTGGAATACCCCAGGTCTGGCAACAGGACTCTCAACCATGCCACACAAGCAGGAGAACCCTGTCAGACAATTTTTGCGACCAGATTACACCTAATATCTGGCCATCTAACTCCCCATACTGCAACTTCCTTGATTATTATGTGTGGGGTGTAGTTGAGTGAGAGATAGCAAAACTCATTGTAACACTAAAGATGAACTGAAGGCAAGGTTCATGGCCGCATTCACCAACTTAAACAAGGAGAGCATCCAGAAGAGTTGCAGGAGATTCCATAATCATCTGGAGGCCATAGTTGAAGCCAATGGCAATTTTATTGAATAAATTTTCTCTTTAGGATTTCAAGATATTTTTGTGTAATTTTGGTAAATATGTCTGTTAAAATGTGATGTCAGTGTTATTTTTATTTTTGCGTAATTTAGATGACAATTTATCCATCTCACCCTGTTTGTTGGGACGATAATGGTTGACATTAGATTTGAACAGGTTAAGATTATAGTAAGCATGGAAGCATCCTCTTGGGAGTTGGTTCTTGAGTTTGATATGGCATCAACCCAAGAAGTTAAAATGGAAAAATGCAGATCAGATATGCCTAGGATATAGGTGCCAGCATACAAAAAAATTATTTGTTTACTTGACCATTAATCCTATTCCAGACAGGTTTGTTTTTTTTTAGTTCTGAAAGGCAAATGGTGGTGGGAGGTTGCTCATACATTTTCAAATGCCACCGACCTCTAAATAATCGTTTACATGGTTTGAAACTTCAAAGGATTATTCTATTACCATTTTCTTTTATTTTCATTGGACCTGGAACTAGTGACATGACGAAATAGGTGATTTTGAAAAGTAAATATATGATTCAATGTAGTCATTTAATTTACAATGCAAAGAATTCATCCTGAATGTACTTTGAAATATTTGTGTACTGAAGTCATAATGTATCTGCGTTGGAATGCTAAAGTAACACTATATAGAATTTTCTTAAAGTACACAAGTCCTCACACCAGCAGAAATATGATGACATCAGCAGTAATAAAACAAAAGGTGTATTCACTATATTCACAATTACGTTTAGAATTATTAATAACGACTTGATAATGTGAACAACCAATTAAATTAGTCAAGTATCAATACTTCACTTAACATGTATTTGTAACCGACACAGTAGTTCTTGATTAAATTAATTCATTTTTTTTTCTTGTGAGCAATGTGTTACTTCACAGAGATTAGTAGCCTACTGCTTGATACACTCAGTTGCAGTTTTTTCTCATCTGCTCGTATTTACCCTGACACCTGAAAGTCACATCTCAGTCGAACATTTCTACCTATTTCTGGCAACCCCTATCAATACATGTTACTCATGGCCTTTTCTTTGCTACAAGAATATCGCAACAAAATCTTTTCATTAGAGTTAATTTATAATAACATAATAAGAAGTTTGAAATCAGTACAACAACCATAAAAAGAGTGCACACCTCTATCCTCATATATATATATATATATATATATATATATATATATAATACATAGAAGGTTAATGGTCAGAGTTGAATCAGACCAGGAAACAGTAGTATTAAAAAGAGTTTAATACATGTATGAAAAAATAAATTAAAGTAAAAATAACATGTAAAGCTTTTAACTTCAAAAAACAAGAGGTCAGTTGAATCTACTACCTTGGTTTATATATATATATATATATATATATATATATATATATATATATATATATATATATATATATGAGATTTCTTCTTTTATAAAATAGCTTACAGGATAAAGTTTACCTACCATTTCCACTATGCCATTAGATTTTAAAAAGATTGACAGTGTGCCAGAGAGCAATATCCATAATTATTATCTGAAAAATATATAACAGCCTTACAAAGCTGTTGTGGTTTCTCTGGGAAATCATGGTAGCATGATAAGTTGTTATGTCTTTTTAACATTATAATTACTCCTATATATATATATATATATATATATATATATATATATATATATATATGAAGAAATATAGTCTTAAAGTGTGCTATATTTATGGGATAAAGTGCTCAATATCAGAGATAGAGCATGTGTAAATATAAAAGTGAACATAGCAACTCTTTCATCGGATGTGTTCATTGAAGCTCGACATTAAAGTCTCAGAGGTCATCTCTCTCTCTGCTCACTTGTGTCCACTCAACTCCTGCTTCACTTCTCACTGAGTTTTCATCTCTGACATTAATTTCATATCTGATTTGTTTAACAGGCATCAAATATTTGGCTGAGGTGTATGTTTATCGACTGCATTTGACCAGTTGCTGAGTGGCCGTATTCGCACGAGGAGGAAGCGCCGTATTTGATCATCCTTGTGCCGATTATGTCTGTGTGCAGGCACTGCATTGTGTGATAGTGGCCCAGATTCACAGCCAGAATCTTAGACGCAGCTATGCATATATTTAAATGTTTGTTTTAGTGTTTTCAAAAAAAATAATGTTTTCTCACTGTTCTGTAATTAATGTATCATTCAATTCGATTACAGTAAAAAAAAAAAAAAAAAAAAAAAAAAAATAAACAAATCCATCTTTTTTCTTTAAATACCATGTCACTTAATAACTTTGTAATCATGCCCCCCCCACTGGTTGTAAGTGTGCAGTTGAGTGAGAGATAGCAAAACTCATTGTAACACTAAAGATGAACTGAAGGCAAGGTTCATGGCCGCATTCACCAACTTAAACAAGAAGAGCATCCAGAAGAGTTGCAGGAGATTCCATAATCATCTGGAGGCCATAGTTGAAGCCAATGGCAATTTTATTGAATAAATTTTCTCTTTAGGATTTCAAGAAATTTTTGTGTAATTTTGGTAAATATGTCTGTTAAAATGTGATGTCAGTGTTATTTTCATTTTTGCGTAATTTAGATGACAATTTATCCATCTCACCCTGTTTGTTGGGACGATAATGGTTGACATTAGATTTGAACAGGTTAAGATTATAGTAAGCATGGAAGCATCCTCTTGGGAGTTGGTTCTTGAGTTTGATATGGCATCAACCCAAGAAGTTAAAATGGAAAAAATGCAGTTTGTAAGTGTAATGTAAGTGTGCAGTTTGTGGAATGGATAGTGACTTGGAATGAGAAATTAGAAAGCTGAGTTCGATTCCAGTCAGGTTCATTACATTCACTTATGCACAGATACCTTTGGGAAAGGTATGAATCCATCTCCCCCCAGCTATGGGTTAAATGGTAGGACTGGTTTCTCCAAAAATAATTGTTATTCTGAGAAAATGCAATGTTCAATTGTATAAAAGAAAAGAATTGTTATTCCATTCCAAAATACATTTCTGTTTTATATAACCCATAAAAAATCAAATCAATCAGTCTCCACTGCTTTTGTAAAATGGGAATATCCGTGATTGTTCTTGACATAAGATATGATAATGGTGTAACTATCTAATGCCTTTCCTTATGGTTTTGAATTTAAAATTGCTTTACCGCAAGACAGACTGCTAACCAAGGCCAATCTGCCCTGGGGAGGCAGGATTGATATCTTTCTTGATGCAAAGTGAACACAAACTCTGTCAGGGAAAACCATATTTGTATGGTTAGTTTAGTGGGATATTAAATATTTTAGATTACCTTTGACTGTATATCCATAGGTGGGGTGTGCATTCTCATTGATATAGCAGTATCCACCTTCGGGTTTTTAAATTAAATTTTTTTATTTTAACACAATAGCCACTGAAATGGTGGGCACATTGACATTTATTACAATTCCCTGAATAATAAGAGAAGTTAGGATGGTATAGGTTACTCCTGTAATCGATGTATTGAATGGTAGCTGTTTTGATACTATCAACTCTTGTAATTATGTCAATTATAAGAGTAGTTAGGATGGTATAGGTTACACTTGTAGTCAGTTACTTGGATGATGGCCACTTTCATACCATGTTCACTTTGGTATCACTTGAATATAAAATCCAGAAAATTATTTGTTAAACAACAATTAGTTAATTTTATTTTGAAGCCACAGGTTTGCATAATAACATTCTGTATAGTATATAATAGACATATTCTATCTGAAGCACTTGCATCAATTAGATAGAATTTTACATGGTGTAACTATATATGCAGTTATTTGAGAGCATGATTATTTTGATATATTGGCTTAATAAATCTGACCTCAGTATTTCACAGATTGTTATAAACAGTCATATCTAACAGTTTCTCATACTGTAACTGTTCTGTTCACACTTGTAGTGGACCGTGGGTTTAATACGCGTTGTGTAATGAAACGTGTGGTGGCCTCCTGAAATAAAGTCCACTACAAATATGGTGGGCTCAAAATATCCAACCAAAAGAAATGTAAAACAAAACAACCAAGGCCGAGATTATATATATATATATCGTAATCAAATGCATACTAATTATAAACAAGATGAAAATATACTAAAAAAATTAGTAAATACTAACATATCTACAACAGATCCTAGCAAAAAAATTAAGTTAATTATATACTACACTAAATCTAAAATATCCAACTCAATTATTCGCAATGATTCTTCTCCCCCGGTTAGCGATTTGCAAAAAACCAACATAGTTTACAAATTCAGGTGCCCTTTGGGAGATTGTATCTCCAACGAACTAAATAATATCTATGTTGGTCACACCACAAACTCGCTTTCACGACACTTGACACTACATTTGAATGATAACTCTAACATTTTTAGGCATTTAAAACAACATGCCTCGCCGCATACACAATTCCGGAAAATCCTCGTCGAAAACACAACTATACTTAAACATGAAAAGAATAAACAAAAACTAAAAATTCTTGAAGCTATATACATAAAACAGTTGAAACCTAACCTGAACAAAATAAACTATGAAAACTCCACAAATATCCTTAAATGCCTATAATTAGTAACAGAAACCATTGGTTCATACCAACGGCTTCCCATACTCAATACTCATCGGATTCACTCTCGCGTTGTCATGTGTGACGTCATGAGCTGTTGTGCGATTTTCGCTTTCAGCGTTTTATATGCACGTGTTTATCGTTGCTTGGAAATCATCCATGTAAACAAATAAGACTATCATCAATTTCTTGTTCGTGTATTGCATAAATATATTGTGTAATTGTCATCTTCGATAATGGCTTATGTAAGCCGAAAGCTTAGATTGGATTAAAAATATGTATCAATATTGTGATTTTCTTTCATTGTTTAATGATAATGTTATTAAGCTTATCAGACTATATGAAAAAAAACTTACATAAAATATATAGACAACACTTATCTATATTATTTAATGAAACATGTATTAATATATATATATATATATATTTGCATGTGTATGTGTGTATGTGTGTGTGTGTATATATATATATATATATATATATATATATATATATATATATAAACTGTTATAAGTGTATTAACAAACAAATGAATACAAATTACCAAAACAATAATGTGTAACAAATAATTGTGAAAAGTTTGTATTCCAAGAAATGTGTGAGTGCGTGTTTGTATGTACGTATCATCTGTGAAATCTTTACATGGTCACAGTTCACTGAAAATGAATGAAAGAAAGAAAGAAAGTGTTTTCACATGTATATATCATTTAGGGATAGCTCCCCCCAAGTGGTGGTATCAGAATTTAGGAGGAGATGACTCCAACATACTGAACCTCTGTGAATATAATATATAATAATAATAGATATTTTCATACTGTATTGTAAATATTTGGCTAGAGTGGAGATTGTGTTAATAGTGTTTGCTCAGTCAGGATATGATTACTTCTGTTTTGGCAATGCATTCTGGGAATTTTGATGCAAGTCATCACATTAATGAGAGTTTTTGAATGCAGTCTTTGTAAACCAATAAAAATTATTAGCAGACTATAAAAACATTAGTTGGAACATGTTTACACTGCAGGTTTTTGCAAGGCAGGAAAAGGATAGTCTAGTTTGTATTAATAAGCAGTATATCATGATAACAGATTTGGTGTAACTTATTTGAAGTGTCAGCAACTTGTCTCATCGAATAATAATAGGCTTCATAAAGTCATGACCTCAAAATTGTGTTTTCCTTATTAGATACCACCTTCTAATGAAGGATGTTCGGATACCATGTCTAGAAGTTGTGAGCAGTGAAGAAGTTTAAAAGAGAATGAGAACAAAAATGACAGTTGTACTAAGAATCAGTAAAAGACACTTTAAATATCTGGGACACTTTCTGAGGAAAGAAATCTTGGAAACTTTGACACTCACAGTACATATTGAAGGCAAGAGGGATAGAGAGAAACCTCAACTAACCTACTTAATGAGCTTGTGTAAATGGATAGCAAAGCAGGGAGTGTGATGTATAGTAAAAAGACAAACATTGCTTAAATCCACAAATGATGAGAAGTTGTGGAGAGCCATTATCAACCACATTCTGAAGGTACATGTCACATCTTACTTTATTTTAAACTAAACAAGATAACCAACCCTTGATAAAAAAAATAAATAAAATAAACAAAAAATCTGAACAAATAAATTAACAAACTATGAAGGGACATATAAATACAAGTAAATGTAATAATAATAAACAACAACAAATAATTAAGTAATCAATAAATAAATAATAAGTAAAAAAAATTAACAAACAGCACTATAAAATAATTACAAATAACCACATTCAGATGCCCAATTATTCCCACTCGGTAGCCTCAAGAATTATTTGAAGCATAAGCATTACAATAATACAATGGGCCTTACTACCCATAATGCACCACTGACCAAGTGAAGCCAAAACACAGCACACATGGCCTGAAGATCACATTCAAGCATGAAGCAGACTGTCACTGCTTGGTGTTGACTACAGTGTTCAATTTTACCCCCCATATATATATATATATATATATATATATATATATATATATATATAAATATAAAAGTGAACATAGAAGTCAACACTTAGAGGCCTGACGATTGCATCTAGCATGAAACAGACTGTTGCCTCTAAGTGTTGACTTCTATGTTCACTTTTATATTTACACACGCTCTATCTCTGATATTGAGCACTTTAGCCCATAAATATAGCACACTTTAAGACTATATTTCTTCATATATATATATATATATATATAAAAGTGAACCTTGAAGTCAACACTCAGAGATGACAGACTGTTTCATGAGATTTGATTATAGCAGTGAAGGCTTTATGCAGTACCAACCACACTTTTTGAAGCTCCAAATACAGTTACCTGGTGCACTATGTGCCACAAGGTCCCCAAACAACTCTCCACAAGTTTTGAATTCAGAGTTGTCCTTCTAGACCAGTTGCCATCCAAGGCTATAGAATCCAGTCTTTCTTGTTATTTACCCATAGCTGGAGGGAGAAGAAGAGAATTAATACTTTTCCCAAGGTTATTAGCATGTGTGTGTGTGTGTGTGTATGTATGTATGTATGTATGTATGTATATATAAACTTCACTTAGTCTGACACAAGGTCATGTATGGTACCAAGTGAAGATGGAACTTGCTGTCGGAGTAATGTTCTGTTCTATTTAACTGTTAATTGCCCTTTGGGTGGGTGTAAAGATGATAGCATCTAAAAGGTAAGATTATGAATATGGTTCTCTCATCTTTTAAAATTGCTGGAACCATTGTCATTCATTTCGGTGATGAAAATTAGCAAAAGTGTATCAATTTTGGATTCTGTAAATGGTAAAAAAAAGAGATTAAAAAGCAATATTTGTCTAAAAATGTAATAAGTCCTTGAATAAACCCTCTGTACTTTTAATCAGGAAGATACTCTTTATCTGGGCATGGGGAACACACCCACCTACATAAAGAAAAAAAATTGGTTTGGAATTCTGCCAAAAGTAATTAGTGCAGAACAAATCTGACCTGCAATCGTCCGAGTGAGGAGAGGTAAAATATTCTTACCATTTTTTCTTTTGGAATTTATTTCTTCTGGATTTTTGACTTTCATTTATTCTATCTTCTTTTCTTTATTTACTTCCTTTTTTTTAAAGCAGGGTGGGGTTGTTTGATGTGGCAACAGGCACACCTTTGAATAGAAATGGTACCAGAAAGTTAAATGATTATATTTGACTGGAGGACATTTTTTCAAATTCTTCTGACTTGTGGCAGCATGTGTAATCTTAGGAAATTTCTTGGAACTTTCCAGATTCTGTCAAGTTATTTTTGCCCACTTTTATTGACTTTATTATAAGTGCTTGTCTGCAATTCCATTTCTGTTTTGTATTTTATTTTTTGTTTCATCTTTTTCCTTTTTGTTTTTACTTGCCTTTTCTCTATCATCCTCTCTTTTTTTTCTCTTGCTTCCTTTTCTAGTTTCTTTTCTCTCTCTTCTGTTCCCTTTCTCTTTTGCCTCCTTTTATTTTTCTCATTCCTATTCTTTTTTTTCATTCTCCTCCCCCTCTTTTTCTTCTTCTTCTTTTCTCTCTCACTTCCTTGTTTTCCTCTTTCTCCATTGCTTTTTTGTTTCCCCCCGCACTTTCCCTACTGATTTCTAGTTCCTTCCTCTTTCTTCTTTGTTTTCTTGTTCCTCTTCTCTTTCTCCCTCACTTTCTTCTTTTTTCCTCTTTCTCCCTTCCTTTCTACTTTTCCCCTTTGCTTTCTTTTTCTTTTCCTCTTTCTCACTTGCTTTCTTCTTTTCTTTCTCGCTTGCTTTCTTCTTTTCTTTCTCGCTTGCTTTCTTCTTTTCTTTCTCGCTTGCTTTCTTCTTTTCTTTCTCGCTTGCTTTCTTCTTTTCTTTCTCGCTTGCTTTCTTCTTTTCTTTCTCGCTTGCTTTCTTCTTTTCTTTCTCCCTTGCTTGCTTCTTTTCTTTTTCTCCCTTGTTTTCTTCTTTTGCCTCTTTCTCTTTTTTCTTTTCCTCATTTTCCCTCTTTTTCCCTCATTTTCTTTTTTCCTCTTTTTTTTTTTCTTCTTTCTCCCTCACTTTCTTCTTCTTTTTTCCTCTCTCCTTCACTTTCTTCTTCTTCTTTTCCTTTTTGCTTTCTTTTTTCTTCTCTTTCTTCTTCCTCCTCCTCTCATCATATTCCGCTGATGTATTTTTGTTCTACCAAACTTTGTTGCTGTTTTTATTGTTTTTTCTCATTTTTCTTTTTTTTTCCTTCTCATTTTCTTCATTTATTGAAATTCATTCTCTTTCTTTCCTTTTTTTTTCTTAAGCAATTTACACTTGGAAATTTCAGTTTTTTAGACTTAAAAAGCTCCCAACTTCTTCATTATTAGCATCCTCTCCTTTCCTGCCATTTGAATACAACTCCCCCTTCTTCTCCTGCCATTTTTACTTCTAATTATTGTCTTTATTTCAATTTATCCACCAGATATTATTATTATTATTATTACTGATATTATTATTATTATTACTTTTGTTTGTTCATCTCCCTGCCTTATTTATTTGCATTTAGATGCACCCGAATCATCCCCACCAACCCTTTGGGCATTAGGTGATTCAATTAATTGTACTAAATGCTGGCAGGGACACAGTGATGGGTAACTACAGATAGCTTCCCCAGCACTAAGTGGAATTGAATGAAAGAAATGTCTATTAGTGACTGCATCCAATTTACCCGTGGGGCTGCTGTTAATAGAGCTTCATGCAATTGATTGGAAAACTTGGGCCACTTAGAATGCTGGCGGGAGGGTCAGAGGCAGTTCTTGCAAGGAAGGGTTTTAATATGTTCACTCAGTAATAATTATGTCTAATGGTGATACCTTTGAATGGACTTGGGGTCTGTTTGTAGTGAGGGTTTTTATTAAGAAATATTGACTGTGGCTCTGAATAGGATTAGAATAAATATTTCTTGCACTAGCTGTTTGCTGTAATTTGACACTTGCTTATGGCCGCCCTGGCATAGCTGTACGTACAGGCTTGCGAATTAGCAAGATCTGGTAATTCATTGCTTTTGCAGAAATTAAGAAGAGAACTCAGTTCTGAGAATCAAAGAACTACAAATTTATCAAATATACACTTTCTTTAGCAAACCCGTTGAATAATTACCTATCGACTGACCTTGTCAAGATCAGAGAGTTCACTAATCTGCAGTGAAGTTCATCATGAACTCCATAATGTTTTCTGTGACTGATGACAATCTAACCTTCTATTTAACCCCTAGATGGGTGGGGAGAGGAGAAATTTTATTCATGCTTGAATGGTAACATTTCATGAAATTTGATCAGATTTTCACCATTCCAAACTCGGACAAAATTTATCAGACATGAATGTAGTCATGAGCGAATCTTAAATCGGCAGTTGGTTGTTTTTTTAATCCACTGTATTAAAGATTTTTAACTTGTACTATTTGTGAATACAAACTTTTAAGATCTATATCAATTATTCCAAAATTATCCATTGTGTTAATTAAGATATTTTAATACCTTAATTTTTATCAATTAAGATTTGGTAAAATGAACAAATAGCAGACACATTATTAGAACATTCAGTTCATCAACCAGTTTCAAGCTAAATAAAAGTCTCTTTTTGTTGAAAATTATTAATAAAATGCAATATCTCTACTGAGTGGATACCAATTTAATATTTAATTAGCCAAAAACCTGTTATTTGCAAACATTTTTATTGATAAGATTATTTCTAAGTTAAGGTGTACAACTGAAAAGATTTGAAATTTACAATTTTTTCCATTTCACTGAAACAGATGTTAACCTTTAGCACTTGACATTATTCATAAGTGTTACTCTTACTTCCACTGTATATGGTGGCTCCTCAAATGTAAATTGAAGTAGTCTTGATCACGATTTAAGTCAAGGCTGTTTTTTTGTTTTTTTTCCTGTTGCTATAGTAGGATGTGACAACACAATTATCAAATTTAAATATACTGTTATTTGGTGATTGGAGTCAACTGCAATGACAGGACAAATGCTTTCCTTGGTGACTGAAGTTGCCTAAAGAGTGTTTAAGGTTAAACACTTTTATATTTCTTTTCTTTTTCTTGCTGAATCCAAGTAGCGTCTCTGATATGCCAGTTTTGTGTTTTCACACGGTCAAAACAGAATAGTCTACTATTTATGGGGTCAATGCCTCATAAATAGTTGACTATTCTGTTTTGCAGGGAATAAGGGTCGTGCAAACTAATCAAGGGGAGGGGTGACTGCTTTTTGATTTGTTTGTTTAATGGAATGTCAAATCTTTATAGGTTATTTAATGCCGAAATTTTATTTTCTTGGGAGCTTGGAAGTAATAAAAATATGATATGTTATTCTGCTTTCACAATTGAATACATGGTAGATGATACTCAGCTTTTGTGCATATACATGTTTGTGTGGACATGATTACTTGAAGCTATATTATGTATGTTTTATGTTGTAGTTTTGTTAAAGTTATATTTTGGAATAGTTTGATTTCTTTAAGGGATTATAGGATATTATATAGGTTAATGTCATGAATGTTCTTTCATGGTGATTGATGTATTGTTGGTAATTTGTTTTTAATAAAAAATATATTACTGGTATTTTTACTATAAAAATGTATTTTGTTTTTGTTGGGGGGGGGGTCAATATTTGCCCATAGCTGGGACCCTAACAGGTGCTACCACTTCAGATCAGGGTGGACCTGGGAACAACAGCAATTAAGAGTTGGTTCCACGCTCCTCAAAACCTCCAATCTCATGATAAGAGGCCTTGCTGCCAGATGTAGTTTATCGTCATACCCAAGACTGTCAAAGGAAGGGACAAGCAGAATTATAATGGATTAATATATATATATATATATATATATATATATATATATATTTTATGGAGAAAGATAAAAATTACACTGTATTTTCAAGCATATATTGGATTATTAATCTGTAATGATTTAGGCTTTAATAATGTATAGTTATTAAGGTATTAGAAATGTTATACCCTTCAAGTAACACATTCTAATAGAGTTGAGGATTTTTCTGTTAAGTATTTGTATGTATTCTTGTGTTCTATGTGATGTCTTCATGCCATGTATAAATAAAAGACAGCATATCAAGTAGTTAGTCCACATAAGAGTCTGTGTTGAAGCAGTAAAAGAAGTCATTAGGAAATTTTCCTGTTTTTACTCTATTTTCTGTTATGCAAAAACTTTCTTCATTCAAAGAAACTGGATTAAAAAACAATTTTTGTAAAAAAATAAAAAAATAAAAAAATCATTTGAAAATTTAATTTTTCAAAAAAATGTAGCTTCCCAATGCCATTTCTATAAATATTTTGATGGTAATTGCTTGGATGAACTTTTCTCTATGGTATTTAGATTATTGATAAAATCCAAAGAATCTGCAATTATATTGGCCCTAACCTGGCATCTTGCCTTCAGTCACTTTCCCACTGCCATAATCTAGCTTCACAGTGCCTCTTTTATAAATACTTTCATGGTAATTGTTCAAATGAACTTTCCTCTATGGTACCTAGGCTTTATGAATTCAAGGACAGCACTAGATTGGCAGCAAGAACTAATCATTTTACAGTTGAAATAGCTAGATGCACTGTAAGTTCTATGCTAACAGTTTCTTTCATTGCATTTCTCACTTGTGGAACTCTCTTCCATTCAATTTTGATCTTTAAAAATTTAAGTACAATGTCTGTTTTACTCAATTTTATTTTTTTTGTTCTCTTTCTTCAATCGTATTTTCCTTTTTTTATCTGACACTCAGTAACCCCCCTTGCATGTTAGTGGCATTATTTATTTTCTTTGGGTGAAATGATTTAAAAAAAAACAAAAAAACTTTTGCTATTCACTGACTGAGCCACCAGTGTACAATGATTGGTTGAAATTCATAAAATCTCAAGTGGCAAGATCTCATAGTTTTACAGTTGAAATGGTTAGATGTAACTAAGTTTTATGCTAGCAGTTTCTTCTCTTGCATTTCTTGCTTGTGGAACTCGCTTTTGGCTTCTTGTTTCCCAGTTAACTTTGATCTTTAAAAATTTAAAAAGAAGATAATGATTACCCTCTATTTTCTTAATTCTTATTCTTTTATTGCCCTCTCTCTCCTTAATAGTATATTTTTCTGATCTCCTCTCACACTCAGTAATCCCTTGAATCTTCATGGCTTTGTTGCCTTACTTGGAGTGAAATGATTAAAAAAAAAAAGAAAGAGGAATGCTTATAATTTATGGAGAAAGATTAAATTTACGCAGCATTTAAAAACTATATCAACTTCAGCTTTTAAGCATGAATAGTTATTAGAAATCTGAAATTTTGCAAGTAACATGATTAAAAATGAAGCCTGTCATTTGTCTCTTAAATATTAGTGTGTATCCTTGTGTCTGGAAACTCTGCCTTCATCTTTAGTATAAAGAGAAGACAACGAATCAAGTAGTGAGCTATAAAATCCTTTGTAAAACATCTCAACTATTCTGGAATATAAAATGTCTGTACTTGCATGTAATCTGTTCTCCTCTTTTCCTATTTGGACGTGTGGAATATTTTGATGACGTCAAATCTTCCTCCTACTCAAGCTTCCACAAATCTTGTTGCCACTCTGCCAGGATGATTTTGTATCTTACAATTAAAGTTTACTGATATATATATAAGCACTCATGCTTATATATATATATATATATATATATATATAAGCATGAGTGCTTATATATATATATAAGCATGAGTGCTTATATATATATATATATATAAAGCATGAGTGCTTATATATATTGGCATCCACAGACAGACTGTTTCGCTGTATCACAGCTCATCAGTGTGGCTAGACGTCCGGTTTCCTCTGGCTAGAATCGAAAACCCGCTGAATTCCTGTCAGTCAGAAATTTTACCCTGAAGCCGTTGGTGCACGGCAGAGAAGAAGGGGAATTTAAGCGTATTTATTTTTAGATAAACACATAGTGACTGAGAGAACTTGATTCGATTTACCGAAGAGTCTTGCATTATTAGCCGTAATAGTCACTGTTTACAAATCCACACATCCTCCCCAGAGAGCTCAACCGAAAGAAATTTTTCAGAAGCATATATATAAGCATGAGTGCTTATATATATATATATATATATATATATCAGCATGAGTGCTTGCATGTTGTTATCATCGTAAGACAAAAAAAATACAAACTCTACTTAAATGACCTTTTTCCATTGTTTGTAACATTGTTCATCAGTTGCCGTTTGGAAACAAAGAATTTTGGTGCTTATTAGAATGATAAAAAAAAAATTTAATGATCAAATGGAAGTTTGTCAAATATTCATGATTGGAAAATTGTGATATCACGCAAAAAGTTTGTAACAACAACAACGGCATTTAAAAAAGAAAAGCGGCTCGGCTCCTAATTTGGGGAATATATAAAGGTATTAATGTAAAATTAACTTTAAAATGTTAATGTATGAATGATGATACATGTTTTCCAATATAGCACAGGATCAAAAAGAAACAGAAAATGTTTTGTTTAAAAGATAAAGGAAAAATATTGTTTTTTCTTTTTAATTTAGAATATCACTTTAAACTTTTTCTTTTTCTCTGCCTAGCTTCTCGTTCAAGAATTTGATAAATGCTTCAATGAACACCTCTTCCTACTATTCCTTGCTTTATACTTCCCATCATATAACACTACCTGCACTATATAGTAAGTATAGTGTCTTATAAATGCATATCTTTCTCAGACTCTCAAAACATTCATATCTGCTCTGTTTCATGTCCAAACGTAAACAAAGCAATTTCTAAAGAAATGTTGGATTTTTATTTATCAATCCAACAGATTTTATTATATAAACATTGTATTTAAGGGTTACCCATGTTTGAGTAGATGCTCTGTTTATTTATTTTCGTCTACTGGCCTGAATATTCAAGAAATCTTATTAAAGAAAAACATTCACTCTCCAACTGGATGCAAACCTGCTTCACCTTGTAGGTGAAAATAAATAAATATACTGTAACAGTGAATGTAACAAACTTGACTTGTATTTGAACTTGGCTCTCCAATTCCTCAAACCGAGGTGTTATCTATTAGTCAACCATGCCTCCACCATATATATATATACAGTGTAACGCGGATATAAGAGAGTTATCAGGACCGGAGAAGAAGTATCTTATATCCGGGTTTGGTCTATTTTGTTTTATTAACACAGGCTCGGATTTGGGACCTTAGAAAACCTCTCTTATATCCGGATTTCACTGTATATTAGAAAATATTAGTGGTCAAATAATATATATATTAGATAATATTAGTGGTCAAATGTGTGTGTATATATATATATATATATATATATATTAGATAATATTAGTGGTCAAATGTGTATATATATATATATATATATATATATATATATATTAGATAATATTAGTGGTCAAATGTGTATATATATATATATATATTAGATAATATTAGTGGTCAAATGTGTATATATATATATATATATTAGATAATATTAGTGGTCAAATGTGTATATATATATATATATATATATATATATTAGATAATATTAGTGGTCAAATGTGTGTATATATATATATATATATATATATATATATTAGATAATATTAGTGGTCAAATGTGTGTATATATAAATAAATAAATATATATATATATATATATATATATATATATAATATTAGTGGTCAAATGTGTGTGTGTGTATATATATATATTAATATTAGTGGTCAAATGTGTGTGTATATATATATATATATATATATTAGATAATATTAGTGGTCAAATGTGTGTGTGTGTGTGTATATATATATATATATATATTAGATAATATTAGTGGTCAAATGTGTGTGTGTATATATATATATATATATATATATATATATATATATTAGATAATATTAGTGGTCAAATGTGTGTGTATGTATATATATATATATATATATATATATAAGATAATATTAGTGGTCAAATGTGTGTGTGTGTATATATATATATATATATATATATATTAGATAATATTAGTGGTCAATATATATATATATATGTATTTTCTTATATAAATTTTGAAGAGGATAGAATCCAGGTCGAACTCAATTTCCAGGTCAGAGTAAGAATATAATAAAAAGGCTAATATTCCATGGTTATAATTTATTACATTGGAATCGTAATCACAATCCAAATCATCAGACCTACAAATTCAAAAAGAAATCAGGAACCATAACTCCGGGTATAAAAAACGAAATTTTAGTGAGAGTGTATGTGTGGGAGTGAGCAATGCAAGTGTTAGAGAGAAAATATCTGAAAGCCCAAGAGAGATTATTATTTGTATTTTTAATGCTACCACACATGATTATAATTAAAAGAAAAAGTGAAGAATGTGCTAGCTAACTAGTTTTGAACCTTGCTTCATGGAGCTAAATTGATGTTAATAAATATGTATATATTATCAATAAAAGGAATGAAATCTTGGGGTGGGGGTGGAAGCAACAAAAAAAAAAAATAGATGGAAATCAATTGGAAGCCAAGGACAGAATCCGTCTGTTTACAGAGTAAAGGCTTCAATGATAAAATGTATGTCTTACAATAACTTAAGGTGGTAATTTGAGTGGGACCTACTCGAGATGGAAAATGAGTCCATACTGAAATCAGCCACACAACTGCAGTTATTTATAAAAGGTGTTTCACAAAGGAAGACCCATATGTATTGGTCAGAACATCTGATAGTGAATAAGTGATATAAGAGTTTTGGGATTTTTGTAGGCACATGTATAATCCTAGCATACAGCCTTTGGGTCGTTCTTCCTATGTAGTGCATACTGCAACTACATTTAAATAAATAAATCAGGGAACAATTACAGTGAGGTGGAAGAATGTCTTTACACATGGAAGGAAGAACAGGTTTAGCAGAGAAAAAAAAAAATATATATATATATATATATATATATATATATATATAATGATTTGGTTTGTTTTGTTTTACGGCATATCAACCTCAATGAATATTTAATGCCAACGAAATTTTTATTGCTGGTAATATTTTGTTTTGTCAAAAATCTATTTCTGGTAATAATTTTTTTCCTTCAAAAATGTATTGCTGGTAATAATTTTATCCAAAAATGTATTGCTGGTAATATTTTTTTTCAAAAACGTATTGTTGGTAATATTTTTTTTTTTTTAAAATGTATTGTTGGTAATATTTTTTATTATTTTTTTTTTTTTTAAATGTATTGCTGATAATAGTTTTTTTTCTTCAAAAATTTATTGCTGATAATAATTTTTTACAAAGTATTTCTGGTATTAAAACCTATTTTTACACTTTAATAGTGTTTTTACCGCAGTTTCGTGGTTAACTATTTGCCCATAGCTGGGACCCTAACAGGTGCTACCACTTCAGATCATGGTGGACCTGGGAACAACAGCAATTAAGAAGTGGTTCCACGCTGCTCAAAACCTCCTGATCAGAGGCTTTACTGCTGGACGTAGTTTATTGTCTTACCCAGGACGTGGATGTAGTTTATTGTCATACCCAGGACGCCCCATTGGGGTGGGGGGTCTTACCCTTCTGCAGAAGTGCAGACGGTGTATTCTACAGCCCCAGCCAACAGGGCATATATATATATATATATATATATATAATGAGGGGATGCTAAAACGTTGCCAGACTAAGAAAGGATGTTTTTTTTCTTTTTTAAATCTGATGTTTGGTTATTTCATTTAGTTCATACATATGTAGATATACTTGTGTTTGTGTATATTTATCTCTCTCTCTCTACCCTCTGAAGAATTATTATCTCTTTTTATTTATTTACTTATCAAACTCAACATATCAATCATTCCGCTTTTTTTTTTAATGTATTTCCATTAATTTTTTTCCCTTTATACACAATTTCCATCCCCACAATCTCTTTTTTTATCTTCTATAGATAAAACTAATGTTTGATTGGATCTTAATTTATAGTTTTAACCAAGCAATTAATGGTAATTAAAAGCCAATTGTTAACCTTTGCACTTATTGTCTGTTTCTTTTATATATTGCATCCCATCAGCTGATTAAAATCACCAATTTGCCCTTTGAAACACTGCAAACATGATTTAGCTATCTGTAAATTTCATGATCATTCGCTTATTGATTACCTTTTGAAGCATGAAGAATGAAAGCAGTGATGCCACCTACCCTGAATCCATCATAAAAACATTTGCAATGTTTAATTAGTAAATATTAAACACTTCAAATACCTCTGTTATAATGTATGGCAAAAGTGTGTTGAGGTTGGGAGAAACACCTAACACGCTCTTCCAGCAACAAGGAGGTAATAGGTAGATAGGGAAAGAGAAAAGAGGGAAAAAAATGCCTCGGGAACCACAGCAACTTTAGGAAAAAATATCCATGTGACCAACTTCCCAACTGCTGACTTTCCCATTGCTTTTATTGTCATGAGGCATCTTACAAAGACCCAGATCTTAAACCAGTTGCAGAGAGGCCTGTAGCTAGATATGCCAAGCTGTCCTGCTGCTAACAGGGGAAAAAACCCTGGATGTAACTGGTACTGACAAACATGTCCACACACAATCCAGGGCTGCTTTTGTGTCTGTATCAATGTGTATTTGCCACAACCTCAGTGTCTGAATCAGTTTTAACAAATTTAGTATAGTAGATAAGGAAATTTGAACATAGAATGGGATACACTCAATGTAGTTTTTCCCAACACCACAAGTTGCTACAAAACCAAAGAATTAACCTAAAATCTTCTCATGTTCTTAAATAGCCTCGTCAGATTGAGATTTTCATATGGATGTCATGCATGGCACCAGGCTGATTCAGAAATATATAAATGTCGGCTATATACAACTGATTTCTCAGATTGATGATTTAAAGTGATGTTGAGTGAATGGAGCCTGTAGGTCTTAACAAGGAGCATCCTTCTTTGTGATTCTGTAGTGCCAGCCAAGAGGTCTAAAGAACTGTACCAAATAACAGACTTGAGGACTTTCAACAACAGCAATAACTAAAATGAATATCACCTGTAACTCGAAGACAAAATAACATCAATATGTTGTCGGTTTGCACTACTTTAAATAAAAGGTTAGGAAAGAAACCCCCATCAATATTGGAAAGAGCAATAACAGTTACTGGACTTGAGAAACTTATTTTTTCTGAAAAATTGTTTTAATAGAAAGATTTTATAAATTTCACCCAAAAGTAGCACTGGCTGCTTGGTAAATGAATGCCAAATGTTTCCTTATAAGGAAATGGCTAATATTGCCATCCTGTTACCATTCTTTGTGTCCTGACAATTAAGTCAACATTAAAGGTTTGTTTTGGATTTTTTTTTAATCATTTCACCCCCAAGCAAGGTGATAATGCCACTAGGTTTCAGGAAGAGAATGAGAAGACTTTAGTGAGGAGAAAGGACTATAAAAGAACAGGTTTCAGGAAGACAGAAGATGGCGATAATGTTATTTCAAAGAAAGGGGTTACTGGGAGTGAAAGAGAATGAGAAGACTTCAGTGAGGAAAAGGACAAGGATTCGTGAAGACAGAAGATCGTGATCGACATTACAAAAGACTTAACCAGTTGGTTTATTAGTTAATTAGTACTGAAGAAGTATGAATTTATAATGAAGATAAGTGGGAAATCTGATGAACTTGGAAACAGAATTGAGTTTGACAAGGCATAGTAAAGAAAAAAGCTATTTATTTGTGCAGACAACAGATGTCCACATGAGTTGGTCATGTAGTAATCAATCAACTGAGCAGCTTTAGACATTACAGCAACAGAAGTATAGCTCGGAGTGTGATAGATTCATTCTTTTCATCCAATTCTTTGGTCATTCGTGTTTTCTCTGTACTACTATTGTTGTAGGGACATTTCTTACCTCCACCATCATGACCAATCAAAAAAAAAAAAAGAAAGAAGAAAAATGTACCTGTGAAGAACAGCCATTTTTATAGTTTTAAATAGCTACTGAACAAAGAAATAAAGGCTTTTCTTTTAATCATTTCACCTCAAGCAAGCTTCTATTTATACCACATCTCATAAATCTTACAGGGCTATCATGCCTTGTATTTAGCAGACATTTTGAAAAAAATGCCTAAATCCCACATTGTAGAGAAATTAAAACTCAACACCTTCTACATACGCTGCTTGCAAACCATCCCTGTCAAGACAAAGTCCTTGTCCTCAAGAAATGCTTTGGAATAACTGATCCTGTTAGTTTAGATGGTATAATGACTTGCAATTGTTACTCAGAGAGCTGAGTTCCAATTTCATATGGGTTTGACCCTTGGGAAAAGTATGAACCTGCCACTTCTCCCCCCAGCTATGGATTAATTAGTAAGGCTTGTATCACTAAAACAAACATTATCTCCTACCCAACAAAAATAAATAAAATAAAATTGCTTACAAAATATTTAGCTTTTGGCATTAAATAACCCATAGAGGTTGATATGCTGCCAGACAAGAACAACCCACCAACCAATTGTCCTCAAGAGCACTCAGATTTTCAACATGTACACCCTGTTAAAGTAAAGACATACTGGAGAGTCTGATGTCTGAAAGAATCAGCACATCTGATAGGATATGAAAACCTCCCTAGTAGGTTTAGCATAGACATATGGGAACCAGTAATCAAGAAGGAGAAATGGCAGCAAAGCTTCAGCAGCAGTAAGAAAAGAGAAAACTTGATGAATGCTGTCAAGTGTGACAAGTGACAGGAGTCTCAGACAGGAGCAGGCAGATTAGGTTTTAAGGCTTCAAGTTACACACACAGGATTGTCCCATGGAACAATAGCCTAGTGCATTAAAGCATTGGTTTGTAAATTTGGTGACATAGAAATTGTGAGTTCAATCCTTAAGCCAAGCAGTGCAGATTTGGACTCAGTGGTAATAACTGATAAATAAGAACTTGACAGGATATGCAGAATATGCCGACACATAGGTAGTGGAACAAGAACAATTAAATAAAGGGTTCAGTTTGAAATACTCGGATCAACATGCACTTTATGAAGACTGGAGAGCACAATGGTTAAAACGTTTTTATAATAACAAAGATGAGAACATTAATCTGACTATAAATGAGACACATCATGCAAATGGACAATGATCAAATACCCATGAACCTTTATGGAGAGCTGGCTTAGTGAAAGCACCCCATAACTATGCTATACACAAAGATATCTGTAAAAAGAGACCTGAGGACTCTAGGCATCAACACTGACATGTGGGAAGCTGTAGCTTTTGAACGATCATCCTGGAAGCAGTCATTGCAGAATGATGTCTCAAGTTTGAAGTGACATTTGCCCAATGGTCAGAGGTGAAAAAAACAAAGAAGAGAAACCCAAAGTCTGACAGACAGACCAGCATCAAACTTTGTCTGTGTAAAATGTGGCGGCGACTGTCATTCTGAAATAGGCCTGTCAAAAGATGACGGCCACTGTACCTGAATCAGCATTCAGAGCACAGCTTTATACTCTCCCATGACTGATGGATGTCTAATGAATATTCTTCTATCTGATTTACCATACACGACTGATAAAGTTCACTTTGATTTTTTTCCAAGTGGGAAATTGAACTCTGTATTTTAACACAGACAACAAAATTGTAGTATAAAAGCTATTCTTATTGGAAACTTTTTTTTTTTTAGAAAATTGATAAAAATATTCTTTAAATTATCTATACTTTAAAATCCTCACAGATGAAGATAAATGTCATCCTACAGACGGATGATGAGGGTACCATCGATTGATCATATAAGCAAGAAGGGAATTTTAAGGAAAACGGAATAAGTTTATTTATACTTAGAATCAGAAACACACAGTTGAAATTTCATAATGAGGAGAGGAGGATTGGAAAATGTGACACTCACAGGAAATATTGCAAAAGGGAGGGGGGAGTGGGTAACCTATCTAATGTACTTGTGTGCATGGATGGCCAAACAAGGAGAGGGAAGGAAAGTAAAAAGACAAACATTGGCAAGAGCTACAAAGGATAAAAAAGTTGTGGAGAACCATGACTGAAGTGCTTGAAGGGACACAGCATCTAGAAGATGTTTTAATATGATAGTTTATGAGTGATTTAAAATTAATTAAATTTATTTAAAATAATTTTAACCTTTATCACACTGTATGTGATTTCAAATGCTGAACAAAAAGTTTATCCTGCCACTAAAGGTGACTGATCCCTGAACAATAGTGTGTTTGAATGTCATAGTTGTGTTGTCATATCCTGCTATGGCAACAGAAAACAAAAGGTAAAATATTGATTATGTTTACGACATTATGTTTACCAGGGAGGCATGGATTGTGGAATTGGAGAGTCAAGGTCGAATTTCAGTTGAATCCGCTACATTCACTTACGTGCTAATACCCTTGGGAAAGGTATGAATCCTCTTCTTCTCCCTCCAGCTATGGGTAAATAGCAGGAGAGACTGGGTTCTATAGCCTTGGATGGCAACTGGCCCACTGCAGAAAGAAATGGCAACCTACTGCAGGAAAAAAATTTGCCTCATCAATCATGTATTGGAAGACACATAATCATCTAAGCATGGCACATAACTGACTTGCCCCTTACATTTTAACTTTTTGAAATAATTAAGTACAGCTTTGCCATCTTCTGTGGTTAAAAACTTGTTCTCAAGCTATCAAACAAATCATAACAATTTAAAATAAAGGACAAGTACCTTTGGTATTGTTATGGTAGTGACAACCATTTGTCATCAGCATGTTGAAAAAATGTTTTTTAAATTTCTGAAATAAAGCATTTACTTTGGAATATATATATTTTGTTAAGTCCTTGCAAACTACAAAGAATGATGGTAAACTGTCAAAAATTATTTAGAATAACAAAAGATAGGAAATTTTGGAGAGTAAGGATTGCCTACATCTGGAAAGGACATAAAATGATGCAGTATTGGAAATGGTAATGCTAATGTTAGCCATTTCCTTTATAAGGAAACATTTGGCATTCATTGACTGAGCGGCCATTACAGCTTGGTTGGGTTGAATGGCTAACGGAACAGATGTTAGGAGGCTTGGCAAAGAGACAAATGGTGCAATGGGCAGAGGCTTGACCGCTCACCTTATGAAAAGATGGGACATATTGCAGAACTAGTATCAATTAAACACACTCTGACATCTATTTCTAAATATCACAATCATTCTTCATCTGTAATGATTCCCCTTGTGGTTTCTCACAGCCTCATATGTCACGAGTCCTGTAACCCATTACAATCAAATGGTAATTGTAATAGTAATATTAGCTGTTTCCTTATGAAGAAATATTTAGAATTCTCAACCAAGTAGACAGTACTACTTTAAGTTGTGTTATATAGAAATAAGGTGTTGCTGCCGACACTTCAGTTTGAACATAGATCACCAGTGAACAAACACAGGCAATCCCATTATTGAATTAAGTAAACCACATGACCATAGAGGAAATGCATAAGTAGGAAGTCGTGTCATGTCTAGATTGATCACCATTTCTACTCTATCCTCTATTACTATAGAGACCACTATTCTCTACTCTATTCTCTATCCAGATCCCTATACGGATTACTATTCAAGTGAGTATTATAGAGCGAGTACTATTAGTGTGAGTGATATTTGAAGGTGTCTGTATTGTTCAACAGCATACTATAGTTGCATCTGCGATTACGAAGTCTCTACTACTACTACTACTACTGTTCCTTGAGATGACCAAAAATTGAAATTTATAAAATCATTCTTGTAAAGGAAAATATGTTTTTCAAGTTTATTAGCTATTATTGCTCTTTTCAGTATTGACGGGAGTTTCCTTTCTAACCTTTCATTTGAAGTAGTGTGGAATGACATTTTCTCTTTGAGTTATGTTAGATATATATTTTAGCTGTTGAAAACCCTCAAGTGATATTGTTTAATGGTCATGAAAATTTGTATACTATATTGGGTTTAGTAAGACTACGTGAGTTAATTTATTTGCTTAACGGCATATCAGTTCCTTATGGACCATTTAGTATACAGCAGGACCATATGTTGCAACAATATTCAAAGCAATATTCTTATAAATATGTAAGATAAATTCAGGGGGGAAAATTGTCTAGCATGTAGTAATGGATTATTGAATATATGATGAGATGATTTAGGAAGAGAAAAGTCACCTTGGCCCAAAGTGAGCTAGTAAATTCATTTTTTTTAATTTGACACACAACCTTCAATTTTTAGGTAATTCTCAATTCTTCAAAATCCAGAGAGTAGTCCCAAACTGTTGGCCTATAGTGCATATGCAAATAATACTATCATTTTTGGTACTTTATATAAAACTTTTGACAGCACTAATAAAAGAAAATGATATTTTCAAGTTGTCATATTTCAATACACCTCATGGTAAACAAGAACAGAAAACACCATTTTTTTTTTTTTATTTAGTTGAATTTTTTTATTACCTATCCTCATATTGCAAGTGAACTTTTTTAAATTCCTCTTTGTAGAAAACACTAAAGTAAATATGCACTAAAAAAGAAATAAAACTTGTTTTGTGTATGAATCAGTATTATGAATAACTCAGCAGAAAAAAAAATGTGTATGACATCGTAAACTGTTTTGTAGGCATGTAAATGAATTAGCATAGATTTTCAAGAAAGTGTTTCCCTTGAATTATTTAAGAAAATTCTCTCTTGAGTTTGAATCATTGCAAAATACAGAAAGAGAGAAAACAAGTAATATTTAAAAAAAGATCTGGTTTGTGTCGAACGGCTATTGACTTGCGTGTTATTTCTTTGCAATAATTTTACCAATGGAGAGGTAGATATTTTTGTTTCAAATTTTGGTGGAATTAATTATGGATTGTCTTTAACCAAAAGAGAATTGTTAAACAAAAAATTGTCATTTACAAAATAAGAATTCCATTGTCTTTTTAAGGTTATGCAAAAAGCGTCCCCCAATTTGTACATAAACATTCAGACTGTTGCAGGTGATAAAAAGAAAAGAAAAGTATGGTAGCAGAGATAGGAATAAAAAATGGTTCTGTCAGTAGGAGAACTCAAAAATCCTTATATAAACATTTGGGTATTAGGACATCAGGTCAATTCAACACAGATTGTACGAATGCTAACCCTGTAGACACAGCTGATGTTTTATCTATTATCATATATAAATCAGTGAAAATATTGATAATAGACATCTAGAGAGTGGTTGCCTTTGACAAGGTGTAGCATGGGGAGTTACTACACAAAATCTTCAGCTATGGAATCTTTTGACCTGTGAGTGTTCCTTAATTGTAACATTTATATAAATACATGTTACAAAATAAAATCCTTGCATTTGCCTTAATAAAGTCTCTCAGAGGATGAAATGTACCAGCTAAGATAAGTTTTTCTTTTGTCTTTATATATATATATATATATATATATATATAATTTATGTTTTAAAAATATGATTCCTTCGCTACATAAGAGTTCTCATGTTTCAAAAAAGGAGCCAAAAACTTCAATATAATTATTAAAATTAAATTGAATTAAAGTATCAAGCTGTTTCATCCTCAAAAATTTTGATTATTAACCTAACGTGTTCTTTCCAATTTTTCTATATATTTGCGCGCGCGCACACACACACACACACACACATATATATATATATATATATATAAAGTGGATATTGAAGTAACACCTCGAGACGACAGTCTGTTTCATGCTAAATGCAATTGTCAAGTTTAGCATGAAATGGACACTTTTACATATGCTCTATCCCTGGTATTGAGCACTTTAATCTATAAATATACCATACCTTAAAACTATATTTTATCATATATATATATATATATATATATATGATTATGTAATTCATCAAGTCTGGAACAATCCTCAGCAGAATGCAGAAAGCACTAGATGGCCATTTTATCCTATTTTAGTACTCATCAACAGTGTGCATCGATTACTGAGAATCAAACCCAGGTTGTTACAATATGATGCAAGTGTCATACCTACTAGACCAACAGGTTTCAGTGACCAAGAGGTAACAAACTATACTCGATATAGTGCCTGCTCTTCACAAATTTCATTGTGACTCATCCAAGTCTACTTATACCAACAGACTGTGCTCCCATGAGTCCCGTTTTCTATCCCCAAGCCGCTCCATCCAGAGCATTAGAAGCCAGTTCAAGCAAGGATATACACATACACACACACATATATAAATAAATTATTAGGGGGATTTGAATAATCATAATTAAGTAATTCATCAATTCTAGATGAATCCTCAACAGAATACAGAAAGCACTAGATGGACACTTCATCCTATTTTAGGACTCATCAGCTATATGCATCCACTACTGAGAATCAAACCTGGACCATTACGATATGACACAAGCATCATACCCACTAGACCAACAGGTTTCAATGATGAAGATTATATATATATATATATATAGAGAGAGAGAGAGAGAGTAAAATTTATATTTTTTTAATTATTTCCACTTCCCATGTCTAGGGATATCTCATATTGTTCTTATTTATTGTGTGTGGAGAAAAATCTACACCTGTAGATTAAATGAATGCTTCAGTTCAAAGTTCCCTGTAGTTTACTCTGATCAACCTGCACCTGACAAAGGCCAGAGGGTACAACAGCCGAAACATTGTGATAACAATGGCAGAGTTGGGGATATATTAGTTGGCATAAAATGTTTTGTTTGGTCATTTAATCAGAAAATAGGTCAGAACCTTTCAGCATTACCAATGTATCTACCACAATCTGTTCATATCTAACTTGATTGAAAGATTTTGTTTCCTAGACTATTGTATGTAGTTAATGTTTTGTTCTAGAGAGGCCTCAACTAAATGACTTTCTTTTCCTTTGTATACTTGCAGGGTCATACCAGGATGGTGTGCTCCGTGACATGGGCTGAAGAAAACTCTCTCTGCAATCTATTCTCCTGTGGATTTGATCGCCAGGTGCTGGGCTGGCAAATTAATATTTCAGCAAAAGAATGATGGCGCCATTCCTGCAACCCTACCCAGGCTTAAAAAATAAATAAATTTAAAAAAAAATGCCATTTGGTGCAAAGTTAGAAACTTATATTTTTATTTCAGGACTTTAAAAGTTGAAAGTAGATTTCTTTTGTTCAAGATTAAAAGTTTACTGTGACAATATGCATCAGTTTAAAGTGCATATATATATATATATATTTTCATGCTTGTGCGTGATGAAATAAGAAACAAGTAGGCAAACCCTTTTAACATGTTTAGCTATTTATTTAGCTTCATCTGAAATCTTAGGTTAGTGAAATAATATAGAATTGTTTTGATTTCATTGATCAGGTAGATATCCCATGTTCTACCCAACAGACATGGAATTGTTTCAATTTTTAAATTCTATGTTAATCCACTTGCATAATTTCTGATGAAGTTACTGAAACATGTTAAATTTAGGAAGGTTTTCTTACTTGCTCCTTATTTTGTCAGATTTAATCCTTAATTTCAACTCATATATGTGTGTGTATGTGTGAGTTTGAAAAAATTCATCTGTAGTGCACACAAACACACACACAGTACAGTCTAATTTGATTTATGCAGACACACACTACATCTAAATACTCTTTATATATATATATATAAACACACACAAGCACTATATTCAAATATGCATTAAGTATACACACAGTATATCTGAATATGCTTTATGCATACACACATATATATATATATATATATATATATATATATATATATATATTACAATGAATCATTCATACAAAAAGTAAATTAGTAAAGTTGATGATATAAAATGGCAAAATCTCTTCGCTAACTACATTTTAAAGATGCATTAATGTACTAATTACTTGATGAATGTTATGATCCTTGTTTTTAAAAATTATAAACTGTATTAGGTCTTCCTTAAATACGCAAGTACTTTCGACGGTTCGTCCGGTCATCATCAGGCATGGAAACTATTTTGTTTTTGGTAAAATTCAGGTTGCATCCGGGATGAAAAAATATAATGCAAATCAAAATATGTTTATTTTTTTAAATGTGTTGTTGATAATGGATGCAAACTTGTGGAGCATGCAGTCGCAATGCTAAGGTTGAATTTTTTTTTAAAATTTAATTTCAAGGGCTAATAATGACTGCACGTACAGTCGAGATTACTTGCATATTAAGGCGGACCTAATACAGTTTATAATTTTAAAAAACAAGGATCATAACATTCATCAAGTGATTAGTGGGTTAATGCATCTTTCAAATTTAGTTAGTGAAGGGATTTCACCATTTTATATCATTAACTTTACTGATTTACCTTTTGTATGAATGATTCATTGTAATATAAATTGAACTGCACCACATATTTGAGATATATATATATAAACACTACATCCAAATATGCTTTAAGTATACACAGTATATCTGAATATGCTTTATTCATGCATACATACGCACACACAAAAAATAAGCAGTACATACAAATAGATATACATTATTTCAAAATAGGCTTTAAGCATATGCACGCACATACATACATTATATATATATATATATATATATATATATATATATATATATATATAAATAAAAGGGACCAGTTTTCTCTTTGTTGTCATTATATTAATGTTTCAGTCTTTGTACTCAGCATTTTCTCTCAAAATTCCATTCAGAAAGCAAAATATCCTCCAAGACATGATTTAGCAAACAGAAGCAATAGTAGTTGACATGTTTGTTTTTGTTGTTTTTTTTCCTGGAAATACAAAATTCATTCCCAGTTCAGTGGCAATGACAAATTGGTATCGTAAGGAGGAATTGATGATTACAAATTCTGGAATTCTCCAGGATGGACACTGGATATGACAGGTAAATGAATAAGAACCACAATGCCCTGGGGATCACAAATGAAGCTTTCTACTCAGTATTCACTGGCGGACACTGAATCTGAAAGGCAACTGAGGAAAGGTGCAGCAGTTGAAATGGGATAACGACAACAAAGATGCAGGGAGGGACTGGTCCCAATGCAAAAGTCTAACGGTACCTTATTTTAGAAATATAAAAGGTGATGCCGAAAATTTCTCGGCCTGATACAATTCTAAAAATCTGTATGCTTATTTTGGAAAGTGGTTCTCAGGCCAAGAACATTTTGGTATGCTCTTATATGTACCACGGTTAATTGAATGACAAAATGAAAAAAAGATAACTCTTACGTAATGTTTTGCAGCTAGAATAACTTTTTCAGACTAATAATGATTATTAGTCTGAAGAAGTTCCTTCTCAGCCTGAAACAAGTTATGTTGGAGATTATTCCATTTCGTCATTCAGTTACCCATTATTAGTTTGATATATAGATTTGTATATTTTCCACACACACACACATATATATATATATATTTTTCCAAATTTGTCATTCAATTACCCACATTATTTATACATATATATATAATATCTAGCTGCTCATTTTCAAGTATAATTATCTGCTAGGCCATCTAGCTAATCCCTGTTGCAGGAGCCTTTTTTAGGCACATTTTGTGATTATTCTATACCACCTGCATTTTATACTGCAACTATGAGCAGACCTTAGATTATGTACTCTCTCCTAGAAACTGTAACTGTTTTTTTCTCTTTTAATCATTTCTCCCTGAGAAAGGCAATAAAGCCACCATGACACAAGGGGTTACTGAATGTGAAAAAAATAAGGAAAAGAAAGATATTATTAAAGAGCAAGAACAGTAAAAGAAGGGGAATCCAGAAGACAGTAGATAATGATTGACATTGCATTTCAATTTTCGGAGATCAAATTTGGGCGGAAAGCATGGAGTCAGAAGAGAGTTCCTTAAGGGAGAAGTGTGGGATAAAAAAACTTTTAGCATAGAACTTACGGCCAAATCTACCTGGTTCAACTGTAAATTGATGAGATCTTATTGCCAATCTAGTACTGCAATTAATAAGGTCTAGGTGCCAAAGAGGAAAGCTCATCAGAACAATTACCATGAAAATATTTACAGAAAAGGCACAGGGAAATTACATTATGGCAGTGGGAAATAGCTTTTTGGGTAATTGAATGGCAGAATTGGAAAAAAAAAAAAAAAAAAAAAAATTCATCCCGAGAAGAAATTTCTTCAGACTAATTACTTGTTATTAGTCTGAGATTTCTTTGCCATCCTGGAAAATGTTTTTGTCCCTCTAATTTCACATTATTAGTCTGATATATAAATGATGAGATATATATATATATATATATATATATATATATATATATATGTGTGTGTGTGTAAAATTTCAGATATAATTCAAAATATATTCATATTGTCCTTTTACAGATAAAGACAAAAGGAAAACTTATCTTAGCCAATGCATTTCATCCTCTGAGGAACTTTATTAAAGCAAATGTAAGAATTTTATTTTGCAAAAGGTATTCATGAAGAAAATTAAAAATGTTAGTTTTTAATTTAAAACATGCTCATAAATATTCATCAGGTTAATTGAAACGTCTCGGTAAATTATGGAAGATGCTAAGTGACGTAATTTAGTGTCTAATAGACAAAAGCCAGTAAATGATGTTGTTGGATTGTCTGAAAAACTATCATTTTTTTTTTTTTACTTTTGTTGATAAATACTTGCAAAATAAATCCTTGCATTTTCCTTGATAATGTCCTTCAGAGCATGAAATGCATTGGCTAAGATACGTTTTCCTTTTGTCTTTATTCACACACACATATATATATATATATATATATATATATATATATATATATATATATATATATATACACACACACACACCTGTATACAGATAATCAACTTTTCCTTTTGGTCCTGGTTATGATGAAGGCATGACAAAAAGAAATATCACTTAAGTAGATTAATTTTAAAAATTTTCCCGACTGATTTGCCATCAGATTCTTCCCATCCACAACAACAAATGAAACCATTTCTAATGAATGCAAAGGAATCTGTTTAGTTTTATTTGAAATTGCACCTCATCCAGTTAGGGTGTATGCTGTAGCTTTTCTGATGTCTATTATTTTACTAGTGCTGTTGGTACAAAACATGGTTGGTGTGATTTTTCAGCCTCTGAGTAGGCAACCAGGACTTGATCTCTGCTGTCACTAGATATGTGTGTTTGTGAATCTCTGCTCACAATACAGCTATAAAACTTGTATGCAAAATTATATTTACTCTTTTTTTCTTTTTAAAAACTTTCATTTCAAGCTGCACCTCAGTTACACATTCAAGGTGAACATTGCAGCATTTCCTGGCAAAGACTCTTTTTTTTTTTTTTTTTTTACACACAAAACTTAGTTGGTGTGAGTTTAGGTAAATGAACGAGAAACTAGAACCTGACTTTTGACATTCATAAATTCTTTGGAACATTATATTTTATCAACTGTTTCAAGTTTAAGAGAAGATGTATTGATCATAAGCGATACTTTTGATGCAACAAGCTCACTGTTCTCCATTCCTGTGCTTGTAAAATCTACAAGTAATTCGTCATGTAAATGCTGGCATACACACCAGAATCTGTCTATATTCCCTAGACAAGGTATTGTGACTACTTACACTGTTTGGACTGTTGCTCTCGTCTTTATTGTTATATTTACAACGTTTCGGCCATTGTATGCTCTGGCCTTCTTCAGGTGATATCCATTGGAGTTTCAAACTAAACTCTTTATATAGTCCATGGGGGTATATTGTTCTAAGTTCCTGGATATCTCAGTTTTAGTTAATTTCATTTTGTAACCAAACTCTGCATGTTTTTGTTCACCTCTTCTGTGGCCAGGTATTGAACTCACAACTCTTTGGGTTAAGTCACTTTTTGAATTACTTCAAACAATGCTTTTATCCACTGAGCCATGTGTCCCTGGGGAGTAGAACAGTCTACCCCATAGACTAAATAAAGTGTTCCGTTCTAAATACCAATGGATATCCACTGAAGAAGGCAGAGCGTAAAACGACCGAAACATTGTGAATATGACAATAAAAATGAGGACAACAGTTCAAACAATGTAAATGCACGTCAGAAGTTGTCAACCAAAAGTTTATTTGCAAGAAAAGAAAAGAAATGTCAAATAGTTCTTAGGCAGAAACTTTTGTACCCCCCCCCCCAAAAAAATGCTTTCGTTCTAACTTTAGATCTTGTACTTTTCAAAATTCTTTATTGCCATCCTAATTCTAAAACCAAAACTTTTCTGAAACAAATACTTTTCTAATCTTTTCGACTATTGATATTAGGACTAAAGTCACTTATAATTTCATAATCTCCTATGGTTACATTGTTGTCAATTTTGTGTTAATGTGCCATTGCCGCAAGTCAAACCTTTACACTTCTACCTCCTTATTGTAGTCCAATGTGCAAATAAAAGCGTTCCTTAATTTCTGCAGACTCATAACCTCTGACATCATCTGTTAACTATAATTAATAATTTTTCACTAATGCTGACACTGGAGGTTCTTTCTACAGATCATACCTCCACATTATACTCAAACATGTACATTGTATTTATTGATGTCTTCAGTTTTATGATACTTTATATAATCATAACTATTGTTGTACATACATAGATGAGCACATACATGTGTGTGTGTGTATATATATATATATATATATATATATACACACATATATATATATGTGTGTGTGTATATATATATATATATATATATATATATATATATATATATATATATTATATTATATTATATAAAAATTACTCTTCAAGTATGAATTGAGTTCTCCAAGCTGCTGGTATATTTCATATAGAGGAAAACATTAAAATTCTCTTCCTTTCTGCCATGCGACAATGACTTTGGGGTAAGATATCTGACTGATGTCAAATAAGTTGGGTTTCGATCCAAGCTTGAAGCAATCTGACCTCTAGCCACACTGAGGAGCTGTGATACAGCAAAACAGTCTGTCTATGAATGATTATATATATACACACACACACACACACATATATATATATATATATATATATATATATATGTGTGTGTGTGTATATTTTGGCTGCAAATGTCTTTAAGGCCATTGTTATTAAAGACAACAGACATTTTGTGTCGATTAATTTTATTGATTGACTTTTCCAAATTACGAATATTCGTTCTCAGATAAGTAGGAAATTCAACAGAAATTGATATATAGATAAAAACAATTATAATTTAAGAGACTTCATCCTCAAATATATATATATATATATATATATATAAAACATACATGCCTATATCACCTCACTCTTTGCCCATGTCACTACACTCACCAGTTTTACAGAACTCACCATTTGTTTCTACCTACCCTGATGAGAACCTAAGATAGTTGAAACCTTATACCATATTGCCTCTGGAATCAACTTTGGACAATTCTGATGGAATTTCCTCGGAGAATGATTATTTGTAATTTGGAAAAGTTGATAAATAAAATGTCTGTTGTCTTTAATACCATTGGCCTTAGATAATATTTGCAGCCTAATTACACACACAACATATATATATATATATATATATATATATATATATATATTAGAATAATGGACACTGGTGACAGTCTGTTTCATGTTTAGGCAAAGATTGCATTCAAACACAAAACAAACTATCCTTCATATTAAGCACTTTTATCCTATAAATATCGCATAACTTAAAATTATATTTTATTTATGATAAAATAATGTTTATACTAATAAGAAATAATGTCAGAGAAAAAAATCCATTAAAAAAATGACTGTTGTTTATGTTGTGCTTTGTGAGATGCTACATGTTGTTTCATTCTATCAGCAAATGGTAACTTCACTTCTTCGAGGACACACTTGCCCTCATTATGAGCAGAGACATTACAATCAGACGTGTTGCTCTCGTACAGCCAGAAGTGATTACTGTGGGCTACGGAACCTGAGGATGCAGGTGATAATCAAGGAGCTGAACAGAATTTAACTTGGTATTTCAATGTTGGCATGAAATCATCCATGCCAGTTTTCACCCAGGAGACATCAGACACATATTTTCGAACAAGATGATTAAAATCTTTATTCGAAGGGACATCCTTAAGGAAGTCACAGAATGAATCCCAATCCACTCATTGATAACAGAAAGATATTCTGTTGGTAGGAGGTTCTTTGGAAAGCTGGAAGTAGTGAGGCAATAGTCATAGAATTTGGAGAGAACGGGAACCAGCTCAAGAACACATTTCTTTAGGACAACAGCTGGGATCCTATCACCTCAGCTTGTCTTATAGGAGTCTAATTTAGAAATGATTTCTGTGATTAGTGATGGGGTTATGCACATATCACTCAATACAGCCTCTGTTGTAGAGGGAAAATCAGGAGTGGTACTCCAGGAGTGGTACTCCAAATGAGTCAAGTATTGAGTAGGAAAAGAATTTCCAAACAAAGCATTTAACTATAGGGTGTTCCAATAATTTGGACCAATTTTAAATGTGAATTAAGTTTAAGCGCCTAATGATTTTTTTTCTTTTTTTTATAGATTTAACAACTTAAGCCTTTAGCAATTTCAACCATGGAAAGATTAACAATCAAACAATGTGTTAGTTATTGAAGCCTATTATGAAAATGGATGTTCAAACAGAAATGCATTTTGTGCACTTCGCAATTTTCTTGGTCAACATAATCGACCAAGTTAGAGTGCAATGGGAAAAATTGTTCATAAATTCAAACAAACTGGGTCGGTGGCAGATGTGAAAACACCATTGCGTTCAGCTGAAAACATTGCTGCAGTGCACAAGAATGTAGCTGAAAATCTAGAAACCTATTCGTCTGCGTGCAGGAATTGAACCTCTCCATGACAACGTTACATCGAATTTTGACAAAGCATTTGTCTCTATATGCTTACAAAATTCAATTTTTTTTTTTTTTTTTTTAAGCTTTTCACCCCAAGCAAGGCTGGAAGCCACTAGCACGCAAGGGGTTACAGAAGGTTTGGAGGAAGAGCAGATAGGAGTGGTAAAGGAGAGGATGTGGAGAAAGATAGTGGATCGATCAAGGCAAGGGGGTTACAGAAGATTTGGAGCGAGGGCAGATAGGAATGAAAGGGGAAAGGATGTGGAGAAGGGAAGTGGATAGATCAAGGCAACTGGAGATGTCAGTTCACGTTACGCTTAAATAGTTGGAGATTATATTTGTCAGGGAAACAGGAATAAGGAAGGGAGTTCCACAGGCGAGATGTGCGAGACATGAAGCTATTGGAGTAGAAGAGACGTCTACATCTAACAGTTTCAACAGTGAAGGAGTGGGAACGGGATGCCAGCCTCGTAGGACGCTTAAATTCATGAGGCCTGGGAACCAGCGAAAGCAGCTCATCGGAGCAATTACCGTGAAAGTATTTGTAAAAAAGACAGAGCAAGGCAACAGCGCATCTGTGAGAGAGCGACTGCAGATGAGATGACAGATCAGGGCCAATTACATTGCATATCTGTCTCTGGATCTTATCAAGAACCCTGAGGCAAACAGCAGGGGCTCCAGACCATATATGGCAGCAGTACTCCATGCAAGGGCGAATGGTTATTGACACAAGAACTGAAACCTGTTGACCATTTCGAGTGCCGTACATTCATCAATTGGGTCCACAAGCAAAGACAAACCGATGAAGATTTTTCGCAAAGAAATCCTCTTTAGTGATGAAGCCAATTTTTCATCTTGGTTGATTCATTAATAAGCAGAATTGTTGCATTTGGGCTGATGAAAATCCAAGGAAGATTGTTGAAAAGTCACTGCATCCACAAAAGGTCACTGTTTGGTGTGCATTTTTTGCTAGTGGAATCATTGGACCGTTTATTTATGAATTTGAACATCCATTTTCGTAATAGGCTTCAATAACTTTAACACATTGATTGTCAATCTTTCTTTAGTTGAAATTGCCAAAGACTTATGTTGTTAAATCTGAAAGAAAGAGAAAAAAAATCATTAGATGCTTAAACTTAATTCACGTGTAAAATCAGTCCAAGTTCTTAGAACACCCTATATATCTGCTGGAGATGTCAAGACTTCAAACTGATTGCATAGAGGAGGGATTGCCTTGCAGAGTTACCAATAATCTCTAGAACTGAACTTGTGAGATGCCATACATTGTTTCATTCTATCAGAATACAGTAACTTTGCTTCTTTGAGGACATGCTTGCACTCATTACGACCAGAGACATAGAGACGTCTGTTGCAATCAGACATGTCACTTTGGTGCAGCCAGAAGAAGTGATTCCTGTGGGCTATAGCAGCTGAGTATGCAAGTGAGAACCAAGGAGATGAACATGATTTGATTTAGTATTTCCTTGCTGGAATGAAAACATTACTGCTGAATTTTACCCATTTTTGAACAAGATGCTTAAGAACATTCCAAGGGATGTCATGAAGGAAATCATGGAACAAATTGCAAGCTGCTCGTTGATAACAGAAAGATATTCTGTTGGTAGGATGTTCTTGGCTGGTGGAGAAGCGGAGAAATGTTTACAGACACTACTGCATGATCAGAGTTGCGAAGAGGGCAGAGCTACATAGTATGACATGAGACTTGGATATTGGTCAAAAAGAGATCTAGAAGTGAAGCGTGTCCATCAAGGTTACTGGTGAAACATGTTGGGAAGTCCACCATGTCTTTGAGAAGTTCAAGGTTTGGATGCCAGGAAGTTCAGTGACAGTGTTCAATGCCCACGATGCCTGGTGGCTTAAAGTCACCGAACAGAAATATATTTGCAAACACATGTAGGGAGAGGGCCTTGTCTATCTTATCAGAGATACTATCTAGTATGCAACAGTTATAAGAGGAAGGTGAATGGTAGAGAAAGAAAAGATGGCTGACTGGGCTTAGTAGAGAGAGATGGAGACACATGTAAGAATGGTCTGGAGATTCAAGAGAGAGTTCTGTTTTCATTTACTGCTCTTCTCCAGTTGGTTCTCTCTGCAGCTTCCATCTTCCAATTGACCAGATCGATTTCTGTCCTCAGCAAAGTGTTTTTGAGCCGATCCTTGAATCGATGATATGGGGCTGCTCATGGTCTCTTGCCAGATGCGAGCTCTGAAAAGAGGATTTGTTTGGGTAGGCGGATACCTGGCATTCAAGCCAGGTTTTCGGCCTATCAAAGTCGGTGGTGAGTCATCATGGCTTCTAGGCTCTCCATCTTAGTGCGAAGGAAAATTTCATTGTTTGTGGTCTGGTCCTGCCATGTGTTCTGCAGGATCTGATGAAGTTTCATTTCATGGAATCTTTCAAGTTTGTGGATGTCTTTTCAGTAGAGTATCTTTTTTTTTTATATATTTATTAACTTTTATTGAACAGAAATAAATGACAGTAGTTTAAGAAAACTTATGATTATTATCACATGAAAACATGATTCAAAGAGTTCTCTTCATGTTCAGTCCAATGCTGAATCCTATCTGCTACAGTTCTACAAACTATTTGACACATTTCTAATTTAATTTCAGAAAAATTATCAGAAATTGTTTTTGTTTTAATTCGGGAATTGTTTTTGGCTTGAGCTTGTAAACAAGCTCTTTCACGTCACCCTGTAGGAAAAATGTCTGGTGGTCATGATGGCGACTCAGTTGCTCCACATCGGCATATCCACCTCAGGTCAAAATTAAGATTTAAACATTCCCAAATATGTAAGTCATAATTAATCTTAAACTACTGTAATTTATTTTTGCTTAATAAAAGTTAATAAAAAAAGGCTATTCCTTTTGTCACACCATATATACATATATATATATATATATATATATATAAACAAAAATCTTGGTAATCTGTAAGGATAATCCCAAGGAGTATGAAATCCTGAGAGCTCAATGTTAAGTCAGAGCAAATAATTTAATTTAAAGAAAAACAGACCACTTTAAGGCTATATTTGTAATAATTTATTTCATCAGAGAATTTTATTTTTCTCTGGATCTTCAGACTTCACTTTCAATAGGTGAAACGAAAAATGAAAATTCATTTTTTGAAACTGAATTCTGAAGATCCAGAGAAAAATAAAATTCTCTGGTGAAATAAATTATTACAAATGGAGCCTTAAAGTGGTCTGTTTTATCTTTAAATTAATATATATATATATATTACACACACACTTTTGAGTTGCTGATGTTAACATAAGAGTCCAAGTTATGACATGCTGCAAGTTGTTGAGAGGAGAAATGAATCTATTCAGTTCTATTTATTTATTTATTGTTTGATATTTTTGATGGCAAAGAGAAGAAAAAAATTCCCAAGCTTAGACAATCATAAAGAGTGTACAAATAGAAAAAGCAAAAATTATTCGGTCCACAGAATAAAAAAAATAGCCTCAAGGATTTTTTTTTTTTTGTAATATTTTGTCATAAGTTTTCATATCTCCCTATATTGGGCAGCAGTATTTTCTTTTTTTCCCTACTCACTGGGGGATGAAAAAGAAATTATCTTTACAGTACCTGATTAAATAACAGACTGTAGGACATAAAAAAACATGGAACATTAGAGTAAGGAAAATGTTCTTTGTTTACCCTATTTATGGAAGGTGAGAGAGTAAAGTGCAAGGTGGCATAACTTATATTAGTAAAAGCACTTACAGTTCTTAGGAAAGGCATGAATCCACCTTTCCCTGTATTTGATACATGTATTAAAAGTTTGAGTTCCTGTGGGATTCATTACATTCATTTAATGGCTAATAGCTTTGGAAAAGGAATTAATCTTCTTCTCCTCCCAGCTTTAGGTAAATAGCAAGACAGACTGGGTTCTACAGCCTTGGATGGCATCTGGTCTACAGTAGAAAGAAATGGAAACCTACTGCAGGAAAAAAAAATTTGCCTCATCAGTATCAAAAGATACATAATCGCCTAAGTGTGTGTCATGAATGGCACATAACTGAGTGGTTATCAGCATGGAAAACAGAATCAGCAAATCCACTTCGAATTTTATCTAAAGCTGTTTGTTTACAACTAAATTCCTCCCAGAAAGGCATGAATCCATTTCTCCTTGAATTTGTCAGCATATCTGGTGATCGGACAAAGTTTGTTCTCGGTTGAATCACTCTCAAGTTTATTATCCTTTAGGTTATTGTTAGGTTGTTGAAGGATTTAACAGCTTTTTGATCTTTTACTGTAGCTTTAGTAGTAATGAGTGATTTGACCAAGAACTCATTCACCTGAACAGTGATTTTTATATATATATATATATATATATATATATATAATCATTTATTTAAATATTATAACATAAATATGTTATAAAATCACTACAAAAATAGCCATTTCGTTTCGACACTTCCGGTGTCTTATCAAGTGATGATGTTGAATGTAGAACCTACAGGATGATGTTGAATGTAGAACCTAGGATTCTACATTCAACATCATCACTTGATAAGACACTGGAAGTGTCGAAACGAAATGGCTATTTTTGTAGTGATTTTATAACATATTTATGTTACAATATTTAAATAAATGATTATATCTGCTCTACTCTGTATTGAGCACTCTTTAAAGAATAATAATTGTTGGTTATTGGAATTTATTCCGTATATAGCAATCCCACACTTGGTTATATATATACATATATATATATATATATTAAAGAAAAACTAAAACCATTGATGGAAAGAATGGACAACCTGTCAAAACCTAAGACTCTTCTCCAGATAAAGTCTTGAATAAAAACGAATATACTGAAAAAATAAAAAGGCCTACAGGCAAACTTATCTACTCAGTAAATTGTTCAAAACCTAGATTTCCTAGGCCAAGCAAAAAACACTTACCAATGTTAAATCCTATCAAAGGATGTCGCTAATTGTAACCCAAGTTTCACACTCAATGATCTTTAGATTATATAATCTCAAGTATAATAAGAAAAATGGAATGAAATGCAGAATAAAAATAAAGGAATGCAAACAAAAAAGAGAATATCAATCAAAATAAGAAGAAGCATAAAGGAATGTAATGCAGAATAAGAATATAAGAATAATGGAATAAAAGATAATAAAAGAACGGGAATAAATGTCAAGCTGATAATGAACAAATCTCTGCTAAACCTGAAAGATAAAAGCAAAATTCCCAATTCTTTACAAATGGTAATAAAGCCACAGATTTTTGAATGGACATTCTTGGAAAAGAGAAGAAATGGCTGACTTATCTGTCCAGTCTGTAAAACTAAACAAGTCTAAACTCAAAGTTTCTGAAGAACATGTCTGCCCATTATTCTCTGTTCACAGATTAAAATTTGTTTTAAATTTTTCAGTTTCAGATCATGTTTGAGGAGTTTTTCTGAATACCAAAGCTTATGAGATCTACTTTGTGAATGGACACAATGTTTCAACTCAAAACCCTTTCCTTTCAGAGTAGAAAAGATGAGAAACGTTTTTCTTCAGAGACCAACGAACCTTAAGGCATACTGATTCAATCTTTGCAAAAATTGTTTTTGTGCATCTTCTGCAGTCATTTCTTCTTGAGCTTGCCCTTATGCCTAAATATGATCTCTACGCTTTTCTTTTGGAAGGACAGATGTTTAACTCTAACACTAATTAAATGTTTAAGGAAATTGATCGCAAATATAAAAAGCAGAGATTGGGAATCCTTTATCTGAAATTCTTGGGACCAGAAGTGCTTTTGTTTTCGGATTGTTTTAGATTTTGGAATACAGACTATTTAATTTATAGAAAGGGGGCAATTTTGGAATGAAACGTAAGCATAAACATGATATTCTTTTAGATTTCAGAACACAGCTTATACATATAACCTGAATGTAATTTTATATAAATAACATATCGTGAAAGTGGTTAATGCTCACACAGATTTTTAAGTGGTGAAATTAAGAATTCATGTCAAGATAATATTTCATACTTTCTGTACGGGTACAGAAAAAAACAATCACTACTAACAAAAAATATATAAATGCAATACTAAAAACTACTTCTGTATCAGGCGGGAGTAACTGGACAGAGAGGGTACATTATCGATGACATCACTGTCAGTATGAGAAAGAAAAATGTCATGTTTTGATTAAAATGTTACATGCAAGCAAAACATGGATTCTGATTATAATTAAATGTAATGAAAACAAAAGTCAGCTTTTTATTTGTAATGCTGCAATGCAATAATTACGCCATTTTCTGAAATTTTCCATTTGTAGCAAGTTATGTCAACACCTGAAAGAACTTCCAAATTTTGGATAAAGAAACTTGTATTTGATTTCACTTGCACAATCATATATATATATATAAGAAACATACAAAATAAATAAAGAACAAAAATAAAATGGAAGCAACAAGTTTTGCCCTAAAAATTAAGGATCATTGGGCCAGATTCAATCTAATAAGAATGGAGAAAAAGTTAGCAATCTTTATGTTTACGAACACAGGTTTGCTATTGAATAACAGAATGGAAATGATGATGGGATGTTTGCATGCCAAAAAAATATTTAATAGCTAATATGGAACCTGGAAAACATTTACATTCAGGCCAACAAAAAAACCCAAAATGAATTATGAGTTCTCTCTATTAAAGGTGTAAGCCATGAGTGACACATTTTGAGCCTGGCCTGATCCTTTATTTGTGAGGGTGAAACTTCAGTTGCCTCAGTTTTAGTTTTATTCCTTGTTTATCTTGGGTTTCTATAGGCTCTATGTTGTGTTGAGCACTTTTAATTGTCAACTTTATCATAGTTGGAATTTACTGACTAAGATTGTGTTATATAAGATTTAGGAAACAGTAGATGTCTTTATATAAAGTGCCCAATATTAAAAATATAGAGCATTAATGATATTATATGAAACGATTACTCAACTTTTAAATATCAATATTATCCTGACATTGATGTTTCTTGGTAAAATTTCCAATCTTCAGGGGATGCGGTTTTAAACGGTATTTATTCTGTGTCTTTTTCAATCTGCTTTGTACATATGCGTGTTCATGTATTTAACTTGAAAATTTCATGAATGTGCATGTGTAAAAGATATATAGCAGTGGGAAAAATTCTGCAGAACATGTATCATCTTTCTACCTACACACACATAATTCCATCAAAAAATATTACTTTAGTCCAAAAATCGTTTTAGTGGATAAAATGCATTTCACAGAATCCTTCGAATTTGTTATCCATTCCATTAACATTGTTCTGATATATAGAAATTTATATGACACATTCTCCCATATATATATATATATATATATATATATATATATATATATAGTCATCCACAGACAGACTGTTTTGCTGTGTTACAGCTCATCATTGTGGCTAGACATCCAATCACTTCAAGCTGGGATTGAAACCTGACCAATTTGACATCAGTCGTAGATTCTAGCCCCTAGGCTATCAGTGCCAGGTATAGAGAGAAAAGCAAATCTACACATATTTATTTTTTTAAATAAACACACCAATGACCTAGAGAACTCAATTCATTGGGAGAGTCTTGCATTATCAGCAGTAGTAGTCGCGGGTTACAAATTCGCACTTTCTCTCTACAGTGCTTGACCGAATTCATTTTTTTTCGGGAGCTAATATCGTCATCCACAGACAGACTGTTTTGCAAAGTATCATACTGGTGGTATTAAAGCAGTGCTCGATGTAAAATAACAGAGCTAGAATTTATACTAATAATAAATATATATTTTGTTCCTCACCATTAGCACAACTTAGTTTTCAATCTGCACCTGACAGTTGCATTGTGCATGAAACTCAGTTTTCAATCCTGATGATTGCATTATGCACACTTGAAGGTATATGTATTATTTGTGTACCTGTGCCATCAAAAAATGAGATGCAATGAATCCAAAGTCTTGAAACAATGTATTGAGATTCAATAAAATGGAGATAAAGAATTCACAACTAGCATAGACACCAATGTACTGTTTAAATAAACTGTTCCCTTTATATATATATATATATATATATATATATATATATATATAAAATGCTACTCTGATGAAAGGAGAAAACAATTCACTATGATGAAAATGCCTTGATCACTAGATCATTCACAGTAAATTCGTTCCCAGGATCTTAGAACGTTTTCCAATCCCTCGCAGATCTATTATCACAGTTTGGGGAAAGTGAGAGAAACAAAAAGAATCTAAATGAAATTGTCTAGATTATGGACCCAAAATGCCTAAAAAAGAAATTTTAAATATAAAATTTCTGACATCTCTTTGTGTGCTTACGTTGTCTGGACAGCCAAGATATAACTTATGATTTTTTTAAAGAAATAATATACTGGAATTCATGGGAGGAATGCTAAATTACATGCAGATTCACAGGTCAAATTTAAAATAAAAACAATGTTGGGGTCGAAATACACAAAGTAGAGTGTAGGTACAAGCCATTTGAAATAAAAGAAAAAAAATCTGATTCCTGAGGAGTTGGTAAAGCAACAAAATTTGAGTCACACACTAAAAGTAGGTATATGTATATTTATTAATAAATATATATTACTTAGCTCTGTCTAACCACATCGAGCACTATTATATTTACACCTTAAAGTAAATTCAGTAAATATTTATATATGGTTGCTAATATCTACTCATTTGCATTACCCACCTATATATATATATATATATATATATAATTAATATGTGGGTATATATATATATTTTAGAATTGGACATAGTCTGACAATTTATTTAAAGACATTTATATTATGTTGTATCTATAAAAAGAACGTTAAACATAATATAAATGTCTTTAAATATATATATGTATATAATTAATATGTGTATATATATATATATATATATATATATATATAATTTAAATGTGTGTGTGTGTGTGTGTGTGTGTGTATATATATATATAATTTAAATATGTGTGTGTGTATATATATATATATATATATATATATAATTTAAATGTGTATATTTTATAATATTTTAAATTATAAGAAACAAAAAAAAAAGTTATGTCACTTATGATGCACCATACTCTAAACCTTTCAACACATTGTGTATGTATATATATAATTTAAATGTAAGTATATATATATATATAATTTATATATATAATTTAAATGTGTGTGTATATATATATATATATATAGAGAGAGAGAGAGAGAGAGATATAATTTAAATGTATAGATATATCTATATAATTTAAATACTTATATATATATATATATATACTCTCTGACCTATCTTATCTCAAATACCCACCCCTGTTTATCAACTAAAAAAAGTTCTTAACTAATTACACCTTACATTCCAACTAAATGCAACATAAAGTCAACACATGAACTCCTTTCAAATTCTAAAAAACAACAACAACAATGTCAACAATGAAACTTTAGCATCATCAAAAATTTATTCACCAACGCGCATCCCAGTCAGGGAAACAATAGATATAATCATAAAGAATTTGGACAACAATCCATCTCTCCCTCCATTCGAAATTTGTCCTAATATTTAAAAAAAAAAGACAAACTACTCACCACAGAAGTTACTTTTTATGAGCCCTAAAATAACATACGTATAATGCGATGGTGTATCTATGGGTTCCATCCTGGGACCAACATTTAGCAACCTCTATATGACTAACCTAGAAAATAATGTACTTAATACCACAAAAAATCCTCCATTTACCTAAGATATGTAGATGATATTGTCATTTTAGTTAAAGACATGAATGAAATACATGAATTACAAAAAAGCATTCAAAAAACTCTGTACTTATGTTCATGTATGAACTTGTAGTGGACCGTGCGGTGGGGGTGAAGTGTGTTGATGTGAAGAGAATGAGAGGATATCTCTGGGTTAAGACTTCCGCTGACCGGTTCAGCTACATAAGAATGTTGGACTTTAATGGAGTCCAAAGAAACAAACAAGACCGATATACATGTATGCGAACAAATATATATTAATAACAAATAGATTAATACACGAATTACAAATACATTGAAGACATGAATAAAATGTTACAGTCTGTATGGAAAGTTGTGTGAGTGTTGAGTGTCCGTACGAATGCGTAAGCGTGTTCCCAGAATATGGGAAACACTGCTTGTGTGAAATCACATAGTGGTGTAAGTGAAAAAGAGAAAGTTTTTATTTTTTTTATTTTTTACCTTGCCTCACGTGCGAGGTTGCGGCCCCAGGACAGGAGAGGCAGTTGGCTGCACGTGCGCGAAGCCGTGGAAAGAGGAAGAGGCGAAAGGTCAGCCAGTATTTATACTCCCGGGAGAGAGAGAGACCCCTGTTGAAGGGTTAAGGAAATGAGGAGGAGCTAACTGCGACAAACTTATCAAAGACAAAAAAAATCCTGTTTTCTTGATAGTAATAATAATACACTTACTACCTCTCCATATAAACAAAAAACAATTAAAATAAACACACATTATTAACTATAAAAGTGAATGTCCTAATTATTACAAAATAGCTATTATACAAAACTTAATAAATCAAATTCTTCAACAAAATGGATTTTCTATACTGAATTAAAAAATATTAAACAAACCCTCATTAATAATGACTTTCCTAATTACATTGTTTATGAACAAATTAGACAAGCTATCGGGAATATTAATATGAATAAAAATGAACACAACACATTACCAAATGACTCTAAACATACCAAATTACTATACCATAATGCATTCTAACTATAAGCAGAAGGAAAAAATTCTAAAACGACACATAAATATTAATGTATCCCCCCACTGATCCAAGTAAAAAAAATGAGGTTGGGTGTATACTATACTAAATTTAATACTACCAATCTAGTTGTCAAAAACAATTCTTCACCGTCAACTAGCATTTTACAAAAGGCCAACATTGTATATCAATTTAGATGTCCTTTAGGAGATTGCATCTCTGATAAAAATGTTGATATGTATGTTGCTTTTACAATGACAATGCTGTCAATCCTGAAAGCTCTTTATGTAAGAGAATTGAAGCCAAAGATATATAATGTAAACTATGAGTATGGCAATAAAGTTCTTAGATGTTTGCAGCAGCAAAATTATATATATATATATATATATATAAATTAAGAAATAGAAAAATTAATTCCCTTGAATGGAAAAAAAACTTGTGAATTTGAAATTGATATTGAATAAGAAAAACACAATAAAATGAACAGTAAAAATTGTTTTGAATTTACAGAAATATGTATACATATACACAGACAATAATCTGAACCACAACCATTACCACCTACTCAATAATCATTAGGAGACCTATAATACTCCAATGACGAACATATTTAAATAGTCAAATTAAAACATAACACATGACCAGAAGTTTACATTCAAGCATGGGATATATATATATATATATGTGTGTGTGTGTGTGCACACACTTCATTGAATAATATAGACATATGTCTATTTTTATAATAATCCTTTACAGTTCTCTAATCAGTTTCTTGATGTTAAGATGAAATTCATCCAGGAAGGCACCATATTTTTTCCCCGTACCGAAGTACTTTTGATCTCCCCCAAGATCATTCTTCAGGGTTGGATACAAGTTTTATCACACAACATCTAAAAACACATTCCGGTACATCTTCACAATACAGGAAAATACTTGTTGACAACACCAATATACTACACAATGAAAATAATGAACAAAAAATTCAAATTCTTGAGGCCCTTTATATCAAAGACAACCAATCAGCACTCAACAAAATTTAGCACACGTTAAAGGGCATTTAACATCATTTTTCAATTCTACCAATTTCTGGTTAGCACCTTTATAGTGGGGAACTTGTTTTGCAAAAAAGTTCCATAGCTACAATGGATAAATTTAAAATTTTAAAATAATTATAACAGAGTATGTCCATGTGTAGCTTTTAAAAATCACCGTCACAGCAAAATGCAGATTTTATCACACTTACAATATATTTGGCTTTTTAATTCACCGCTGCAGATCATCTTGGAAGAGATCGAAAAAAAACTATGGTGTCTTTGATGAATTTCAACTTAACTGACTGAATCAGTTTCTTGATGTTATGTGCCATGCATGATACATGCTTAGGCGATCATGCATCTTTCAATACATGACTGACAAGGCAGATTTTTTCCTGCAGTAGGTTGCCATTTCTTTCTGCAGTAGACCAGTTGCCATCCAAGGCTAGAGAACTTGATCTGTCCTGCTATTTACCCATAGCTGGGGGGGAATAAGAGTATTCATACTTTTCCCAAGGGTATTAGCACATAAGTGAAGGTAATGGATTAGAGAACTGAAATGGATCATATATATATATATATATATATATATATATATATATATATATATATATTATTCAATGAAGCATTTTTGAATGAAGATATGCCTCATATATATATATATATATATATATATATATATATATATATATATATATCAAGCTGCATTAATCAAGAAAGATCAAAGTGTACAGAATGCTTAAAAGAAGAAACTTAATGCATTAAAATTTGAATCCACTCAGCAATGAATGCTGGACAATCTCCTCAAAGATGAAGAAGAGACTTGAAATCAACTGAAATATGGTTCTACAGAAGAATGCTGAAGATACCATGGAACAAACACGTGAGCAACAACAAAGTTTTAGAGAAAATGGAATAAAAAAGGACGCTTATATTTGACATCAAGATGAGAGAGCTGAACATTCTAGGGCACATAATGAGGAAAGAAGGCGGCTTGGAAAATTTGATACTCACATGAGAGATTGAAGGCAAGAAGAACAAGAAAACAATGCATAACCTACCAAGAGAGATTTAGTAAATGGATGGCAGAGTAGAGTTTAGGAGAGATAACAAAAGACCAAAATTTATTAAGAGTTACAAAGGACAGGAAATTGTGGAGAGCCATGACCGTCAATGTCCTGAAGGGACACAACCTATTTAAGAAAACTTGTGTAAATTTCTGTTCTGTTGTGAAAACAAATGCTGATTAATGATAGTAACGAAATTAGATGAGAGTAACGGAGATTGGGGCCAACCCGACAAGTACCCACAGTGGCTTGCATGTGGTGCAGTAAACACCAGGAGTTACATCATCTTTTACAATTGGCTGTCGAGAGAGGACATGCCTCTTAGAGTAGGCAGCACTTTTTGTATATGGATGATACTGGGCTGGTATTAGCCAATAGTCAGTGTGGGTCTGGGACTGAGAGAGCTAGATAAGACCAGATTTTTCTCAGTCAGGTTGACGCGCTCATGATGTGTGGACCGTTGCAGTTTTGTGGTAGAATTGGAGTTCACATTTACTTTACTTAGAAAACCAGACAAGACAAACACAATGAGGATTGACTAGAAGGGACCTGTCATATATAAGATTTAAGTTCTGAAATCATTTTTCCGTCATCGATAGTGTAAGTGTTGTAACCTAGGAAAAGGTCACTGAATAAGAATAATCAAAATGAAGGTTTGGAAATGAATGATATTTATAACAGAAACAACACAAGATTCACCAGCGACGTGTTGTAAGTAATCAACTGCTAGTGGTGAGCTAGAAGTGAATTGCAAGTGAATCCCACAGTGAAGATATTCACTAACCTCCCCACACAGATGTGGCACAAGGCCAAATTTAATGTGGGGTGAACCAAGTCTACTTTTCGGCATAGCCTCATTTGGGTTCCTCTCTGCCTTCAGGCAGAGAGTTTGACAACTATACCAGGAAGTGAATTCCATAGTGAGACATTCATCTACTGCCCCACGCAGTCAGATGCAGCACAAGGCCAAGTTTATTGTGGGGTATCCAAGCCTGTAGGCCCAGTCAAAAATTCCCCATAGACCCAGTAAAAATGGGGTCGGATAGCTGTCTACCACCTCAGACAAGACTCTGGCCTTTGGCATAGCCTTGTCTGGGTTCCTCTCTGCCCGCAGGCAGAAAGTTTGACAAGCGCACACAAGGAAGTGTATTCTACTGTATCTATAAGGATAGGGGCATACCCATTATAGTCCATAGGTACAGTATAACAGTAAGATACAAAATTCCTTGGATTTTTCCAGCTGAGATCCTCAATCCTCAGGTGCAATGGGTGAACAATTATAATAAGGGACATTATATATTAGGGACCTGGCACATAGAAGATTTAAATTCTGAAATAATTTAAAAGTTTAATACTGTTAGGGATTTAAAAAAAAATACCAATTATGCAAATCAGAGACAAATCTGAGCAGTTTTTGATTAATTATTAAAATCATCTCGCACATTGTTTTGATTATTGTTCATGCCTTCCCCTGAAGAGCATGGCTGATAAAAGGGTTGAAAAGCCAATTAAATACAAGACTGAGTAAGAATACTTGAATGAAATGATGAATAAGAATAAAGGAATGCAAATGTCAACAATACAATAAGAAGAATAAAAGAATGAAATGCAAAATAAGAATAATGCAATTCAAACATGACCAGAATAATGGAATGAAAATCAAGATAATAAAAGAAATGGAATAAATGTCAAGCAGATAATGGAAATAAAACAAAAGAGAAATCAATGCTGAACCTGAAAGACAACAGCAAAATTCCCAATTCTTTACAAATGGTAATAAAGCCAGAGATTTTGGAATGGGCATTCTTGGAAAAGAGAATAAATATTCAATATGACAATAAGTCTAAACTCTAAATGGGAAAAGGGAAAATAACCAAATAGATTTAAAAGAAAATTTAGTTGTGTAATATGCATGTAGAGTCTAAGTCCGGTAGATGCCCCTGTGGATCATAATCCCATAGCTTCATCGCACTAAGCACTGCTGCTGTAGATTCTGTAGCAATTAGATTTTAGTTACCAGCCAAAGCTACAGAGCCTAGTCAGCCTTGCTATTTAACACACGAGATGGATTGATTTTTTTCCAAGGGTAATTTTTTGATAATGAAGGTAACATCTTTCGCTGAAATTTGAACTAGCCCTACTATCAGTAGTTTTAATGCTACACACACATACATGAGTTAATAACTCTATCACAGTATTTAGTGCTGGGAGATATATGTTAGAAAGTGCTAGGTTATGTCAGATTCAGGAATCTCAGAAAATGTCTCCATCTCTTGAAGATTAGTGTTCCCATTTTGTGTGAGTGTTACATGGCATAAAACTGTAGTGTAAAAAAACAGAAAAGTCTAGTAAAATTCTTCTCAGAGAGGCTGATTTGGCATCTATAGGGGAGAGCTCTTAAGGGCTGGGAATCTTTATGTTGAAAACAGTGCAGGCCTGTTAAGGGCTCGGCCTCTTTCTGCTGAAGACAATGGAGATGTCATAAGGGTGAAGATCTTTCTGCTGAAGACAAAGGAGACCCCTTAAGGCTGGGAATCTTTTTGCCAATCCCATTTCATTCTAAACATAAATCACATGAAAATAACTTTCATCTTTATTTGCCCGTATAAAATATGATCATTCATTAAACTATGAAAACCTTCACATATCACTTTGAAAATTTAAATCAGGAGATTATGCATCAGCTATTTGGGGTTTTGGAAAAACTTTATTTTGTTTTTAAATCATTTCACTCTAAGTAAGGCAACAGAGCCACTAAGATGCAGATGGAGTGGTGGTGGTTACAGAGTGTGAAAAGAATATAAGGAAAAAGAAAAGCATTATTAAGGAGAGAGAACAATAAAAGAACATGACTTAAGAAGACAGAAGATAATGATTGACATTGCATTTAAATTTTTAGTCTGATCAAGAATTTTTTAGCACCACCCCTTTGTCGGATTGCAACAGATGTCTCTGTCTCAGGCTGTAACAAGTGCAATCATGTCCTCAATGAAGCAAAGTCACTATTTGCCGAGAGAATGAAACTATTGCATCTCACAAATTTGGCTCCAAGGATTATTGCTGTCTCTGCAAGAGTGTACTTAACAACAGCAAAGCTTCAATACATCCTTTGTTCAACCAATTTAAGGTCCTGACCTCCTCAGCTGATAAGGCTGAGTGCTTTGCGCGGAAATTCCCTTCCAATTCAATGCTCGACTTATCTGGTGTACCCACTCCCGATTTCCTTCCTAGAACTGAGGCTCTATTGAGCAAGTTGCACATAATCCCATTGTTAGTATTGGACATCATCTCAAAATTAGACTCACATAAGGCTAGTGGTGGCGATGGGATACCAGCCATTGTCCTGAAGAAATGTGCTCCTGAACTGCTGCCCTCTCCAAATTATATATAACTACTGCCTCAATGAATCTTGCTTTCCAGTCTGTTGGAATTTTTCATCTATTGTACCTGCCTTAAGACCCTTCTGACCCATCTAACTACTGTCCCATCAGTCTCCTACCACTCTTCAGCAAAGTCTTTGAGGCTTTAATCAACACTGAAGTGGTTAATCACCTTAAATCCCATAATCTGCTCTCTGATAAGCAATATGGTTTTCGCTTTGCCCGTTCTACAGCTGATGTGCTCATAAACTTAAATGGTTTACCGAGCACTCCACTATAACGGAGAAGCTCATGCCATGGCTCTAGATATCTCTGGCATGCTGGCCTCCTTCGTAAGATTAAGGGATACGGAATTTCAGGTCAATTATTTGACTTAATATGATCATTCCTGTCAAACCGTGTAATGATGGTCGTCCTTAATGGATTCTCCTCCAGTTCCTTTCCCACGAACACAGGTGTTCCCCAAGGCTCTATCCTAGGCCCTACTCTGTTCCCTATCTTCATTAATGATTTCCCCGATGTCATCAGTTTTCAAGTAGGCATCTGTGTTGATGACACTACTATTTACTCTTGCCTCAATAGCAAATCTGGTATCGCCGACAAAACTAACCTGGTCCTTAGTCTCAAAAAGGACCTCCAATCGGTTGTAGACTGGGGCAGGAATTGGCTGGTTAACTTTAATGCCTCAAAAACAAAACTGCTCTCTATTACTCACCACAGGGAACCATCCCTGCCTCCCATTAGAATGTCTGATGTTCAACTCCATGTGAGCATCTCCTTACGACGACTTGGCCTCACACTGTCCACTGACCTGAGATGGAACAATTACAAGAAAAGTTAGTTCCCTGTGTTGCACCAAAAAGTTTTTCTTGCCCGAGTCCATCCTTCAGATCTACAAATCAACCATTCACCCTTGCAGGCAATACTGCTGCCATATATGATCTGGTGCCCCCGCTGTTCGCCTTAAAATTTAGCGACGGATAAGCAATGTGGTTGGTCCTGATCTAGCATCTCATCTTCAGTTGCTCTCTAACAGACATGCCGTCACCTCCCACTGACTTTTCTACAAATACTTTCATGGTAACTGCTCTGATGAGCTACTAGCACTAGTTCCCAGACGGCATGAATTTAAGCGTGCTACTAGGCCGGCATCTCGCTCCCACCCTTTCACTGTTGAAACTGTTAAATGTAGCTGTCTCTTCTACTCCAATAGCTTCATGTCTTGCACCTCCCGTTTGTGGAATTCCCTTCCTATTAATTGTTTCCCTGATAGCTATAATCTCCAACTATTCAAATGTAATGTCAATCGACATTTCCAGATGCCCTGAACTATCCTATGCCCTTCTCTTCATCCTGTCCTCCATCACACCTCTTTACTCTCGCTCCCACTCTGTAACCCCCTGCGTACTAGTGGCATCCCGTCTTGCTTGGCATGAAATGCTTAAAAAAATAAATATATATATGTGTGTGTGTGTGTGTGTGTATGTATGTGTATATATATATGTAAGCAGTGTGACGTTGCTTTAGAATCACGAGGCACCGAGTTCGAATCCTGGCTGGAATTAATTTTAGCAGCTATCGGACTCCAAGCACAGGGCACCTTTGGCAAGTGTCTGTTCCATAGCCACGGGTCCACCAAAACCTTGTGAGTGAATTTGGGAGAGGAAACTGTGTGGAAGACCTCGTTGGCCAAAGCTAGCACGATATCACAAAAACACCGTGATTGCGAGTTGAGGTGGCCAGCCTTGTTCATTCATGTTCACGCTGGGTTCGCACCAACGCTCTAAAAAACTGTTAATTGGTTCTGCACACGCCAATAACAGTATAAACTGCAGGTGGACTCTGTGGGCATTTCCCAGTTGGGAAATTGCAAAAATGCCTGTGCAAATGTTGCCATATGCGCTAGCTAGCTGTCCATTGCAACGGGTGTCCTCGATATCGAGTGGCCAATTATTATATATATATATATATATATATATATATATATATATATATATATATATATATATGGGCATGTGACTGAGTGGTTGGAACATTTCCTTTTTGACAATGAGACTCAGGTTCGAACCTCACCATGGTTGATTTGTCAGGAAGTAGACTTCCTGACGTTATTGGTCTGGGGGGGGGGGCAATCCAGTGCACTAAACCTTTGGAAAGTACCTGAAAACCATACCATGGTTTGAACCAAGCTTTGTGATTGAAATTGGGTAGATGAAACCCTTGGGAGCCATTGATGCTTGTGTTAGCATGAAGTCACAAGTCATCGTGACTGAGGGTTTGAGTGTGCTGGCCTTGTTCAGATTGTTGATCACACTAGATAAGAAGCTCTCTCCCAGAAACTGTAACTAAAGTCTGCTCAGCATATTTGCAGTATAAACCACAGGTGGGCTCTGTGGGTGTTGGACAAACACAAATGTGCCCGAGCAGGTGTCTGCAATAGGCATTGGCTAACCATCCTAGTAGACGGGTATCCTTGAATACAAGTGTCCAGCTATATATATTGTATAATATAACAGACAAGGAATGTCTATTATGCTTGTTCATGAGCTGTTCTAAGATTTGTATATTTTAAGACCATTTTTATGTTTATACATTCTTTTTATAGATACAAATATTTAAGTAAATACTCTGTTTATAATAAACAGTATTAAACAACATTTACCGGCCTGAATGTCCAAGAAACATTATTTATTACAAACAGAGCATTTACTTAAATATTTGTATCTATAAAAAGAATGTATAAACATAAAAATGTCTTAAAATAATTGTCGGACTTTGTCCATTTCATAAGATTTGTATAGTTGCTTTAGTTTCGGAAGAAAATAAACTCGTCACAACACATTGCATTGCATCTAAACACATGATTCTGTTGTTAATATTTTGTGCTCTCACAAGGTATGATGTAATGGAACCACATCACGAATTTATGTTCTGCATCTGCTATTCTATTATAGTCGCATAGCAAACGTCTATGTAAATATAACAGGATGTCATCTTTGATGGTGAAAATCTTTGTTGGAATGTCCATATAACCACTCTGATGATGGCTCATATGAGCCAATAGCTTAAATCGAGGAACAGCATAATAAAAAAAATATCCAAGTGTTGGACAGATTTTTGTGTTTATTTTCTCCTGATATTAAAGAAACTATACGAAGCTTAGAACGGCTCATGTTCAAACATAACTGACATTCTGCTGCCACAATACAATATATATATATATATATATATATATAAAGACAAAAGGAAAATTAAGCTGATGTATTTTGTCCTCTGTGGGACTTTATCAAGGCAAATTGATAATATCCTTTTACAGATAGGTATTTACTCGACCCACTACTAAACAAGGTCGGTTTTTAACGTGGGGACCCGAGTGTTTTCACCCGGGCCGCTGGTCTTAGCTGGTCATAGCTTGTCCAAGCTGGTCAGAGCTGGTCTAAGCTAGTCAGAGCTGATCTTAGCTTGTCCAAGTTGGTCAGAGCTGGTCCAGGCAGGAGCCGGTCCAAGCTCGTCGTAGCCGTGATACTACCAGCGCAGGGATGAATCCTTACATCAGGTAAGTATCAAGTGATCAAATCTCAGGCAAAAGGCTGATAAGCGAGCGATCTGAGAACAGATACTACACTTTGATCTTAGCCAAAAGGTCGTGGATTTACTTGACCTCCCACACGGTCAGGTTGTGATACAAGGTCGGGGTTTAACGTGGGACGGGAGGGGGAGTGGACCCGAGCTTTCACCCGGGCCGCAGTGCTTTAGCTGGTCTTAGCTTTTCCAAGCTGGTCAGAGCTGGTCTTAGCTAGTCATAGCTGGTCTTAGCTTGTCATAGCTAGTCAGACGTAGCCCCGATACTACCAGCGAACGGACGAATCCCTGCGACCGGCCTGTATCAGTGATCGCTCCCGGCCTAAAGGCGATCATTCAGCGAGTAATCTGCGAACAGATACTACACTTTGATCTTAGCCAAAAGGTCGAGAAGTGATCAAAATCCTTTTACAGATATAGTCTATCTGAAATGTTTACAAATAAATATACAGTGTATGATGTGTTAATGGCTGCCATTTTTTATTTTGCACATGCATGTTGTTTCTTTTTGATTTTGTCAATTGCACAGTATAGTAGGGTCAGTTGGGCACCATCTGTGAGAAAAAGAGCACCATGATGCAATTCACTCCACCAGAAATTTGGAAACACCATGTTATACTACTCGGCATTCACATTGGAAGCTCCAATACGAGCATTTCAGAGTGTTTGAGTGTCAATCTGAGGAAAGTGAAGAGGCTTTAAAAAGAGTTGGATGAGTCTAATGGTGATTACAAAGGTGTTTGGAGTGATCACTAGTGATGGCAATATTATGCCTCCATTCATCTTCCTATAGGACCTCAAACTCAACACAGAGGATTACATCAAGTGCCTTGACGAGATGGTGCTGCCCTGGGTCAAGAGTGTAGCTGCTGGAAACCCTGCATTTGATAACTGGTCTCTGCACCATGCCACACAAGCAGGAGAACCCAGTCAATGCTGTCAGACAATTTCTGCAACCACATCACCCCTTACATCTGGCCATCTAACTTGCCAGACTGCAATCGCCTTGATTATTATGTGTAGGGTGCAGTTGAGTGAGAGACTAACAAAACTCTTTGTAACACCAAAAGGTGAACTGAAGGCAAGGATTATGGCAGCATTCACCAACTTAAACAAGGAGACCGTTCAGAAGAGTTGCAGGTGATTACAAAGTTTTCTGGAGGCCGTGGTTGAAGCCAATGGCAATTTTATTGAATAAATTTACTCTTCAGTATTTCAAGATATTTTTGTAAATATATCTGTTAAAATGAGATGCCATTGTTATTTTCATTTCTGCATAATTTAGACTACCATTTATGCATCGCACCCTGTACACACAAACCAGAAAATGAAATGAAATTAACGTCATACCTTGGCTTTTCCAGGGATTAAATTTTGTAGATTTGGTTCTTTGTGGTGGTACTGAAGTGCAGAAAATTGCAAATGGAGAAAAGAAAAAATAAAGAAAAATTAAAGTTTAAAAAATTATAAAATATTCAAGTAATTATGTTCAGGTAAATTTTTTTATTTTTTTTGAGACTGTTGACGGGAGAAAGAGATGCAGCTGTTTGAAACATGTATGTTATTCACGTACAAAACATAAAAGGTATGTAATATATTTTACCCTGTTCTTATAAAATAGAATCCCGTGTGCAATTCTAAATATTCATAGTTTTGTAACTATACAGGCATGGTGGACTAATGGTTAGCAGCTCTGATTGAGGAACTGGAGAGCTGAGTTCAAATCCCAGTCATGATCATTGCATTCACTTACATATTAATACCATCTCTTCTTCCCCAGCTGTGGGTAAAATAACAGAACAGACAGGGTCATATAGCCTTGGGTAGCAACCAGTCTAGGAGAAGGAAAACTCTGAATTTGAACCACCTGCTTCCTTGTAGTTCTTGCCTTGTTAGGCTAGAAGAAACTCATCTCAGAAACAAATCCATTGTGATTGTTGATAGAATCAATCCAGAAAAAGGATAAAAAAGAAAGATTTCTTTAAATTTATTATTTTGTTCTACTGACGCTAAAGATTCTTCACTTACACTTGATGACAATTTTTTTTTTAAGGCAATTCACCCCAAGCAAGGCAGGAGTGCCACTAGCACACAAGGGGTTGCAGAGGATTGAGAACAAGAGTAAAGAGGCAGGATTGGGGAAAGGATACAGAGAAGGTCGGGAAACAAGCTCAGGGTGCCCGATGTTGATTGACATTACACTTGAATATTTGAAGATTATAGTCATCGAGGAATCAAATAAGGGGAAGGGAGTTCCACAGATGGGAAGTGCAGGAGAAGAAACTGTTTGAGTAGAAGAGACGGTTACATTTAATCATTTTGACAGTGAAAGGGTGGGACTGAGATACCAGTCTGGTAGCTTGCTTAAATTCATATAGTCTGGGAACCAGTGAAAGTACATTGTCGAAACAGTTGCTGTGAAAATACTTATAGAAGAGACAGAGGGAGACCATGCCACATCTGTGGTATAGCGACTATAGACGAGATACCAGATCAGGACCTATCATCTTGCATATTTGTCTCTGGATTTTATCAAGGACCTCAAGACCATATATGGCAGCAATATTCCATGCAAGGACGGATGGTAGATTTGTAGATTTGAAGGATGGACTCAGACAAGAAAAATTTTCTGGCACAACGCAGAGAGCCAACTTTCCTTGTGGTAGATGAAGTTACTGATTCAATGTATTTGCTCCACCTCATGTCAGTTTATCATTGACAAAACCTTTTTCTTGATATTTTTTCCTCCACTTGGATATAGAATTTCTGTATGGGGTTTCTTTTTATTAGAATAAGCTCTAACCTATTTTTACACAGCAGTGACAGATTTTAACTCGTCCAACCAAAGAACACTGTTTATTTTCTCTTCTAGTGACGCCATGCATCAATAACAATTATGAAAAAAAAGTCAGTCCTTTTCAAATTTCCAGAAAAAGGATAAAAGAGTTATAGATAAAAAGAACAATGATCAGTTTTTTTTCAGATAGCAACACAAATAAAACGAGACACATCAAGCTTATAAAATCTCTTACAGATTAATCCTATCCTGTATAATGTTGCGGGAGTATGCTGGTTGTGTTTAAGTAGAAAAACATGTCTCCTGGTATATTTATCTCACAACAATAATGGCAAACTCAGTATGTGAATCTGGATAATAAATGAATAATGTAACAACAAATAAATAAATTATATATATATATATATATATATATATATATATATATATATATACACACACAAGTGAACATTGAAGTCAACACTCAGAGGCGACAGGCTGTTTCATGCTAGACACAATCGTCAGGCTGCCTGATTTTTGCGCCTAGCATGAAACAGCCTGTCGCCTCTGAGTGTTGACTTCTATGTTCACTTTTATATTTACATATGCTCTATCTCTGATATCGAGCACCTTATCCCATAAATATAGCATACCTTAAAATTATATTTCTTCATATATATATATATATATATATATATATATATATATATCAATATAAAAGTGAACATAGAAGTCAGCATTTACAGGCGACAGTCTGTTTCATGCTAGATGCAATCATCAGGCCATGAAACTCATGGCCTGATGATTGCATCTAGCATGAAACAGACTGTTCCCTGTAAGTGTTGACTTCAATGTTCACTTTTATATTTACACACACTCTATCTCTGAGTTTATCCCCATTTACACACACTCTATCTCGGAGTTTATCCCATAAATATAGCACATCTTAAGACTATATTTCTTCACACATATATATATATATATATATATATATATATATGTATGTGTTAACAAAGCAAAGGTATACATAGACAATAGAAAATTTTTGCTTGTGACAAATAATGAATATGAAAGAAAACATTTAAACTAGTGAAGGTGTTTGTGTAGAAGTAAGTGTAACATGCATGTGTGTGATAGACACGTGTATATATATATATATGAGAGAGTTCAAAAGTCAACAAAGGACCAACAGAAGTGACCATGTCAGTGGCAATGTTCTTATCTAAGTGCAACCTACAACTTACCATCCCTGGGGTGACATAGGAAAAAGAGGATGACAGAGAATGTTGCTACCTATTTATAGGCTTCAGGAGTGTCCTCTAGCAATTTTTTTTTTTTTAAGGAAAGTAAGTGTGGGTAACACCACAATAACATTAAAACTATAAGTATGTAAAACTGCACACATGTTTATAACATCTGTGTGACGTTTTTAATACCCAAGGAGTTTATAGCTCTTTAGATATTTACATTAATCCATATTACTTAAGACATAATTTATTGTAATAATAAGTGTATTGATCTAGAAGATAATGACAGAAAGCAACAATAAAAAATAGTGTAATAAAATAACAGTAATCATGAATTGTGTATTGAACTGGTTTTTGGGGTTAAAAAAAACCTAAACAAACTAATAATGTGGTAGAATAAATCCGAGTATAGGGCTCATCATCCTCTTTCTTTATTTCCTTTCTCCCTACTGGTGGCAGTGATGGAGATGGCTGTGATACTCCTGAAGAAACTAACCAAGTTTGCCCTCATTGCCTGTGGGACGATTCCCAATGGACTTGCTGAAGGGTGTTCAAAAGCAAAGTGAAAGAGAGTTTCATGAGGCCATTTGCCTGAATCTGAATTTGGTGGACAACTTTGCACTATGAAGAAGCCTACATACTTGACCAGAAGCACTTCATTCATAGCTCACTTTGCACTATGAAGAAGCCTACATACTTGACCAGAAGCACTTCATTCATAGCTCACTTTGCACTATGAAGAAGCCTACATACTTGACCAGAAGCACTTCATTCATAGCTCACTTTGCACTATGAAGAAGCCTACATACATGACCAGAAGCACTTCATTCATAGCTCACTTTGCACTATGAAGAAGCCTACATACTTGACCAGAAGCACTTCATTCATAGCTCACTTTGCACTATGAAGAAGCCTACATACTTGACCAGAAGCACTTCATTCATAGCTCACTTTGCACTATGAAGAAGCCTACATACTTGACCAGAAGCACTTCATTCATAGCTCACTTTGCACTATGAAGAAGCCTACATACTTGACCAGAAGCACTTCATTCATAGCTCATTTTGTGAATATTATTACTGTTAATAATAATAATAATATTAATAAACTGATCTAGGGTATTGGGATAAAAAGCAACAACAATAAAAAGGGATATTATTATTAATATTATTAATATTATTATTATTAACAACATCTTTATAACAATAATGATGATGGTGATGATGCTGATCAAGAATACATTGAACTCAAAGTGTTAGGATAAAAATGCAAAAAATAACATGGAATAAAACTAGCAACAGTTTCAGCTAAAAAATCAAGTTAAACAAAAAGAATCCTTAAAACTCAATCATAGATTTGCTATTTAAAAGAAATCCTATTTTTATTTTGAGTTTTCATAAACTGATTGACATTTTGGCTTCTATATACAATTTGTGACCAATGTCATAAGTTTATTTGCTTTTTATTTTATCGTCATTAAGATTGGCTGTGTAAGACGAAGCTAAATGTCTCCGTGTAATTTCACCTCTGCAAAGACCTGAATGCAAGTCTTTATAGTTATGTAGGCAATTTTAGTTTTCTGTTCATTCTATTCATTTTTTTAGTGCTTTTTTGGCCCAAAAAGATATTAATCCAATCAGAAAACGACTTGTGGAAAAAAAAAACAAACAAATATGAATATTAAAGCAGATTGTTTTTTGCATTCTCCCATAATGTAAATATACCTTTTTTTTCAAAGCATTAAGAGTATTTTTTTTTGTATTTTATAGACAAACGTTTACAAAGACAAATGGATAATGTTATAGATGAATGAAAGAAAATAAATAGAAACTTTATTTCAATTGTTTTTTTGGTTGCCTAATATGTGTTTATGCAAAATTACTTCCCAACTCAAAATGAAAATAATAAAGCCATTTTCTTCTTTTTAACTCTTAACCGTTAAATATTGTGAAAATGTTACACAAAAATGCATGCAAAATTGGTAACAAAGAAAAATTAATTCTTTTAAGGGGAGATTATTTGCTTATTTTTGCTTTAATTATATACAAAAATCAACATAAAATGTTATTTTACGTCTTTTATATTCTAAAAATAAAAAGAGAAATGAAAGTTAAATTCCTAAATTTAATATTTTTTTTAACTGTCTGGTATTTGTCGAAACATTCAATGTAAAATGTTGCGGCCCATACTTTACACGATTCATGTCTTTTCTATTTGGGGAGTATACATGCAAATATAGCACTGTCTTTGGTTTGTTCTTCCAATGTTATTTGCAGGCAAAGACTCCAGGAAATAATGTTACCTCATGAAGCCTAGAGTTGCCAATTAGTCATTTAGACTTGAATCCTGAATAAATGATACTTGCATTGTTGGAAAAAAAAGTTTAAATCATTAATTAACAATATGCCTTGTCTCCAATGAGATATATCCGTTGGTGTTGCTTGCTGTTTAAGGATTAATAAAGAAAGGTGAACTACTTAATTGATGTGTTTTTCTTTTTGTTTCGATTTTAAAGTATCAATAATAGAATCTGTTTTTTTTTAAATCATTGTTTGAAATTCTAAGATGATATATATCATTTAGACTGGTTAATATTTTAAATCTAGGGAACAGAAGAACTTTGGAAAGATCAATATGGATATTGAAGACTCATTTAAACCCAAACTGGTGAACAAAAAAGGTTCTAGGTTCGAATTCCAGGCAAAGATACTGGATATGACAACAAAGACAAAAAAAAAACGAAAAAAATATCAGTGTGTGAATTTAAATGTTTTGATCTCACTGTGAGTTTCTGTGTGAGATATAGACTTGAGGAAGGATAGAGAGCACACTGGCTTTAACCCTAGAACACTATCAATTAAAGTTACACCACTACTAACCATGGGTATATCATACCTGATTTTGAAAATATCAAAAAAAAATATTTAATATAAATCTTTATTTGAAATATTTTACATGCAGGCACTTCAAACTTTGTACTTTGAGTTAACATTAATAGGAACTGAAAAACATTATTTAGGTAAGAAAATCAGGTACTGAAAATTGTAGTTAAAAATAGGAAAATTTGCATTGGGTACTATATACCCATTGTTAGTGCTCTAGGGTTAAATAAATGTAATGATAAGCATATTAGTTATAATAGGGATGCTATGCAAGAAAGGAAAATGTTCAGGATTGATTTCCCCATTATAGGCATTATCATATCCGCTACTAGCAACACCTTTGAAAGTCTACTACATGTCTATACTTCTGACCACTCCACTTGAAATCCTGAACTTAACTAATAAATTAACTTAAATATTTATTTATATTTTTTCTTCAATAGGAGTAGATAAGTTTGCCTATGGTTTGGTTCTCAGTCCTCCACATTTTTTTTTCTTGGTTAACATTGGGTTTCTGGTGCCCTTTAAAGTCTTTTCTTTCTCTTTCATTTCCAGCCCCCCACCCTCGCATCTTGGTGATTCTTACTCTGTAACCCTCAATTTGAATAGCTCTTGAGCTTTGTACAGGGTGAACATCACTGTAAAAAAAACCAAAAAAAAAACCAAAACACCTTGATACATGGACAGAAGAGAATATCTGAGAGAAAGAAACGACAAAGATAAAATGTTCTTAAATAGATTTTTTTTATATCAATATATACATCCTTTTCGCAAATTTGTCCCACGCAGAAAATTATAACAGATGTATGCAAACAAGCAGTGTGAACGGGGTGAAAAACAATAAGGTCTTATGTGACCAATGGGAAAAAATGTGCAAGTTGTTGATTTCTTCTATGTAGATGGTGAGTTCCTCTCTGAATGCCATACCACTGTGGGTTTGTCATGTGTGTTTTCTTTGCAGCTTACATAGTAACTCATGTGGGTAGGTATGTCTTGACTTGAGGAAAGCTAACTAAAAACTATCTTTTGTCACTCTATGAACTGATGTCGCTCACTTACCATCATGTGACCCATGTGACGTTATCTCAACCAAAGGGAGATAATCACCTTTTTTTTCATCTATTACAATTAAATAATTAAGTTTATAGTGCCTTTTTTATTTATTATTTAATTTTTTTTTTTACATATCCTTCTGTAGTTTTGGGAAGGGTGATTATCATTTCAAGAACTGTTCTTCAAAGGTCTGAAGGAGAACAAACATGGAATCAGCAGAAAATGTTGTGATGATAAAAGTCTAAACAGTATCCATTGGAATTTTGGTTAAAAAAAAAGAAAGAAAAGAGAATAAGAAAAATAATAATAATATGAAGAAGAAGAATAGAAGAATCTAGTATTTTGTGACTAAAAATTTATGAAAAATCAGTTTTAACTCTTAAGGCCAAAAGCACACAAATATACCCAGAAGTTTCACTACACAGTGCTAATGCATGTTGCATGATCAATGCAGAGAGCTGAAGCCCATCTTATGATCAATGCACAGGGCTACATCTGTCCCATGATCAATATACAGTGTAAACACTTGTCTCATGATCAATCTACAGCACTAATGCCCATCCCATGATTGTTGCATAGGGCTAAGGCCTGTCCCATGACCGTTACACAGGACTAAGGCCTGTCCCATGATTGTTACACAGAGCTAAGGCCTGTCCCATCATCGTTACACATGGCTAAGGCCTGTCCCATGATCGTTACACATGGCTAAGGCCTGTCTCATGATCGTTACACAGGACTAAGGCCTCTCCCATGATCATTACATAGGGCTAAGGCCTCTCCCATGATCGTTACACAGGACTAAGGCCTGTCCCATGATCGTTACACAGGGCTAAGACCTGTCCCATGATCGTTACACAGGGCTAAGACCTGTCCCATGATCGTTACACAGAGCTAAGGCCTGTCCCATGATCGTTACACAGGGCTAAGGCCTGTCCCATGATCGTTACACAGGACTAAGGCCTCTCCCATGATCGTTACACAGGACTAAGGCCTGTCCCATGATCGTTACACAGGGCTAAGACCTGTCCCATGATCGTTACACAGGGCTAAGACCTGTCCCATGATCGTTACACAGGACTAAGGCCAGTCCCATGATCGTTACACAGAGCTAAGGCCTGTCCCATGATCATTATACAGGGCCAAGGCTTGTCCTATGATGGTTGCACAGGGCTAAGGCCTGTCCCATGATCAATCAACAGTGCAAACGCCTGTCCCATGATCCATGTACAGCACTAATGTTCATTTTATGACCATTGCACAGTATTAATGCCTGTCCCATGATCGTTACATTGCACTAAGCCCTACTGCATCATCAAGTAGTAATAAAATAGTAATAATAATGTTTGCATTGGTGCAGGGTTGGAATAAAAAGCAGCAACAATAATAAGATGGAATAAATCATGAAGAGCGTTTTGGTCCAGATTGTCATGAGAAAAGACAGCAATATGATAGGGAAAAACTAGTGAAATGGTAATGAGGCTGAATACAAATGTAATAATAATAAAAAATTGACCTAGAGTGTTGTCATAAAAGCAACAAAAATAAAATGCAGGGGGTTGGATATATATTATTTAAAATAATGTAATTTTTTAATGTCATGAACAGGACCCAGCCACCTTATAAAATGATAAAAAAAAAAGCATGAATATTTTTTGATTCTGACAAATATTGCATCTTGAAGAATTTGACGATTTTCTTATGAGAAGGCCAATGAATTTAAGTAGTGATAGAGGAGGCACGGCGGAGCAATGGATAGCAGCTCATATTGAGAAATCAAAGAGCCGAGTTTGAATTCCAGTCCAGGCAGCTCGACCTGAGGAATCGGAGAGCCAAGTTCGAATTCCATTCAAATTCATTACATTCATTTACATGCTAATACCCTTTGGAAAAGTATGAATCCTCTTCTTCTCCCCCTAGCTATGGGTAAGTAACAGGACAGACTGGGTCCTACAGCCTTGGATGGCAACTGGTTTACTGTAGAAAGAAATGGCAACCTACTGCAGGAAAAAATCTGCCTTGTCACTCATGTATCGAAAGATACATGATCACCTAAGTATGTATCATGCATAGGACATAATTAAGTGCCCATATAAAATCAATATGTAATGATTTTCATTGGTTTTTGAGAAATATCAATTAAATTGCACTAAGTAACCCATATTCAAATCTTTCAACAATTCATTCGGGACTCCAGGGATTTAAATTTAGAAGGAATTATTTTAATAAAAGTATATTTAAATTTGTATTGATGCAAAATTATTTAAATAATTATTAAATAAATTTATTAATTAAATTTAATAATTTTTTAAAAATAATTGTTTAATAATATTTTAATAATGTTTTTTTTTTAAATTTTAATTTAAATTATTATTAATTAAATTCATTTTAAAAATAATTTAAAATTGTACTTCAAACTCCTGGCCTCCACGGATTTAAAAATTGAAATCTATTAAGTGTCAAACAAAAGTTGTATTTTAAGTTCTGTTAAGAGGTTGACGATAAAAACTATTGATAGGTTTTAAACATTTATTGGCAGTGGAAAACTTTGAAATTATAATGTTGAAAATTTAAATCTAATAGAGAAGCATGATATGACCATCTTTTTTTTAAAACAGTCATTTCCGTTGTAGAGTAGGACACAGCATATATATATATATATATATATATATATATATATATATATATATATATATATATATATGATTCTCTCTCTATATGTGTGTATAGTTCTTACAATCTATTGAGAGATGTATCCCCGTGACCAAAGAAAAACATTTAATTTGCAGATAAAAGTAAATTCCATTCGAATCAACTGTAACAATCCGTTGTCAAATTCTTCTTTTTAATGTAATAAAGTTTTTCTTCCAATTCCTTCTTATTTAGCAATGATTGTGTAAGTTTTTTAAAGAACTGAGTGTAAACTGTGTAGATACGATATAAAAGACAATAGACATGTAACACTTGTTGGTAATTTAATTTAATGTTAGAGGTTTAATTTGATACCAAAGTATTGGTTCTTTCCAACAAGAAATCAATTAAAACAGCCAGTCCAATAGGACTCAATATTAGTAAGTGCATTTGCTTGTCTGAACTGAACGCAGAGATTGTCAAAATACGTATAATGCAAAAAAAAAAAAACAAAAAAAACAACCCACCAACAAAAGAATAAAAAGCCCACCAAGAAAGTGTAAAAGAATCGGATACGTGTGAATATATATGTGAGAAACAGAGATCTTTGATTTTGAAAAACTAGAATTTTTTGCAACACGCGTGTTGAAATCCTAACAATATTTAGTATTGTTGAAGTTATCGCTAACATTTTTTTGAGATTTACAAACTCTACGTTTCGTTCATTTCCGCAAATCAATCGATGAAATTTGAATAAGCTGATTTGTTTGGAAAGATACTTTAACAAAAACCCTACTTCGCGCTTTAATAATTTCTTTAATTTAATTTTATAGGACTTCATGGTAAACAATATTTTTAAATTAAATTTATTTTTTTCCTTTTTAACAGCAAAGAAAATTTTTTAGGATTTCTTACTCTTGAGCATGCAACATACAACTGGCCATGCGTAAATATTTCTTTTTAGAGCTAAACTGCAACTCTTTGAAGTGTTTGGCCTTGTGACTTCTTTATAGTTCTCACAAACGCAGGGTGAACTGGAAACAGTATTCTTGTATATATAAAACTTAAAAGATATGCAAAAGACAATATTGCATTTTCATTAAATAAGTATTTGTTATTTTAATCATTAAATTATTTTTAAAATAGTGGGAGTATTTCATATGTTAAATAATAAAACATTTAAATTTTGCAACACCATAGTAAAACTAACTGTACTTTGTACCCCTTACCCGCTTGCATTTTTCCACAAAATTTGGTTTTGATCGGTCAATATATATGAGTATTTTAGAGGGTGTGAAAGACGGGCGGACGGACAAACTGAAGCCACAGAATATTATATATAGATATTCCTTTTGATTTCAATTTTGATTGTTAAGTCTATATCAGACAAGACATGAGTTGTTCGTTTGTGATAGTTTCAATATTATTATGTGATTATAAACCTAGCGTACCACTGTAATGTTCTCTCAAGTGTATACAGACCCCACTCCGGGGACTAAAAAATTAAAGAATCTTCTGATATAAAAATATCTTTGTCTAATAGATAGAAAATTACCCTATACATATTCTAAGCATAGCTTAGAGGTGACACAAGGCCGAAAGTACGTGGCATCCAGTGAGGATCGAACTCACTACTCAGTCGTAATTGATCTATGGTGGAGTAATAGACAGCTGCTCGGAGTGAGGAATCGGAGAGTCGAGCTCGAATTTTAGTCGAATCCATTGCATTCACTTACGTGCTAATGCATTAAGGAATGGTATGAATCCTCTTCTTTTCCCACCAGCTATGAGTAAATAGCAGTACAGACCGGGTTCTCTAGCCTTGGATGGCAACTGCTTTATCGCAGAAAGAAATGGCAACCTACTGTGGGGAAAATGTCTGCTTCGTCAGTCATGTTTCGAAAGATCCGTGATCGCCTAAGCGTGTATTGCGCATGGCACATAACTGACTGAGACAAGCCTGCTAACCATTACTCTACGCCGGAGTGTGCCCAAATGATTTACTGAGAGTAGCTTAGATGTAACAAAAGGCCGGGGCATTTAGTGAGGATCGAACTCACTATTCAGTCGTAATTGATCGAGTGAGACAAGCCTGATAACTATTACATCACGTCGAAGTGTCCAAGTGAACCTAGCAATGAATTCAATATAATCTTTCCATATATGAGAATGTTTTTAGGAAGGTCTTTAATACGAAGCAGATAGAATGGAGTACCAAGAGAAGAGCTCTATGGGAGCCTTCAGAGGAATGGCCAGTAACAATGACCTTCATAGCCCTCCCTGTTAGGAGAGACTGAAAAGTCTCTTCCAGAGATTCCATAGCTGGATAGTTTTGTGTAGTAACCCCCTAGAAAGAACTAAGCATAAACTACAAGAAGACAGAATGCATGGTCATCAGTAAGAGGATGGTCCCGAAATGCTATCTACTTAATAATATAAGATACGCAGATGACACAGTACTGGTAGCAGACAAGGAAAAGAAACTACAAAACATTTTACAGAAGGTAGCGAAGGAGAGCGATAAAAAGGAACTAAGCATAAACTACAAGAAAACAGAATGCATGGTCATCAGTAAAAGGATGAGCCCAAAATGCTATGTACTTAATAATATAAGATACACAGATGACACAGTACTGATAGCAGACACGGAAAAGAAACTACAAAACATTCTACAGAAGGTAGCGAAGGAGAGCGATAAGAAGGAACTAAGCATAAACTACAAGAAGACAGAATGCATTGTCATCAGTAAGAGGATGATCCCGAAATGCGATTTGAAGGTCGGGAACACTAGAATCAAGCAGACACGAAAGTTTAAATATCTGAGAAGCGTCTTGACAGAGGACGGTAAGTGCGACACTGAGATCCGTAAACGTATTGGGATGGCCAAGGACACATTCCAAAAGCTGGGCAGAGTACTGCAAAACAGGAGGATTTCTTTGGTAACAAAGAAAAGAATACTGAGCTGTTACGCGACATCTGTCCTTCTTTACGGCAGCAAATGGTGGACGATTTCCTCAAAGATGAAGAAGAGACTCGAGGCGACAGAGATATGGTTCTACAGTAGGATGCTGAGGATATCATGGACCGAGCGGAAATCTTAAAGAGATTTCAAACAAGAGGGAAGCTTACACTTAAGAGGCAGCTGAAGTTTCTGGAACACATAATGAGGAAGGAGGGCCTAGAGACTCTGATACTCACGGGTCGAATAGAGGGAAAGAGAGACAAGGGAAAACAACGCGTGACATACCTGGCGTGGATGACAGAACGTGAACTGGGAGAGGAAGCAGAGGGAAGGAACTTGTTGAGAGCTGCAAGGAGGTGGAGAGCCACGATCGCCTACATCCTGAAAGGACATGGCACATAAAAAGAAAGAACCCCCTATGTCACACCTTGTTAACGCCCATCGAAGCGATCGCTCACAAGATGTATTATCAAGCCCTATCTATGCCTGATAGTTGATGTAAGCTTGGATATGCGGGTGGTGTAATGGATATCATCTTGGAAATCGGGGAGCTGAGTTCCAATTTCAGTCAGGTTCGCTGAAAGAAAGAACTAAGCATAAACTACAAGAAGACAGAATGCATGGTCATCAGTAAGAGGATGGTCCCGAAATGCTATCTACTTAATAATATAAGATACACAGATGACACAGTACTTGCTGCTGTTCCCAGGTCCTTACACAGAAACACGCTTGGTAACGGTAAGAATCCACAATCCGGCTATGGGTAAATTATTATCACCAAAACATTTTTACAATCTAAAAAATATTTTCTGGTTTTGAGTAACTTATAAAAAGTTGATAAAACGTAAAAAAACAAATCAATTGACTACTTGACATTCTCATATAAAAATGTTTCCTATTGAAGAAAAAATAGTAAATAAAATCTCAGTGTTTAAACAGAGACATTAGAAGGAACCGGAAACATAATCCTAAATAGGAAACAAGGAATAAACCTCTACTCCTGTTTAAAAAACCGCGGTTGAGTATGAATTGGACGATAGGCGAATCTTCCTACTCCTACTAAGGAAAAAAATAGTAAATAAAATCTCAGTGTTTAGGCAGAGACATTAGAAGTCTAGAGTTGAAATAGACTTTAGAAGGAACTGGAAAACATTGCTAACCATTACACCACGTCGTTGTATTTTAGTCATGGGTGATCAAGGAATTGATGGTGGAATGGTTTCCTGTTGCCTTTGCCATACTCGTAATTTTAGTCCAAGACATTATCTCTAGTTAGCTGCCCGTTGAATAGTCAAGCTCTCTTCCACCTTTTGTTAGGTAAGCGAAGCGGAACATATTGCTTCGAACTAGAAAGAACTAGAGCATATGAGGAAAGCCGGCTTGGAAAATGTTACACACCAGAGGAAAGCAGTAAATAATCTACCTAACAAGCTTATATAGATGGTTGACAGAACAGGGAGTAGGAAGGATAACAAAAAGACAAACCTTACTAAAAGCTACAAAGGATAGGAAGTTATGGAGGGCCATGATCGCCAATGTCCTGAAAGGACACGGCACATAGAAGAATGTGTATTTAAACAATATTTTGGTTCTACGAAAATTTTTGAACCTGAGCTTTCTTGCCTTGGCTACCAGCCAGTGTAGGAGAAAGAAAACTGAATGCCCTTAAACTTGAGAAGAGCCTTCCTTTTCACTAAATCTTGGTCTAGCCATTCACTGCAACTGGTCCTTCATCAGCCGTCTTGGGCCGAGATCTTGTCCCCAAATTCTGCACAGGATGCCGAGACGTCGACTTTGGACCCGTGAAACTCTTTCATTACCATTGTTTAAGATGGTGAATGTTGCCATAATCCTTGCTTTTAGTTCATCTTTGCTGCTACAAAGAGTTTTTGGGTCTCTCGCTCAGCTGCAACTCACACATAATAACCAAAGGATTGCAATCTGAGGAGTTAGGTGGTCAGAGGCAAGGGGTGATATGGTCTCAGAAATTGTCTGAGAGCCATCACTGGGCTCTCCTACTTGTGTGGCACGGTGCAGAGTCGTGTTACCAGACATAGGGTCTTCCAGCAGCCACTCTCTTAGCTCAGGGAAGCACTACCTCCTCAAGGCACTTGATATAGGCCTCCGTGTTGTCTGATGTCCTGTGGGAAGGTGAATGGAAGCATAACTTCGCCATCACTCCCAACAAATTCGTAATCACAATTAGACTCATCAAACTCCTTTCGGATCCTTTGCACTCTCTTCAGATTGACAGCCAAACAGTGCAAAATATTCCTATTGGAGCTTCAGGCGTAAATGCCAAGCAGTTCAGTATACCGTTTCCAAATTTCTGTCAGAGTGAATTGCGTCATGGTGCACTTTTTCTTACAGACGGTGTCCAACAGACCCTAATATACTGTGCAGTCAACAAAATCAAAAACAAACAACGCGCATGCACGAAATTAGAAATATAAAACGGCGACAGTTTATTCATCGCACCCTGTAGATGACGCTCGTCCTAATTGCTAAGTTTTACTGAGAGAAACACGTAACAGTGGACGGGATGAGCAAAATGGAGAATAGTTAGGTAGTGATTTCAAACAAGTACAATCATTTATTTCCGTTTTTCAAACAACACTCGGATAGGAAAACGATTTAATCGAAGCAAACAAGGAAGATTCGTCTCGGAACTTTTGACAATTACGTGCATGTATCTTTTGATTGGAGCCAGTAGCAAGAGGGTCAAGTAGTCCGTGTTGAATTTCCCCCGAGATCGTGACGTCCGAAACGTCTGGAAGGTGCCATTGTTATTGATAAAAGACAGCTGCCAAATTTAGCAGTAGCAGAATAGACAGATGAAAAGTAAAAGGCAGACAAAACCTGCCATTTTGAAATGCTTAGGCTGTCCATTCAGAAATACTTGCTTTTTTTTAGTTAAATAAGAGAAAAAAAGTGTATGTATATATATATATATATATATATATATATATATATCGAGAGAGAGAGAAAGATATCATAATGAGAAATATCTAAAGGGTCAAAATATAGGATTTGCAAAGTCCTGGGTATGACAATAAGCTACAGCCGGCAGCAATGCCGCTGATTGGGAGATTGGAGGTTTTGAGGAGCGTGGAACCACCTCTTAATTGCTGCTGTTCCCAGGTCCGCCACGATCAGGGGTAGTAGCACCTGTTAGAACACCACACATTATCAAAGTATAAAAATACACTTTTATATAAAGTTACTAACAATAGGTATTTATAGTAAAATGACCAAAAATGCACTTTTAAAGCAAAATGACCAACAGTATATTTTATCTGTAAATGAAAACATACAATTCCGTACAAAATATTTCAGCATTAAAAGGTTGATATGCCGCTAAACAAAATCAACCAACCAAGCCAATCAAAATATTTAGATTTCGGCATTAAATAACCCATAGAGGTTGATATGCCGCTAAACAAAATCAACCAACCAAGCCAATCAAAATATTTAGATTTCGGCATTAAATAACCCATAGAGGTTGATATGCTGCTAAACAAAATCAACCAACCAAGCCAATCAAAATATTTAGATTTTGGCATTAAATAACCCATAGAGGTTGATATGCTGCTAAACAAAATCAACCAACCAAGCCAATCAAAATATTTAGATTTCGACATTAAATAACCCATAGAGGTTGATATGCCATTAAACAAAATCAACCAACCAAGCCTATCAAAATATTTAGATTTCGGCATTAAATAACCCATAGAGGTGGATATGCCGCTAAACAAAATCAACCAAAAGACCAATCAAAAGTTATTTACAAAGCATAACAGTCTGTCACAAGGCCTAACAGATAGGGAAAATGAAACAATGATCTTGTACTAACATTAACAGTAGCGATATCGTGCTCCACACGATACAAAGTCTATCCAGAAATTATAGATCAATTTAATAAAAAAAGAAATGTGGCCAATTGCGCAACTTAAATGACTTAAAAAATGAACTGTGGCCGTGTTAATGGTTGACATTATTGAGTGTTGGTTTTTTCTTTTTTTCGTAATAATATGCTGAACGTATTTGGAAAAAGAATTCCTATAACTTTAGATACAATCCATGCATTCAGTTAAAAGTAAAAAATAAAAGCATCCCTGATAATAGGTAAATGTATAGCCGAAAGCACTCGGACATACAATACATTCAGACAATTTCTACATAATTTACGTCCAGAAAAGAAGAAAAATTAAACAAAAAAACCCTCAACCACAGTACCTTGTCAATCGTTTTTAATGAAACCTGTATAAAAGAGAGAATGCTGCCCAAATACGAGAGAGAGAGAGAAAAGAAAAGGAAACAGGAGATAACATTACATTTAAATTTCTGAAGATCAAAGTTGACTGGGAAGCTAGAAGCCGAAAGAGAGTTCTATAATTAAGGAGTACGAGAGAGAAAAAAAACTGTTAGCATAGAAATTATGCTTACATATGGCAATTTCAACTGTAAAAATGATGGGACCTGTCTGCCAATCTAGTACTGCGCTTAAATTCATTAAGTCTACGTAACAAAGAGGTAAGCTCATTGGAACAATTACCATAAAAATACTTATAGAAAAGGAAGAGTGAAGCTACGTTACGACGTTGTGATATTTGCTGAAGACCAACAATATTGCAGATTCTTTGGATTTTATCAAGAATCTCTAAATACACAGCAGAAGCACCAGACCAGGCATGACGGTATGGGCGAATGGTGCACTAATAAAAGAGAAGAAAATGTCTAGCTATACAGGTGGAAATTTATATAAATGCTACAAGCAAAAGAATAGAGTTTAAAAGATGGACGGCTTTGAATAAGATTTTTAAAATCTAGAATTAAGCGAACTTTCTTTTCAAATTACAAACAAATAAAAAGCCGATTTAGAATACATAATTGCTATCTATGTTATCGTATCAAAAAAAAAAATTCCATCCAAATATTGCCAATTAAAATCTCCAAGCACTAAGCAAATCTCCAAGAAAGGATGTATCTATTTTGGATTCATAATATTTTGAAAAGAGAATTTGCGAACATTAAGTCGTTAGTTTTTTATTTCCTTTCAACGAAGACTAGAGAGAGCTGGTAAATTTAGAAAAAAAACAAAACTTTTTCAATAATGAGATGAAGCATTTCAATGCATCTTTCTGACTCTAAAATATCAAATCAGGCCAATCAATGATTCAGGTAGGAAGACGGTAGAGATTTTGGGAAAGGGCGTTTCTAGGAAACAGGGAAAGAAGACGAAAAGGAAATAAAAATAATTCATTCCTCGAAGCGGGAAAAAATATTTGAAATGTTTCAGTGACGATAAATATCCCAAATGCTCCCTCTTCTACATTATTTTCTTCTTTTATGTGTCGTGTCCCTTCAGGACGTAGGCGATCATGGCTCTTCACCTCTTCCTGTCCTTCGTAGCTCTTAATAGTGATTTTCCAAGCGTAGCTTAGATGTGGCACAAGGCCGAAAGTATGGGGCACCCAGAGAGGATCGAACTCACTACTCAGTCGTAATTGTTCTAGCGAGACACGCTCGCTATTACATCGCCTCGAGGTGCCCCCTCGTATCTCTTAATAAGTTTTGTCTTATTTCTCCCAAATCCTGTTATGCCATCCATTTACCAAAGCCCATCAAGTATGTTAAGTGCTACTTTCCTTTTGTCTCTCAATCTTCCTGTGAGTATCAGATTTTCCAAGCCCTCTTTCCTCATTACGTGCCCCAGAAATGTCAACTGCCTCATCCTGATGTTAAGTATAAGTTTCCTTTTTGTTTCCATTTTCTCTTAGATCTCGTCGTTGCTGACAAGTTCGGTCCATGGTATCCTCAGTATGTTTCTGTAGAGCCACATTTCTGTTGCTTCACATCCCTTCTTCATCTTTGCATCTTTGTCCAGCATTCACCGCCATACAGGAGGATAGATATCACGTAACACTTCAATACTCATTTCTTTGTTTCTAACGAAGTTGTTCTGTCTAATAATACTCTGCATATCTCTTGGAATGTATCTTTTGCCATTCCAAAATGTCTTCGGATCTCAGGGTCTCACTTTCCATTCTCTGTTAGAAAACTTCCCAGATATTTAAATTGTTGTCCTTCTCCTAGACCGCTTGCTGTCCAAGGCTATAGAATCCAGTCTTTCCTGCTATTTACCCATAGCTGGAGGGAGAAGAAGAGGCTTAATAAGGGTATTAGAACGTAGGTGAATGTAATGGATTCGACTGGAATTCGAAGTCTACACTCTGTCATCAAGTATGTTACGCGCTGTTTTCTTCTGTCCCTCTTTCCTTCAATCTGTCCTGTGAGTATCAGATTTTACAATCCCTCTTTCCTCATGACGTACCCCAGAAATTTCAACTGCCTCTTCCTGATGTCAAGTATAAGTTTCCTTTTCGTTTCTATTTTCTCCCAAACCCCCTTTATGCCTCCCAACAGCATGGCTGATGCTAACCTCCAGGAGATTGACGCATTACGCCTTCTCTCTCTCTCTCTCTAACGTTCTCGTCTGATATGAAATGGAAAGACTATTGAATCAATTTCTAGATCAGCTACTAAGAAAGTGGTTCACTGTGTTGTTCTAGGCAATTTCAATCTGCCTCTTCCTAATGTTAAGGAGATTGTCCAGCATTCACTGCCATACAGGAGGATAGATATCACGTAACAGTTCAATACTCTTCTCGTTGTTTCTAACGAAATTTGTCTGCCTCATAATACTTTTTTTGGGGGGGGGATGCAACTTTGGCCATTCCATTACGTCTTCTAATCTCAGTGTCACGTTTTCCGTCTTCTGTTAGAACATTTCCTTCCCACATATTTACATTTCTGTACTAGTTTGATTTTAGTATCCCCAATTTGTAATTTGAATTTTGGGCTCATCCTTTTGCTAATAACCATCCATTCTGTCTTCTTGTAGTTTATACTAAGTCCTTTCTTCTTGATTTCTTCCGATAGCTTCTGTAGGGGCTTTTTGTAATTTCCGTCCCGTGTCTGTCAACAACAATGTGTCATCTGCGTATCTTATGTTGTTAAGATTGTGGACGCCAATAATGAATCCTGGTAGGACTTCTAATTCTCTCAAAATTGCCTGGCTGTATAAGTTGACTAAATCCTATATATATATATATATATATATATATATATATATATTGATAATATTAGTGGTCTCTCTCTCTCTCTCTCTATATATATATATATATATAAGTCAGCGAATCTGTAGAGATTCATGCATCTGAAAATAATTTATCTGTATCTCACTCATTTAAGCCGTTATTTAACTCCTCTCTTTAAAACTTCTCTCTGTTAAATTTTACTACCCACCTTCACCTTTAGGCCTTCCTGTTCTTTCTTCTGTTACACTCTCTAGACCTTTCAGACATTTCCCTCTCACACTTGTTTCCCACTCCCGCACATACACTCTCACTAAAATTTTGTTTTTTATACTCGAAATTATATTTTCCAATTTCTTTTTGAATTTGTAGGTCTGATGAATTGAATCGTGATTACGATTCCAATGTAAATAAATTATAACTATGGAATATTAGTGTTTGAGCCTTTTATTTTATATATATATATATATATATATATATATATATATATATATATATATATATATATATATAAGTGAACATAGAAGCCAACACTTAGAGGCAACAGTCTGTTTCATGCTAGATGCAATCGTCAGGCCTGACGATTGCATCTAGCATGAAACAGACTGTCGTCTCTAAGTGTTGACTTCTATGTTGACTTTTATATTTACACACGCTCTATCTCTGATATTTAGCACTTTATCCCATAAATATAGCACATCTTAAGACTATATTTCCTCATATATATATATATATATATATATGTATGTATGTATATAATTTTTCGCCTTCATTTAATATTTGTATATTTTTTAAGGAAATGCGAATATTTGCAAGTACTTACAAGATTTACCATAAATAGTTGATTCTGTATATCGTTTTGAATAATTTGTGAATTTTTTACAAGTGTCGATCTATTTATATTCGTAGTTATTCTAAAAATTCCTGCAGTCCAAAATTATTCGCGCCCCACCTTATGGAAATTGTAAAATAATATTGCTCTATTGCAATTGTAATCTGTTTTTTTTTAAAAATTAATTTGACAACGTTTGAAAATTAAATAGTATTAAACTGATTCTGTAACATTCTAAAATATAATGAAGACAATATGTGAGTGCCACGTACGACGGTAACTCGTTCTGCAACCATGACGAAGACGGCTAAATTTAACAAGCAGCTCTGAATGAAGATAGTTGTTATATCCAAGCAAGGCGATGGATATACAACACTTTCCAAGCGTGTCAATGTTCCTAGATCGGCAATTCGTAGCATTATCAAGAAGTACAAAGAGACTCATTGTGTTGAGAATAAATTAAGGACTGACAGAAAATGGTTAATTTCTGAGAGAATGGAAATTGAAATTGCTGCAGATGTCTCGAAGATTGCTCACTTAATGACGAAGAAAGTTGTCAATGTTGTAAAGACATCAGGATTGAATTATCGACAAAGACAGTCACTAGATGCTTTCATCGATCAGGATTTTGAGCTTGTTGCCTAAGGAAAACTCCCTTGCTTAAGGCTAAACACCAAAAATGCAGATTAGCTTATGCTAGAAGCCATTTTGAACATGAGGGTAAATATTTGAACTCCGTTTTATACTCAAATGAAACCAAACTAGAATTATTTGGTCACATGAACTCCGGTTATGTATGGAGGAAAGTGAATGAAGCTCACAATTAAAAAAATACCTTCTCTACAATTAAGCACGGTGGCAGGAGAATTCTGCTCTGGGAATGTTTTGCTGCGTCTGGACCAGGAGAACTAGTGAGAAGACAGGGTATCGTGGATAAAGGATAGTATTTGGCTATTCTTAAAAATAATATAAAACAAAGTGCACGAAAGTTGTCTTTGTGGCGTCACTGGATGTTCCAACATGACGATCTGAAAAATACACGGCACAAATCGTTACAAGATGACAGCAAAATTAAGGTATTGGCGTACCCCACACAAAGTCCTAACCTAAACCCCATTGGAAATTTATGGGCTTATTTGAAGAAAAAAGTGAGAGAAAGAAGTCCATCAAATTTGGGAGGAACTAGAAGCTATGGAGGAAGAATGGAGCAAAATACTTATCAGCGTTGCAAGGAACTATCAATAATCAAGAATAAAGATTACATAATTGATTACTGAGGCAAGCGGGCCAATCATTTTGTCCTATTCTAAATGCTGTTTTAGTGGTAATTTTTTATATTATTGTTTGACATTAAAATAAAAAAAAATTGTGGGCATCACTGCACATTCTTTCAAATCCATTATTTCATCATTTGTGAAAAAATGCACATGGAGTTTCAATGAAAATATGAGGTATTACAGATTTATTTGTAATTATGTAGTTAGTGTGTGTGTGTGTGAATAATTCGGTCTACAACTGTATGAAATATGTCTATATCAAAAGGAGCAACAACACTATATTTAATAAATATTTACTACTTATAATAACAAAAAAATGTGACAACGCAAATTGTCACGTGAATGTGCGATATTTAAAAAAGCCACCATGACACGTGAGGACGCGATTTTAAACTGATATAGCACAAAAAAAAATCAGTTTGATATTGGTTTAAAACGATTAAACTGATGCAGCACAAAAAACAAAATCTCTTTGTTAATAGCTTATGAAAATCGAAAGTACTCAAGAACTGGACAAATTATATCTAAATATGTAGCGGAAACCAGGATATGTTCAGGAACATTGGAAAAATACATTAAAACTCAATGAATAAGAACCTGAGTTGTTCTTCAATTAAATTGAAACACAGAGGTCAGCTGAAAAGTTCATAGGCTTACCAAGATACTTTAATGGAATGTCAACGAAATGAGATTTATTCAACAAAGTCCCCCTTGCGGTGCACACAATTCTTTCATTGGTATTGCAGTGCTTGAATCCCATTGGTGAAGAAGCTTTCATCCCATTCGCCCGAAAGTCATCAGCAGCAGATATTACGTCATCATCACAGTCATACTGGTATCCAGCCAAGTCTTTTTTTATTTATTTTGGGGAATACTTCATCAAGGCACTTGATATAGTCCTCCGTGTTGAGTGAGGCCCTGTGGGAAGATGAATGGAGGCATAATGTTACCATCACTGTCCAACTCTTTCCGAATTCCCCGCACTGTCATCAGATTGACACTCAAATGTTCATATTCCGCCGCGAATGCCAAGCAGGACAGTATGCCTTTTTTAAATTTCTGGCGGAGTGAATTACGTCATCATACTCTTTCTCACAGACGGTGCCCAACTGACCCTACTATATTGTGCAGTGGACAAAGAAACATAACTCGCATGCGCAAAAATAAAAAAATAAAATGGCGACAATTTACCCATCTCTTCCTACTCTCATTATATCTATCTATCTATATATATTACACACACATATATATATATTTCTTTTACACACACACACATTTCTTTTACACACACACACACATATTTCTTTTACACACACACACACATATTTCTTTTACACACACACGTCTTTTACACACACACACACATATATCTTTTACACACACACACATACACATATATATATATATATATATATATATATATATATATATATATATATATATATATATATATATGATAGAAATATATTGCAATTATGCGTGATTCCATTAGAAGCGTTTCAAAAATCTTTCCTTTGGGCAATAAACTGCGAAAAAAAAACAAAGTTCAATAGAAAAAGCGACAACGTAAGTTAATAAATTTCAAAAGAAAATTTGAATCGAATTTTTCATTAAACGTAGCAAAGCGAAAGATGAAATGAGAAGCGGAAATTAAATATATATTTCGAACTGAAACAACGATATTGAAAGAAGCAAACCTTTAAAGAATTACTGCTGGGATCCTTCTCGTTCGAACTCGAGGTCTGTTCTTGCTTCGTTGTTTTTAACGTTTTACCCTTTTTCTAAATATTTTCCTTGCAATATAAAGAAAAAAGGAAAACTATTTAGCGCAAAGAAATTTGATCGACAGATAAAACTAACTTGAAAAAAAAAAAGAATTACTTCCTTTATGCAATTAGTTATTTATAACTGAATATTTCCACATTTACACACATTTAAAAAAAATAAAATAAAAAAAACATGATTTTATACTTTGCTATTCGTACCAGCGGATTCCTCTTTGCTGTTCCGCTCACAGCATTTCGGCTGTTGCACTCTCCAGCCTTCTTCAGATATACGTCTTCGTATTGAGTAACCTTTTTGGAATTTCGATCCGAACATTTTATTCAAACTAACTATAAATTAAATCTGTTTGGTAGTGCTGAAAAGTCATTCGTTGGACCAGTGGAAGAAACAAAAAGACGATTGTTTGATTGTTTATCTTCATATTGTAGAGTTATCCCACTTACTTTCCTAGAAAGACCGCCGCTAGAGGACGCTCCTTAAGCTTACGAATAGAAGGTGATGTATATTGAATCTGAGGCCCTGTGGGAAAATGAATGGAGGCATAACGTCAGCATCACTAGTGATCACTCCAAACACATTCGTAATCACCGTTAAACTCATCCAACTCTTTCTGAATCCTCTGCACTGTCCTCAGATTAACGCCAACTCTGAAACTGGAGATTCCGGCGCGTATGTAAAAGATTACAGCATGCAGTTTCCAAATTTCTGGCGGAGTGAATTGCGTCATGGTGCTCTTTTTCTCACAGACGATGCCCAACTGATCCTACGATATTGTGCATTCGAATGAAGAAGAATAATATCGTTGAAAATTGTCAGCGTGCGGCAGCGTTCATTTTATGCAGGGTTCAAGGATAAAATCTCTCCGTCAAGCGTTTTGTACTAGGACCAAGAAAACTAGAACGTCTCCCTGAGAATAACAGATCAAACAAGTGGTAGCCAGGTCATTCGTTATGTTTTCCGTTCTACTACGACAACAAGAATCAGCCTAGTATGAAAATAGACAGTTTCAGGATATCAGAACTGGTTAAAATTTGTCCTAACTCCAAGTATTTATAAATTTATGATCGTTCACAGCTAAGCAAAAGTCACATATGTTTAATCATTTATCCTCAGATACTGATTTTCTAAGCGTAACTTAGATGTGGCACAAGGCCAAAAGTATGTGGCATCTAGTGAGAATCGAACACACTATTCAGTTATAATTGATCTCGCAAGACAAGCTTGCTAACCATTACACCACGCCGAGGTGTCATTTTCTACTAGGCATTGTGGCACAAGGTCGAGACTAAAGAGCACCTAGTGAGGATCGAACACACTATTCAGTTATAATTGATCTCGCAAGACAAGCTCGCTAACCATTACACTAACATTTTTTTCATATCAAGGTCTGGTTATCTAAAACTGTGTCTTTAGAATCAACTTAAAGCAATAAATCTGCTCTGGGGTTACAACAGTCTTGACCCCATGTAGTGGAGAGTTCCTCAGCACAGTGGGTTCGCAAGTGGGCATTTGGCATTTTTGCAGCATTTTCTAAATGATATGTGCTATATCTCGCCTGAAAGTAGACAGTCTCTGCATTTCAGAACTGGTCTAACTTTCTCCTAACTAAGTATTTATAAAGTTAGGATCGTTTGAATTTAATCAAAACTGACAAAAGTTTAATCATTTAGTTTTAGATGATTAGTTCTTGAGAGTTGCTTCTTTTGCCTTTTTTTTGTAAGGAAGGTCATTTGAATCCTGTTGACATCAATGACCGGTGCGTACAAACAACATCCCCCATCCCACCGTGTGGGGAGCAAGCATTATTGGCGACCCCAGGTAGTGCTTTGTGACATTCGCTATGTTGTCAACATTTAATTTTATCTATCGACATTTATATACGTTAAAAATGACATCTGAGTGTTAATGGATAAGAAATTTTCGCGGGATTTGGCGTTATTCTGTTTTTTGTTTGTTTTTTTCAAAACTGTATTTGCATTCGTCTGATTTGTTTTCTTTCCGTAATACATGTCCCTTCAGGACGTATGCGACCATGGCCTCTCTCCAGATTCCTTTTTTTCTTCTTATTGTCTGTTAATTGCTATGACCTCAGAGGAAAGATAAAGGAGTGGTTCCCCGTTAACTTCCCAACAGTTTTCGATTCAGAGTTTTCGTTCTAACTGGTTGTCACCCAGTCTACTCTGTTATTTAACACAGGGGCGAGAAGATCGAGCTTTATACCTTTCCCAAAAGTGAACACAACAGACGAGGCGGGAACATGAACTCGGCACGCAGCCTCAACTTTCCGTGCCGATAGCCGCTACCATAACGCCTACATCCTTTGAGATTAGTAAAAGTAAAAAAAAAATGTTGGGGAGGGGGCGATCAATAGCCTTACCTTATGCGCAGTTGAAAAAAAAATAAAGCGAAGTCAATTGGCGATTCTATTTAGCGTGCTGTGCGTATTGAGAAGCGGGATATTCTGGTCGATCGAAGAGAATTCGGTCTTAGCAAATCAAATTTGGCCTTTATACGCTTCGGCTTATGAAATATTCGTCTCTAGCAAAGCGTACATTATTACAACAGCGAATAAATTAATTCAATTACTGCTCGTGTCTTCCAGAAGAAAGAAATACTTAAATCGTAAACACTCTACTTACACTGGGAGTTAAAAAAACAAACAAACTGACACACTGGACATTTTATACAAACATCTATCTACCTAAGGATAAGGATTAGATAGATAGATAGATAGATGTGGGCAGTATACGGATAAACGAACTAATACAGAATGATGAAAAAGACAGAAGTGTAGATATGAAGATTATATATATAACTTTCCTTGTATAAGTAAATGGATTGTCACTTAGCTCATTCATGTTACTTTCAGCATCCCGACTCCAGGGTTTCGTAGACGGACTCTCCGGGAATTACTCCATCCACTCGTCAGGGGTTATCAGCAATTGATAATCTACTTCTCCATTTTTCTTTTTTTATATGATCTTTGAAAGTTGTTTTTGTTTACTTTCATAGTGTATGTGTGCGTGTGCGCCCCTGGAGTATGTCGTGGTTATTTGTCCTCAGTGTTTTTTTTCCACTTTGCACTCACTCCCTAAGCTTTTCTCTCTCTTTCTTCTTTTCTTTCAATTGTAGCCATTTGTCTTTCGGTTTTCTAAACATGATGTCTTTGTTTATATATATATATATATATATATATATATATATATATATATATATATATATCTCAGTCACTGTGTGTTTATCTAAAAATAAATATGCACGCTTAAATTCACCTTCTCTGCCGTGCGCCAACGGCTTCAGGGTAAAATTTCCGACTGACGCGAATTCAGCCGGTTTTCGATTCTAGCCAGAGGCAACCGGGCGTCTAGCCACACTGATGAGCTGTGATACAGCGAAACAGTCTGTCTGTGGATGACAATATTTATATATATATATATATATATATATATGTTTCGCCAATGAAAAGTGCATATAAAAAAATTGAGAAGTAAAAGCTGTCAATATATATATATATATATATATTATATAATATAATATAAAAGCCTCAAACACTAACATTCCATGGTTATAATTTATTACATTGGAATCCTAATTACGATCCAATTCATCAGACTTACAAATTCAAAAATCTGCTGGAACCTTTCGAAGGAGATCTGCTTAATTTAATTAGGAAGATTAAATTCAGGAATTCTTCCAACTACTTCCAATCTAAAATTAGTAAAGACATTAAAAACATAAAAATCTCCCCAAAATTATGGATTAAGGCTGAATAATCCAAAAATATCTATAAAATTAAACCTTCCGAATATGAGCTTTTTGAATTTTAGGTCTGATGAATTAAATCGTGATTACGATTCCAATGTAATAAATTATAACCATGGAATATTAGTGTTTGAGCATTTTATATTATATTCTTGTTCTGTCCTGGACATTGAGCTCTACCTGGATTTTAGCCTCTTGGAAATTTATATATATATATATATATATATATATATATGTGTGTGTGTGTGTGTGTGTGTGTGTGTGTGTGTGTGTGTGTGTGTGTGTGTGTATTGACCACTAATATTATATCTATATGTATATATATCAACGACATGTCTAAGAAACTGGAAGGCAAATGGCTACAATTGAAAAAAGTGGAAAATTTTAGGAGTGAGTGCAAAATGAAAAACGGGCAAATAACCACGACATTCTGACGTACGCACAGACGGACGCATGGGCGCACACGCACACATACATTATAAAAAACATTATAACAAAAACAGCTTGCACCAATGAAAAGTGCATATAAAAAAAATCGAGAAGTATAAGCTGTGAATCGCTGATAACCCCTGACGAGTTGATGGAGCAATTCCCGGAGGGTCAGTCTACGAAACTCTGGAGTCGGAATGCTGAAGGTAAGATCAATGAGCTAAGTGACAAACCTTTTAATTGTACTTCCCAAATATACAATATATATATATATATATATATATATATATATATATATATATATATATATATATATATATGAATGAATGAATAAGGGATGAACTAAAAAGCTTAAAATATAAGACAAACTTCGAGTTTAAAGCCAATTGACAGGTTCATAATAAATAGTATTTATGCGTTTATCACACGAGAAAAATGCAGCGCTCTGTTAAAAACTCAGTCATTTGGTGGTGAAACTGGAGTGATCTCCCCAGAGCGCAGACATGGACGATGGTATGTGGACATCGTGCGCTGCCCACCCTACATGGCCCTCGTCTCGGTCGTACAGACAAGATCCAAGGGAATACACGGCGTAACATTTGTGGACGTAAAGTTGCCGTAAAGCTGTCAGTGATTATAGCGAACCGTTTTCGGGGCTCCACTCTGGGTTTTCTGTCTGGTCTTACTTTCATAGTCTTTTCGCAAGCAAGCGGAGGTTTAAAATCACTATTTTCCTTCGCCTAGATAGATTGCCTTCCAGGGCTGTTGAGCTCCATCTAGCCCAAGCAGCTGGTTATGAGGCGCCAGTTGTCTACCTTCTCCAAATTTTCCAGCTTGGAACTTTTTTCAGCATTTCACCCCGAACAACAGGGGAGTGGCACTGGCGCGCAAGAGTTTACAGAGAGTGAGAGCAAGAGTAAAGAGTTGTGTTTGAGGAAAGGATAAAGAGAAGGTCGGGGATCACGATCAAGGCATCAAAAGATGTCGATTGACGTTACGTTTGAATATTTGAAGATTATAATTATCTGAGAAGCAAGTAAGAGGAAGGGAATTATACTGTTGGGAAGTGCGGGAGAAGAAGCTGTTGGAGTAGAAGAGACGGCTACATTTAATGGTTTCGACAGTGAAACGGTGGGACCGAGATGCCAACCTAGTAGCACGCTTAAATTTATAACTGGATTTAGTTGTCATAGGCAGACCACGGAAGCATTTTATAAAAAGCGTGAGCCTGTCCTCACTATAACTCCCAGCTATGACAGCGTTTGGAACATATATAATGTACGTATATAAACATTATATACATCGCGTGTTTTAGAAGCCCCCTAAAAATTAACGGTGTTTAAATATATATATATATAACGTTAAGTAAACAGAAGCAATAGAAAACAAGACAAATTACGAAATAGTACATAAATAAACACACACAAATATCGAAAAGTTTGTTCATTTTAGAGAAAGATATATGAATCGGAATTTAAGCCTAAAGTACTCGGAGCTTAAGAAGTCAGTAGTTAACATAAAATAAAACCTACCTTTTTTGACAGTACTAACACCTAAAATATTAATTGATACCAAATGAATGAGAGTAGAAAATGCAAAGTTGATAGGTGACACAACTTCAGCAAAATCAAAGTAAAAATAAAACAAACGATCTTCAGGCTTTTTGTACAAAAACAAATAAATACTAATACAGGAAAAACCCGGTAATTGTGGAAAAAGTTGAATTAAATAATAATAACCTATACATATATAACTTCAAATAAATATAAGAATCATAAATAATAATTAAATAAAATAAATAATTGCAACTTATACTAAATTATTATATTATATTTAAGCAGTGGTGACATCGCACCGTTTGCGTGAACCGATACTTAAAATTATAAAGGTTTAGTCAAACGGTTCTTGGATTATCCGAAAATAATCTTATATATTAATAGCCGATATATAATAGCTAAAAATAAAATGAATACGATTGTTGTAAATTCTACGGAGGCTGAAAGAGGGTTTTCTGTGATTAATATAATTCATTCTGACAAAAGAAATTGTCTTGAAGTTAATAATGTGGCAAATCTTCTAGTCATAAATTTGATAGAGCTTCCATTGGATCTTTGGGAGTGCAGTGATTCAGTTCGAATGTGGCTAAGAAACCATAACACAGCTGATGACACTAGAGTCAAAAAGCACCATACTTCTAAAAAGAAATATGATGAGAACAGAATTTCAATTTCAATCTGGAAATATCATAATAAATAAATGTTTTCTGTTAAATTATCAAAATGGTTTAATTCTTTATGATAAAGTGATTTGTTTCCATTCTCAGTTTGAAAAGAAAATAATCAGGATAGATTCCGAAAGATTACCTGCCTTTATAGAACCAGTTTCTGAAAATCTGGGTTACCATTATTGTTTTTAAGCAATATTTTCGTTTCTCAGTTAAACTTAAATTCCTTAAATGAGTTTCGAAAAGAACCCCCCCAACCAAAAAAAAAAAACAAGAAAAAAATGCCAATATATAGAACCATAATGCAATAATAATAAAATATGCATGAACAAAATACAATTTGTCCGAATTTCTGGACTGACGAGTTATCATTATTTACACGCAAGCTATTGTCGCCATCTTGTTACCATGACAAGATTTCGGGCATTGTGCTCCCTGGCCTTCGTCAGTAAATTTCGAAATAAACCATTTTATTTAATCTACGGAGGTAGATTGTTCTCGTTCCGCTGTCCGTGTCTACAGATATATCGTCTAGTTCTTATTTAATGCTGCTCAGTTATAGCTCTCCCCGCTTTCCACGGGACATTAGCCTGGTGGATTAAAACGTAGGCACGTGAATTTGTTGGCATTGTAAGGCAATAAAGCCACTAAGAAACAAGGAATTATTAAGTGTGAAAGAACTAGAAAACAGAAACATTATTAAGGAACGAGAACAATAGAAGTGTAATCAGGAAAACAGTAGATAACAACTGACATTGCATTTAGACTTTTTACCAATCTCGTACTGCGCTTAAATTCGTGGAGTATAGGTGCCAAATGAAGAGCCCATCTGAACAATTATCATAAATGTATTTATGGAAAAGGCACAGGGAAGCAACTTTATGATAATGGAAACGCCAGGTCAGGACCAATAATATTGCAGATTCTTTTTTTGGATTTTATCAAGAATCTCTAGCAGGAGCTCCGGATCATATGTGGCAGCAATATTTAAAGTATGGACGAATGGTAGATATAGATATGTAAGATAGATTCTAAAGAGAAAAAAATTGTCTAGAACGGCACAGTGAACCAACACTTTAGCAGCAAACCTAGTAATCGATTCATTATAAGGCTTTCCACTTGCTGTCAGCCTGAGAATGCGGAACGAGTCACTCTCCTGAAGGTTAACATCAGTCATGCAGATGGAAGGCAGACAGAGATCTCTCAAATGATTAATGGAGAACAATTGCGAGTTCAATCTCTGGGATGAGCAGTGTGTACTTGGATTCAGTGGAATTGATAAAATAGAGGTTTCAGCTCATAATTCTCTGAAGTTTACCCAGATCGACAATCAGCCGAGACGTTGCGATAACAACAAATATAACGACAACAGTTCCCGTGTAAATAATTTAAAAATGTATTGTTTTTCAATTCACCATTTTTCCGGGTTTTAGGCTTGTTAAATTTATCCGGTGGTATGAATTTCTTAACATATATTAACATGCTATATATTCACACCGACCGAGGATTGCGCCAACCATGACACTCCGGATAGTGGTGATATGAAAGACAAAACATTTTAGTCCAATGGAAGAAGTCAAGAATACGGTTAAGCTCGCCTCCCTATCATGATGACTGATCATCAGCAAACATTTTGGCGCTATCATTAGTAAGAAATTTCTTGATCACTTCAATAGTAACAACCTTTAAATGTAATGCAAGTCGAACTATGATTTTTAAAAAAAATAATGTAAAGAAACAAGAACCTATATATATATATATATATATATATATATATATATATATTTTGAACGATAAAAATTATTAAAAAAATCAATTAAAATCTTCAGACATACTGGGTTGTAGATTAATATTCTTATGCTTTTATTATTATTATTTCATTTATATTCCTCGACTAGTTTCGACCAACATGGCCATCATCGGGAGAGAAAAAATGTCTCTGCTTGCTGGTAGCAGTAAACTACAGAAATGAATGTCTTGATGAAGAGAACGAACGTTTGTCTGTAGTTTTCATTTGTTTTTTTTATTATTTATTTATTTATCTTTTTAACATTCCTTGTGTTGGTCAAACAGTCTCTTAAGTTGTCATTTGAGATAAGAGCTATATTCCCTTTTTTTTCTCCGGTCAGTTCAGCAGTTTATTTGTGTTTGGGGAGGGGATGGTAAGTGTGTTTGTGTGTGTGTGTGTTCGTGTTATTTAGTTTAGTGTGTGTGTTATTTAGTTGTTTAGTCTCTGGTAAGTGTGTGTGTGTGTGTTATTTAGTTTTTAAGGGAGTGAGTGAGTATGATATGTGTTAGCTTGTATATTGCTATGGGTGTGTGTTATCATTTGGCTCATTAGGAAAGTGAGTGAGTATGTTGTGTGTGGGTGTGTGTATAGGTGTGAGGCCCCAACACCTCCGTAAGCCTGTCTTTTTTCTATGGGTATGGAATGTGGGTAGGTTTTGATTTGTAGGGTTATGTGTTGCTACTATCTATATTGTTCAATTTATGGTTTAATCCGGCTGTTAACAGGGTGTGTAAACGTCGTATCCACTTATTTTCATGGAACTCTAAAATTCTTCTAGTGTTATCTGCTTTGGGCTTTTCTATTCTCTCAATATATATATATATATATATATATATATATATATATATATATATATATATATATATATAGAGAGAGAGAGAGAGAGAGAGAGAGAGAGAGAGAGAGAGACATTTTTACGTTTATACATTCTTTTTTATAGATACAAATATTTAAGTAAATGCTCTGTTTTATAATAAACAGTATTAACAACATTTACCGGCCTGAATGTCCGAGAATTTTTTCATAGAAAATATTCGTCCTCCGACAGGAATCGAACCTGTATCCTATACAGAACCGTCATATAGCCTGACGTGCTTTACCGATTTAGCTACAGAGGAGCGTTTCGGTTAGCAAGGTCGATTAAGTGTTGTTAATACTGTTTATTTTTATCTATAAAAAAGAATGTATAAACATAAAAATGTCTTAAAATAATTGTCGGATTTGTCCATTTCATATATATATATATATATATATATATATATATATATATATATATATAACAAATGATAATATATTAACAGCAAATGTTTACAAGAGAGAAAGACAATAATGTATGTAACAAATGAATAAGGAAACTTTTTGGTCCAAAGTATGTGAAGTGTGCGTATGTATTGTTCATGCGTTTCCTAAAAAGAGGAACGCGAGATTTACATGTAAGCGGAAGAGGCTGCGAATACTTATTGCAGAATATATACAGTACCAGAAAGCGTCTCCTAGTAACGGTTTCGAAAATTAGGAGGAGTTAACCTGATAGTACATTAGCAAGAAAGGTATACATTTTAATTAGTTTTTTAAGCAAGTGAGCTAATTCGCCAATAGTCATATTGGTAGACGCAACACTAGCATCTAAAAAACACTTAAGTACTTTTGTGGGAATGAACTCATTGTCCAAATTGTTCACTAGGGGACGCTCGCCCTACACTATAAATACTGGGTGATTTCTTGCCTAGTTCTCTTTTTCATTCTTCATTTTAAGCGAACACATCTACAATGTAATCTCTCGCAGAGATTTGTGTTTTGCCCACTTGTGGGAAAACGCCATGAAACACACACACACACATACACGTACGCACGAACATTCATCAAAATACGAACTCTTTACTTTCACGCACAAACACAAATCTTAATGTCTTTTGTTGTTTAATACATATATATATATATATATATATATATATATATATATATATATATATATAATATCGGTCTTGTTTGTTTTCTTTACATCTTCGGTTGGACTCAACTTGAGTCCGCCATATTCTTGTAGCGAACTTTTTAATATTCTAGCAGGAGGTACACACGTGTTCCTAATTTAACAACATGTAAACCCACGGTCCGCTACACTTTTACAAACTCTTGCATTCATTGAAATATAGCAACAACAAAAAAAATCTTAAAAATCTTACTTAAATACCAACTTTGTGCCATCTATGAACATTACTACTGTTTTGTACAATACGAAACTACTTATTAATGTTTATATAAATTATTATTGTTATACACCAGTTTATTGTATTTTATTTACTCATCCATACATTACTTTATAGTGGGCTAATCCTAACAAGGTCCATGATCGAACCAGACAAGTAACCCACTATAATACATTCCTTCTTGCCGTTAATTTTGACGGCACGGGTACACTAGTATTATTACTTTTATTAAAGTATATTGTTATAATTGTTCAATTTCATTATTAGTTATTGTTGTTAATCTCTTAATTAGCCGAATAAGGTCTACGATAAGAACGAATCTTCTATTGTGGGATACTAGTATGATTTGGTAAATATTAGTCAACATTATGTTGCCGGTATCAACACTTTGGATATTAAATATTCATGGGCCCCTGTAACATTTAACCCCAAACAATATTGGTGGAGTCAATGTGAGTCAGGTTAAAAATTAAGAAACATAAAACAAAGATGATAACAAAAGGAATTACATGTGTATATAATTGTGCTGAAAGAAAAACAAACATGAAAACTAGTTTTAAGTGGGTGCTTGTTTCTATGTGTACATGTAACAAGCGTGTGTGAAAGAGACGTATATATATATTATATATATATAAATAAAAAGAAAGAACAGCTTCCATTTTTGAAACATGGTTATCACTGTGTAGCGAAAAAACATTTAATCAATTAATTTATAATATATATATATATATATATATATAACAATTATTGAAAACTAGTTTTAAGTGGGTGCTTGTTTCTATGTGTACATGTAACAAGCGTGTGTGAAAGAGACGTATATATATATTATATATAAATAAAAAGAAAGAACAGCTTCCATTTTTGAAACATGGTTATCACTGTGTAGCGAAAAAACATTTAATCAATTAATTTATAATATATATATATATATATATATATATATATATATATATATATATATATATACGCGAGTTAGAGAGTTCGAAAGTCAAGTGAGAATCAAAGAAACGAACGCGCCTCGTCGGCAGCGTTCTTTATTGGCATCAACTCCATCTCGAAGCAAGAGTTAAAAAAAAATCCCCGAAAAAACGAAAATGATTGCCTATTTATAGACTTAAAAAGCTCACCCTAGCGAGCGCTTTTGGCAATGCCAAGTGGGATAACCCACATTTCTATCCGTCACTTAATTTTTATTACAGTGTAGTGATATAATTATATTTTATTATTAGTTGTTGTTAATCTCTTAATATGCCGAATAAGTTTTACAGTAAAAAAAAAAAAAATCTATCAGTCACTAAGCTTTTATTACAGTATAGTGTTATAAGCGTTCTATTTTATTGTTATTTATTATTATTTTTTATAATTTAAACTTAAGGTATATACCGGAAAAACCTAATATATATACACAGGGTTCTGTCATATTCGCGATTTCAGGTATCCGCTAGGTATGTAGGTAGATCGAAAGGAACAGTCTGTAAGAAGCTGGTAGACAAGTGGATCGATACAAATAAGTTACAGAACAATCGCTAGCAATGTAGACGAATATATTTATTGCTATTGTGGCAATTTAAAACTAATATATAGTAGGATTTTACAAGCAAGTAGTAGTAGTAGTTGCATGGTATGTTTGAACAAGCTGAAAAAAAAAGCGACTGGCAAATTATTTTTCTTCTCTTCATTTAGAAGAAGGGGTCTAGTTAGGGAAAAATGTAAAATTGTACTTTTTTCTCTGGCTTGTTCCTGCAATCAGTTTTCTTTAGTCAATTCCTCCGCAACACGTGTTTCCTACTCGATACAGTTGTAACCGTCTGCCTGTCGCCTCGGTATGCCCTTTTTTATCGCTTCATTGACAGACAAAATTTATATATTTGAAAAGATACTCTCGCGAGAGACTATCCGACTCCGGGATCTATATCCGTTTTAAAAGGGCAACTCGCAAAGCCGCCATTTTTTTTCTTTCTGGGCGGTTTACATGCGAGACACGTTCGAATCTGCGTTCGGCTGTTGGTCATTATCTCCTAGCGTTGCAAAAAATGCATGCAAAACTGAGCCTTTTTCCCCTCTACTGCAGTTCACTACAGAAAATAATTACAAAAGACAAATTAATAAGCAGATGAAAAATTGAATAAAGAAAATGTAGAATTCATGGAAGAAATGTTTATGTTACCCTTGTCTGGTTTTAAGTAAATATAAAGAGATTTACTTGACCCCCCCCCCCACTGAGTTGTGACACAAGGTCATTTTTTAACGTGGGGACCCGACTGTTTTCACTCAGGCCGCTGGTCCAAGCTGGTCTTATCTTGTCAGCGCTGGTCTAAGCTAGTCATAGCCGTGATACTACCAGGAGTGATTCGGAATAGTCAAACCATTCTACGTAAGAAGGAAATTCCGGAATTCAAATCATAATTGAAAGGATCTACAAAGGTTATATTATTGCCTAAAACAATATAATGAACCTTGCCCTGGGCCTTCAAGTAGTTGTCAGCCCCCAAAACTGGGCCTCTTTGGAAAGGGTGCCTTTGTCATTTGATACTGTCGTTTCAAATAGAAGCACAAAGAAATAAGACCAATGTTTGCCACCTTTTCCACCAATTGTAATCGCCACCTTGACAAAGTGGGCCAGTGTAAAAAAAAGAGTAAACAGAATACATAAAAAAAAAAAATGAAAAACGTAGCAAATAAAAGAATCCACCACCCAACAAAAAAAGCAAAAAAAATCCAAAAAACAAAAAAAGAAAAAGCAAAGCAAAACATGCAAAAAGGCAAAAATAGGAAAAAAAATAATAAAAAAAGAAAAAAATAACAAAAAAGGAAAAAGCAAATAAAAAAATGCAAAAAGAAAATTTAGGAAAAAAAATAAAAAAGCAAAAAAAAAAAAAAGGATAAAGCAAAGCAAAACATGCAAAAAAGCAAAAACTGGAAAAAAAAAAACTCAAAAAAAACCAAAAAGTAAAAGCAAAACAAAACATGCAAAAAAGCAAAAATAGGAAAATATAAAAAAGCAAAGAAACTCGTTAAATGCGCGAATATCTGAATCGACACAAACGAAATATGTCTTCAAGTCTGCCTTTTGAAACTCAGCGAACCTGAATTCGAGAACAAGTAAAACTCCTTTCTCTAAGCAAACTCATCGAAAAGTACGCCTGAGATTTATATAATATAAAAGTAGATTTTTTTCCCATTCAACTACTACCAAAAAATATTGTCTCATTTAACCTAAAGGTACGACTTATCTTTTTCCTTTCCTGCACACACACACATTCTGTACGAACAATTAACCTCGACCCAAGAACAGTTTTCAATCGACTTGATACGAACAAACGAACTATAAACTTTCCCGTTCATACATGCCACATTATTTCAAATCATAATTGTATATAGATGTATAATAATTATTGAAATTGTTTCTCGTTCAAATATTGTGTTCGTATTATTTGTTCTTGTTCTTTATTGTATAATTTACGTTGAACAATTTCTCCTAAAATTTGTTTGTGGAAAAAAAAGTAACACGCAAATTACCATGGCCTCATGAATAAACCCCGTCTATTCATTGATTATTTATAAATTCATTGACATTTCCACTACAAGACCATGGGGTTTCCCCTCTTCGAAGATACAACACAAAATAACACTCAAAGCTACTAGACTTGAGCCTCAATCGTTGAAAACACATGCATAAGTTCGTAGCAAGTGGCGATGTTCCATCACCATCGGAACCAAAAACTTCGAAGTCAGCAGAAGAGAAAAAGAAGTCAAGCGACAAGAGAGGAAGATTCGACAAAATCAAACTTGTCCTCTACTAACTTTACTTACAATGAATGCCATCGTCTCTTCCATGAAAGAATTGGTCTACTTAGGCATCAACGCCATCATCCTAAAGAAAGCGATCACAAAAGAAGAAATTAAATTCTTGAATAACGGCAACGACGTGATATATAGATATATCACATTGGTACATTAGTAAGTCAGAAGCTTAACAAAATAATATTTATTTTACACAACAAATGTTAATTTTCTCATAAACTTTCACCAAAAGTACGGGTACTAAAAGAACAAACTCGGCCGAAATTCGAACTGTTCGCTAATTCATTCATTCTTTCTTTAAATCATTTATTCTTTTTTTAATTCTTTAATTCATTCATTCTTTTTTTAATTCATTCATTCTTTTTTAATTCTTTAATTCATTCATTCTTTTTTGTTTTTTTGCTTCTATAATTTTTTCCTATTTTTGCTTTTTGCTTTTTTGCTTTTTATTTGTTTTCCTATTTTTGCTTTTTTGTTTTTTATTTGTTTTCCTATTTTTGCTTTTTTGTTTTTTATTTGTTTTCCTATTTTTGCTTTTTTGCATGTTTTTTTTTTGTTTATACCTTTTTTGTTTTTTTTTTGCTTTTTTATTTTTTCCTATTTTTGCTTTTTTGCATGTTTTGCTTTGCTTTTTCGTTTTTGTTTTTTTTGCTTTTTTAGTTTTTCTCATATTTTTGTTGGGTGGGGGATTCTTTTATTTGCTACGTTTTTCATTTCTTTTTTTTTGGGGGGGGGGTATGTATTTTGTTTACTTTTTTTTACACTGGCCCACTTTGTAAAGGTGGCGATTACAATTGGTGGAAAAGGTGGCAAACATTGGTCGGATTTCTTTGTGCTTCTATTTGAAACGACAGTATCAAATGACAAAGGCACCCTTTCCAAAGAGGCCAAGTTTTGTGGGCTGACAACTACTTGAAGGCCCAAAGTATTTCTTTCTTTCTTTCTTTAAAACACGTTGATAATGCCACTAAGGCGTAAGGGCGCTACTTAGAGTGAAGTAAAATGAGAATACTTTAGAAGGAACCGAAAACCCAATTCTAAACAAGAAACAAGGGATAATCCTCTTCTCCTGTTCAAAAACCCGGGGAGGGTATGAATTGGACGATAGACGAACTGAGGAAAAAATAAATAAATAGTAAATGACATTTCAGAATTCAGTCGTGGACATTACAAGTATAGAGTTGAAGTAAACCCAGATCTAAACAGGGGACACACCTCTACCCCTGTCCAAAAGAGCTGAAGTAATTGGCAATAAATGTAGCAGAGGAACCCTCCGAGTTGAAGCTGAAAATAAATTATGAGGAAAAACATGGAACAGAAAATACAACATGATATCGAGTTGAGACGTTATTCCCTTTTATGTGATTATGTGTCGGTAATACATTTACAGACGTGTTTTGTTTGATGCGTGTTAAATTGTAATATGCGACACAATACATAAATGTTTTAGTATTAGAATGATTTCTTTGTCTTGTGTATTTTTTTACTTACTTGAATGTATTAATCTCGAATTCTTTTTTTCTTTAGAGGTGTAAACTGCGTAACCAGTAATGAGATCCGGAGACTGATTTTATTTGATTTCAATGTATATCACCTTCATAAGATGATATAAGCTGTGGCAAAAAGTGACTTAACCCAAACAGAATTGAGTTCAATCCCTGGTCACAGCAGAAGGAACAAAAACTTGGAGAGTTGAGTTGCTAAAGGGAATTAACTGAAATTGAGACCCCCCCCCCAAAAAAAGAGGCATGGCACATGGAAATAAATCAATCTATTCCTGTGGACTAAATAAAGGGTTCGGTTCGAAATTCCGACGGATGTTATCTGAAGAAGGACGGAGCATACAACGGCCGAAACGTCGTGAATATTACAAAGATGGGGACAACAGTCCGAACGATGTAATAAGTTAGAATACCTAAAAATAGACGGTTTGGTTTGGTTTGGTTTGTTTTACGGTATATCAACCTTAATGCTGACAAAATTTTTATTACTGGTAATATTTTATTTTGTCAAAAATCTTTTTCTGGTAATATTTCTTTCCTCAAAAACGTATTGCAGGTAATTTTTTTTTAAATGTTTACTGGTAATAATTTTTTCTTCAAAAATTTATTGCTGGTAATAATTTTTTACAAAGTATTTCTGGTATTAAAACCTAATTTTACACTTTCATATTGTTTTGACCCTAGTTTGGGAGCTAACTATTTACTCATAGCAGGGACCCTAACAGGTGCTACCACCCTGAGTCAGGGTGAACCTGGGAACACCAGCGATTAAGAGGTGGTTCCACGCTCCTCAAAACCACCTTATCAAAGGCCTTGCTGTTGGACGTAGTTTATTGTCTTACCTAGAACGCGGACGTAGTTTATCGTCCTACCCAGGACGCGGATGTAGTTTATCGTCCTACCCAGGACGGAAATATAGACGGATATTTCACATCTGTTGTCTCTGGAATCAAAATGCTACGCTTGTCTACTGGCGAAGGGAAGCCTAATAATTTTTATCACACAGGTTTTGGCGGTAAAAGAATGGAAAGAAGTTCTATTCTTAGCTGTGTTGAAATATCATCACTTCGAGATTTGAACCGGACGATAGGCGAACCTATCTTTTCCTATTAAGTTTTCTGTCTCTGTCTGGTGTTTGCGCGTTTGCGCATGTCTATGGTCTTTGCATCATTGTCATCTAATAGCCACATAGATTAAAAGCAAAAGAGCCTTAGACACTCACGGGAACGGAATAAATCAACTGCCGATCATATTTCCATATAGACAAGCATATTTACTATACTGCCATCCATCCTGAACAATAGCTAACTGACAAAAGCCACACACACATACCGCAATGTATCTGGTAATCTGACATTGCGTTCATATGCATTTATATCCGAATGCAGCTCATAAATAATTGGTTATATATAAGTAGATATATAATTAACACTATGCATCTATCTAAGGTTGTTCATATCGTTACTTCCGTTTCGGCATATAATCCTCCCTGCCAGTCTATCAATATTTATTGACGATTTTGTTCTTTCTTTGTTTATTCAGACGTGCATGCTTGTATTTCCCCCCCAACCCTGTTTATGAATTTACTTATTAGTGTTACATGCCCGACTTACAGAGCGTTGTTATGGCTTTCTCTTGTAAGTTTCTTTAAAAGCAAAAAATCGTGGAACACAACAATAAAAAAAAGAGGACAACAGAAAAGAGACTTGACGTAAAAGGGAGATCACTTCGTGTTATAAGGAATTACATTATTTCGAATCGGCTCAGTTAAATATATAAATGGCACTAGTATTTTATCTCTCCGCCATTTAGTTGCCGTGAAGCCAAAATTACCGAATACAAAATAACATTTAAGGCTGAATGAACAAAGAGTTGAATTCGCTTAGATTTGCTATGGCGTTTAATCTATTTATTTATTTCGTTTTGATGTTGCTTTATCTTTACGTTCGTTCGATCTTCATTTTTGATGGCTGATTCGCTTTCTGACTTTAGTCATTTTTTTTCTTAGATTTATTTCTTGTTTTTCTTCCATTTTTTTTTTGTTCTTTGATTTCTTCTTTAACTTTTTTCTGTTCATGGTAGTTTCTTTCTTTTTGTCCATTTCGATTTTCAAACTGCTGCGTCCGAAAATAATATGTGAAAATGAAGAAGGAATGGATGATTATATATATATATACATATATATATATATATATATATATATATATATATATATATATATATATATATATATATATATATATATATATATAATATAGAAAAAACATATGAAAAGTTGCAAATTAAAAAAATTTAATGATTTTTTGCGAAAGTATTTATTTATATTTTTATATATATATATATATATATATTTGATATTTCAGATCGGCCCCGATCTTTCTTCAGCGATTTCTGAAAGTATACGTGGCTTCTCATTATGCTATATATATATATATATATATATATATATATATATATATATATATATATATATATATATATATACCATTAATTTCTCCTTCATTTTCACATAGTATTTCCAACATTTCGTTGATTCATTCATATATTCCTTCACTCACCTTCCTTTAAATTTTCTATATTCTTCATATATATATATATATATATATATATATATATATATATATATATATATGTGTGTGTGTGTGTGCGTGTATTGATGTGATAGGAAAGAACAATTAGAGTCATGATCCAAAGTTCTTTAGTATTTTTGTTTTTATTTTTAAAAGTAGTGCTCGAGATAAAAGTAGAGAATGAAACAGTCATCTAAAGTTAAGGTTTAATATTGAAGTTAAACTTTAACACTTGTGGACCAGTTTCGAAACAGTAATTTCTGTGTCTCGATGGAATCATATTTTTTTTAAATAATTATATATATATATATATATATATATATATATATATGTGTGTGTGTGTGTGTGTGTAGGGTGCGAGTGCTATTTGAGGCCATATTGTTTTAAGTTCACTGCACATTCAAATCATTTTCAATATTATTATTTTTTTATTTCAGATAACCCAGTCAGAGGAAGATGTTAACCCAAGAAAGAAAAGACATGCAGTCATTGTTGCTTTAGCTGCAAAACATAGTGATTTAAAAATCAGTAATTTTTTACATGTTGCCAGATCATTTGTTCATAAGTTTCGGTTGGAGCTAGAGGGATGTGAGTGCAATGTTTCCCTTATAGCAAAAAGAAAATGCATTCACAGTGCTCTGATACCGTGAGAACACCAGAATTTATACGGAATGTTCAAAACATCATCGATGAGAACCCCAGAAGATCAATGAGGTCCATCGCCAAAGAACTCCAGGTATCAGAGTGGATTAGCAGAACCGTGGTACATCAGGACATTCGATATAAGTCATATGTAATGAGGAAAGGCCAATTCATATCGGCGAAGACACAGGAAAACCGTCCCATGCGTTCAAAACGGTTGCTGAACGAAGTGAAAAATCCCCACGAACATGTCATGCTTTGGTTTTTCTCTGACGAAAAAAAACTTTGACCAAGATCAGAAAACAAACAGACGGAATGACAGGTGACTATGTGCATCGCCTTCTGAAGTACCCATGGTGATGCACACCAAATATCCAGCTACTCTGATGATTTTAGGAGTTGTGAGCAGTGAAGGTCATGTCATGCCACCTTACATTTTTCCACAAGGTGTTAGGGTTAATGCTGCTGGATACATTAATGTTCTCAAAACGGTTGTTAAACCCTGGATAAATAAAGTATGCAATGGGAGGCCATATGTTTCAACAAGACTCTGCACCTTCTCACAAAGCCATTGTAACCCAGGATTGGTTATCAGAGAATTTTTACGAACATGTGGCTCCCTAACTCGCCAGTTTTAAATCCTATGAACTATTACGCGTGAAGCAACGTTAAAAGGGAGACTAATCGACATCCTTATAGTACCATAGCTGCACTGAAGGCCGCCATTGTCCAGGTGATGTCCAAAATGAATAAGGACCACTTAATTGCATCTCGTGGACGGTTTCGAGCTTGAATAGAAGCAGTCATTGAAGCCAAAGGTGGTTTCATAGAATAATTAGATAAAGAAGTATCATGAAGGATATTTGTGTCAATTTGAATTAAATATATACATTGTTTGCTAAGATATTGCTGTTTATTTAACATACTAAAAATGTCCTCAAATAGCACTCGCACCCTGTATGTATGTATATATATATATATATATATATATATATATATATACAGGACCATTGCAAGAGTCTCGTGGCCACTCACCGAAGCTACTACCCCTCAAGTAGTATTTATATAAAATAAAAATGTTACTGTAATCTAATTACGTACCACGAATCATCTGTAATATATGCGAACAATTCAACTAGAAAAATTGAAAATAAATACAATGTATCTAAATATAAATCAGAGACATGTCATAATGGATCATTGTATCTTAAAATAAATCAATAATGTTTTGCAGCAATTCTTAACATCGACCTGATATTTTTCTTGTTAAAAAGATGAAGAATTGTCAAACATTTAACATTATGGATAAAAATAGTAAATGTTATGCTGTGTTTTTCGAGACTTACCATGAGGAAAACAAATTCATGGATTTGGACGAATAAAAATCAACCCAGAATGAAGTGAAAATAAGCAAAAGATTTTCATCCTTTAAATGTCAGTTGTATCTAAGTTGTAAGATATATAAATGTAGTAAGAAAAAAAAGCAAATGTCTATGAGTTAGCGAGGGTCAAAAAGCACTGCCCGACCCCTTAATTAGGCTTGCTGCCCCAACCGGTCGGAGGTACTACGCACCGTTCATATATATATATATATATATATATATATATATATATATGTATGTATGTATGTATGTATACGTTAATTTATACTTTCATCCAGCCTACATTTTCATTTCTTTTATTCATTAACGTCTTTGTTGCCTAATCTGTAAAGTGTTTTTTATACAATCTCCCAAGATTTTAGTGAGTCATCCATCCATCCATTGTTTTAATTTCATTCATTCATCCATCCACCCGTCACATTTTTCATTCATTCATTCATCCATCCATCCGTCACATTTTTCATTCATTCATTCATCCATCCATCCGTCCATCACATTTTTCATTCATTCATTCATCCATCCATCCGTCCATCACATTTTTCATTCATTCATTCATCCATCCATCCGTCCATCACATTTTTCATTCATTCATTCATCCATCCATCCGTCCATCACATTTTTCATTCATTCATTCATCCATCCATCCGTCCATCACATTTTTCATTCATTCATTCATCCATCCATCCGTCCGTCACATTTTTCATTCATTCATTCATCCATCCATCCGTCCGTCACATTTTTCATTCATTCATTCATCCATCCATCCGTCCGTCACATTTTTCATTCATTCATTCATCCATCCATCCGTCCGTCACATTTTTCATTCATTCATTCATCCATCCATCCGTCAGTCACATTTTTCATTCATTCATTCATCCATCCGTCCGTCACATTTTTCATTCATTCATTCATCCATCCGTCCGTCACATTTTTCATTCATTCATTCATCCATCCGTCCGTCACATTTTTCATTCATTCATTCATCCATCCGTCCGTCACATTTTTCATTCATTCATTCATCCATCCGTCCGTCACATTTTTCATTCATTCATTCATTCATCCATCCATCACATTTTTCATTCATTCATCCATCTATAAATCACATGTTTCATTCATTCTTCTATCCATCCATCCATCACATCTTTCATTCATTCATTCATTCATCACATTTTTCATTCATTCATTCATTCATCCATCACATTTTTCATTCATTCATTCATTCATCCATCACATTTTTCATTCATTCATTCATTCATCCATCACATTTTTCATTCATTCATTCATTCATCCATCACATTTTTCATTCATTCATTCATTCATCCATCCATCACATTTTTCATTCATTCATCATTCATCCATCCTTTTCATTTTTCGAAAATTGTAGTTGTGATGTAAGCATCATCTTATGAATCTGTTTCACAAAATAACAGCTTCTGAGAGGAAACTAAATAGAAATTGGTGCTCATCAAAGTAACACGAAGGAAGTGGCGGACGGCTTGCCACCGTGAACATGGCACGACGGCTCCGAGCTATGAATTTCTCTGTTAGTGGAACTGAGAAATGTAACTCGTCCGAACATCTGGCATAGTAATGGAGTAATTAGAGGTTTTCAGTGTTTAGTCTGTGGGATAAACGTTACAGGGTGGAAAATAATTAATCACCGAAAAGGCCGTGTGAGCGCTTTTGAATTCTGTCGAAGATTGGGCAAGCAATACACCATTCTTCATCTGATCTGACTCTTGTAATGATAGAGCATGGTTGCAGGAGACGGGGATTTTCTGGCGGTATCATTCTCTTTTTGTCTGATTATTTTCCTGCACTCCTTTCTGTTCTTTCTCTTCCATTTTGTTTTTCATTTTCCACATAGCCTTTTCTCTTCCTTTTCCTTTTCATGATTTTTGTTGTTTCCGCTTTGTTTTCAGTTATTTTCCTTCTTTTTGTTTTGTTTGTTCTTTCTTTCTCTACCAGGTATGGAACTCATACCCACTAGGTGGCAGCAACACTTGATTAACAAATATATATATATCCACTACGCCATCGTCCCAAAATGATACATCTGTTCGAATCTTTAAAATCTACTCTCAGATGGTTTCGATATTTAGTCGACACAGAAGGTTCTTAATTCTTTTGATAATTTCTTTTTAGATGAATAATTGTTAGTCTTCTTAGTTTTGTCCTTGTGATAAGCCAAACACAGCAATCAGCAATTACAAGATATATCAGTGAAAATAATGGGCTTCTGAAAATGGCCAAGGGATAGCTGGCCGAAACGTTGTATCTAAAGGAACATCAGCAAATATCAAAACGTAATAAGCATATCAATGGTAAACTTGTAGGAACGTTGATCGTAACAACACGGAACACTGAATAAACTCTACTAAAGTGGATTTGATCTGAAGAAATTTAGCGACAATGACATTATCATAGCATCGTAATTCGTTAGGAGAGTGATGAATACATCGTTGGCTTTTATCACCAAACTTTAAACACTGGAGGGGATAGAAGTTATCTACTTCGCATAATTTGTGTTCTTTCCACGATCAGAGGCGAGTGTGTGGGCAGCATAAGAGCTATCGTCGTAGAAACTGAAATCAGCAAAAACCGCGTTCAAAACCCGGCCTAGTCTGACTAGTACTGTTGAGAAAGGCACGGGCCCATTTCATTTTTGTCCGTGGTTAATGTATTTGTAATTAATGGTATGTTTACGATACTTACTCTACGCGGAATTTGAATCTGCGCAGAAAGAAAATAATCGGGAATGTTCGTAAGTGCGTGTCGAGTAACTGAGACCTATCTGCAATTTAAATAAAAAAAAGTAGGAATGAAAACCTGAGAATTACCATCTGAGACGACAACCCGGCTCCTATTTCAGAACCAATTCTATTTCTCTCACCTTTTTCAAGTACAAACAAAAGGCTCTACCCTCTCCTAACCCACGAGTAAATAATTTTACATATTCAAACGCTACAGGGTTCTTTAACATGGATTCTCGTATTCTCTGCATATGCTCAGAGCAATTCAACCAATTAGAAAAAACAGATCGGCTTTCAATTTTGAAACTGTGTTTTGATGTCAAGGATTAGGAGTTCATTTATTTTGCTTCATGTCAAAAAAGTTTAAGAAGAAAATACGAATTTATAAAAAATAAAAAATAAAAATATATTGATTAAAAGTCGTTTGCATTTTCTAAGCCATAGTGGGACCCAAACAATACGAATTAAGGATATATATATATATATATATATATATATATATATATATGAGTGTGACAGGAACTGGGCGAAACAGACAGACGGATATACAACAGGCACGTAGAAAAAGACGGACCATCAGATGTGAAAAGGGTCGTTACGGGAATATAATCAGATGTGACAAGGGCCGAGACGGGGAGACAATCAGATGTGAAAAGGGTCGAGACGGCAAACAATCAGATGTCAAAAGAGCCGAGACGTGGAGATAATCAGATGTGAAAAGGGTCGGGTCGGGCCGGGCAGACAATCAGATGTGAAAAGGGTCGAGACGGTGAGATAATCAGATGTGAAAAGGGTCAAGACGGTGAGATAATCTGATGAGAAAAGGGTCGAGACGGGGATATTAATCAGATGTGAAAAGAGTCGAGACGGGAAGACAATCAGATGTGAAAATGGTCGTGATGGGCGGAGAATCAGATGTGAAAAGGGTCGAGATGGGCGGACAATCAGATGTGAAAATGGTCGAGACGGGGAGATAATCTGATGTAAAAAGGGTCGAGACGGGAAGACAATCAGATGTGAAAATGGTCGAAGTGGGAAGACAATCAGATGTGAAAAGTGTCGAGACAGGCAGACAATCTGACGTGAAAAGGGTCGAGACGGGGATATAATAAGATGTGAGAAGGTTCGAGTCGGGGAACAATCAGATGTGAAAAGTTTCGAGACGGGGAGACAATCAGATGTGAAAAAGAACAAGGTTTGGTTTATTTTGGTTTACAGCATATCAACCTTTGTGGTTTATTTAATGCAAACAATATTTTATGATAGATTCGTATGAATAGAATATGTATTCTTTGTAATCATTGACATTTTTGTTGATAGTCAAATGTATTACTGTTAGTAATTTTTTTCAAACATATATTGCTGGTATTTATACTAAAAAAATCTATTTTTATACTTTAATAGTGTTTTTGACCCATTTTGTGGGTTAATTATTTGCTCCTACCTGGCACTCTAACAGGTGCTACCACCCCGGTTCAGGGTGGACCTGGGAACAACAGCAATTAAGAGGTGTTTCCACGACCCTGAAGACTTCCCGATCAGATCTCTTGGTACCGGATGTAGTTTATCGTCATACCCCGGACGTGAAAAAGGGGTCGTGACGGGCGGACAATCAGATATGAAATGTGTCGAGAGAGGCAGGCAATCAGATATGAAAAGGGTCGAAACACAAACTGAAATTGAGTGTTATATAAATGAATACGTATAGGTTGAGATAGATAAATTGACTGGTAGATGCAGAGATTTGTATATAGGGTTCGTTAATGAAAACAGATTTCGGCATAAACAAAGACAAGAGCAATCAAGATTTTGAAAGATAATTGTATCTACTTGTCTGGCAGTGAGACGAGAAGATTTCATCTATTATGTAGGCTTTTCAGGAGAAGCTTTTGAGAATCTTTCGCAAATGAAAATTGTTTATTCAAATACTTCAGAACAGAAATCCCCATTATCTGTCTATATCTCTGAGATGAGGTATCATGCTTATTTACATTATTTACATTATTCAGACTGTTATCCTCATCTTCATTGTCAACACTGTGAACAACGTTTCAGTAGGGTTAGAGTTTCAAGTTCAATACTAGGCTACAGCAATGGTAAAAAAAAAACTTGGCAAGTTGAGTTAAAGGGAAATAACTGATAGATTCAGAAGAGGCATGACACGTGGAACTAGAAGAATATACCACGGTGGACGAAAAAAGGGTTCGGTCCGAAATTCCAATCACCTGAAGAAAGCTGGTGCGTACAAAAGCAGAAACGTTGTGAATATGGCAATGAAGATGAGGATAACAGACCGAATAATGTAAATAGAAATCCCCATGTCTTTTGTTCTTGGTTTTCAGGCCTTGGACGAATATAAAACATTTAAAATTGTCAGGGCTGAGTTCAGATAACTTAAAGTCATCGCAGTGTTTGTTTACTACTGAAGCGATTATCATATAGTCTTCGCTATCCTTTTTTGTTAAATTTAAACATTTCCACCTTTTGTGGAATTTTGAAGATTTCGGACTAAATAATTCCGTTAAAAGTTTCACGGCTTCCTTGAAAGACAACTCATTCGTTTTCCTTGGTGGGATGTAGTCTACGAATTTAGCGTATTCGCTTGACCCGAGTTTCTTCAGGAGTAGACGTACTTTTTTCGCGTCTGACCAATTCCCGCAATCAAACTCATATGAATCTTCATATCTTCTGAAGTAAGCCGTGAAGGTTTTGTCTTCGTCCGGTGCATAAGTGAAGTCTTTGATAGAGCTCCAAATAGCATTTTGCGAGAATGCCGTTTCATTTCCAGAATTTTCCCCTTTATTTGTTACTGCCCGTAGTAGTAATTCTTGTAGTTCGAGTTGCTTCTCTTCGTTTTTCTGTTGAATTTCCAATAGTTTTTCTTCGTTTTTCTGTTGAATTTCTAATTGTTTTTCTTCGAGCCTAGTCTGTCTTATCCTCATTTCTTTGTTGCTGCTCGAATTGCATTTTCATTAGTTCCAATATGGTTGTCTTAAAGTCTTCCATGTTTACACCGTAATTTTGTGAAACTATTTTTCTCTTTTCTCAGTGTAGACTTCAGGTCTTTGTCGCCTGTTGTTCTGGAACCTGAGTACGAAACAAACTTCCTGCGTAAATTCGATTCTGTTCTGGCTGACAGGTAAAATTCGTGTCTTCGTTACCACTGTTAAGGTTGGTGTCCAAAAAAAAATTCTTTTTTTAAAAAAATCTTTTTTTCTTCCTTAGAACTTGTTTTCTTTTCTCAATACCTCCGTCGCCTCTGTTATGGACGACCGATAGCAAAAAGGTTTTCTTTTTTTAGATTTTTCGCGTAGAATTTCGTTTCTTCAATATCCTCGTCGCCACTGTTATGGTCCAAGGTTAGAACCAAGGAAGAACAACACGAACACAAGAGTAGAAATAACAAAGATATATTACACAATAATAATACAAGATGTTGAAGGTGTGAGTATGACTGTCAGTCTGGTTTGGAGTGAACTACTATTAGCTCGACTCGATTCCGTTTCCTCCCTCTCTCTTGAGAGGCGCAGTATTCATAGTGTCAGTAAGACTTCACTCTGTCGTTATAGGTAAGGTCCCATAATTTATATATATATATAAATCATCATCATCATCATCATCATTTATTCAGTCAGTATATTTTGCGCCGCTTCTTGATAAGGAAACTTATACTTAACATCAGGAAGAAGCAGTTAAAATTTCGAGGGCACGTAATGAGGAAGCAAACCTTTCAAAATCTGATACTCACAAAACATACTGAGGGCAAGACGGACAGGGGAAAGCAACGCATAACATACTTGATGGACATGAGTAAATGAATTGTAGAAATAACAAAAAGGCAAAAAATTATTAAGAGGCAGGAAGATGTGGAGGACCATGAATGCCTACACCCTGAAAGGACACGGAACATAAACATATTGTTAGATTGTCCCACGTTCCACTGGGTAGGCTACACGGATCACAAACTCGTTTGTGCCCGGGTGACGTTAGAACATAGGCCTAGAATGGCTGGTTACTGGAAGTTCAATCTGTCTTTACTGGACAGGCGGGACTTCCAGGAGCAGCTAATTAAATTAGTGCAGCGGGAGCTAGTGGGGGCGGTTATCGGGAATACGTGGTGGGTTCGACTTAAGGATAGAATTAGGTCTTTCACCACTGATTTCAGCAAGCGGCTCACCCTAGATAGAGCTGAGAAGGTGAAGACACTTAAGGCTAATTTTTCCCGGGCGGAGGCTGGGGGGATCCCCTAGAGATAGCCCTAACTAGGGAGGCCCTGCAGCGTTCGAATAGCGAGCGCTACATGGGTCAGGTAATTAGACATAAGTTAAGTAAGATGTCTTCTGAAGCCGTGAACCTGGGCGCAGAACTGCGTCGGGAAGAAGTCCGTCGAGGTGGTGATCGTTACATTCGTCAAGTCGAATCTCCGGAGGGGCGTACTCTGCGGTCGACTGACGACATGTGCGAGGCGTTTCGGCGGCATTTCGAGAGCCGTTTTACCAAGGAGCCTGGTCTCTGTGAGGAGGAGTTTCGCAGCTATTTGGCTGACTTTCCTCGGCTTACGCCGACTGAAGCGGCTAGCTGCGAGGGAGAGATCACGGAGGGCGAAGTCTACGAGGCACTGAAGAAGGTCGGCAGAGGCAAGTCGCCTGGTCTGCATGGTTTGCCTTATGAATTGTACTTGAGGCTGTCGCACATCTTTGTCCCGATTTTGACAGCAGTGTTCAACAATTGGTTTCGGTCGGGGTCCATCCCCAATCGCATTTCCAGGGGTGTGATCACTCTGTTGAAAAAGGGCAAGGGTGTTGGGGGGAAACTAGATAATTATAGGCCCATAACTCTGCTAAACACAGACTTAAAGATTATGGCCAAGATCCTGCAGGAGCGTTTGCAGTCAGTTGCCGAGTCTCTGTTGGGACCTGAGCAGACTTGTTCTGTGAGGGGCCGAACAATTCAGAGCAACCTGCATTTGATCCGCACGATCCTAGAGGGCGTAAAAGACGACGACGAAGCCGCGCTGATCAATTTGGATCAGTCCAAGGCATTTGATAGGGTCGACCATCGCTACCTTGCTACTGTCCTGCAGGCCGCCGGATTCGCACCCGACTTCTGCCGTTGGATTAGCCTCCTGTATCGCTCCCCCAGTGCTGTGGTACAGGTGAACGGAAAGTTGTCGGGCGCTTTTGTTCTGTCGAGGTCGGTTCGTCAGGGTTGTCCGCTGTCGCCTCTCCTGTATTCTTTGGCGTTGGAGCCTCTCCTGCGCCGGCTGAAGGACGAGGCGTGCAGTCCGGCCCTACGCGGGATCGCCGTTCCTGGAGGGTCTCGAGCCAGAGTTTCCGCGTACGCCGATGACGTATCTGCTTTCGTGTTGTCCCGTGGTGACATTGAGGCAGTACAGAAGGTGCTTGATCGGTACAAGAAGGTGACAGGGGCCAAGATAAACCGCGACAAGTCGTCCGGCTTGCGGTTAGGTGCCTGGAAGCGGCGTGATCTTCCGGGCCGCTTTGGTTGGACGGACGGTCCTGTCCGCATTCTTGGAGTGTGGTTTGGACCCGACCTACAGCTGGAGAAAAATTGGTCTGAAGTACTAGCAAAGGTCGTTTCTGCCGGTAAGACTTGGAATCGACGGAGGTTGTCCGTAAAGGGCAGGGCGAAGGTGTGTGTTACATACATTTTCCCCCTGATTCTTTATCGATTGTCAGTACTTCCTCTCTGTAAGGCTCACAAGAAGGCGCTCGAGCAAGCGCTATCCTCCATTTTATGGAGGAGATGCGCGAACAGGGTCGACAGACGAGTCTGCACCAAACGTCCGTGTCATGGGGGGCTGGGAATGCCACACCTGAGGAGTCACATCCGTGCCTCTCGGTTGACTTTCCTACGCCGTGCATTGACTAGAGGAGACCCGATTCTAGAGGGGATTGTTAGGGACGCGTTCCCTAGCCTTACCATCAGTCCACCCATCTCGAGGGTTGAGCGCGGTCGTAAACCCCGGGATGAATCGCATTTCCTCCGCGAGTGTCGGTTAGCCTTGAAGGCTATTCCGCGGTCCAGTGACCTTTCACGGCCTAGGAAGGTCTTCTATCGGAGATTAGTGGAGGGTCGCGCGAAGGATCCCCTACGTGATACGCTCTGCTGTTCGGAGGAGGAGTACCGCTCCTACTGGTCTTGGGCGCCAGCGGCGGATTATCTCAGTAACCCTGAGTTTTCGCTTACCTGGCGATTGGCTCGGAATCGGCTGCCTCTCAACGACAAGGCTTTCATATGGGGCTTGGCGGATTTTCCAGACTGTGAACGGTGTGGCCTTGGATTAGAAGAAACGGCTTCGCACGCCTTCTACCATTGCCCCCGGGTCCGCCCCTTATGGGACCATGTCGGCGAGCTGACGGCTCGTCTCGCTCCCGAAGAACTCGTGCCCATTGATCGCGCATACGCGTGTGACAATGTGTCGCCCCCGTATTCCGGGGTGAAACGAATGGTGTTTCTGACGCTGCTAGCCACGGCTCGAATGGTGATATGGACGACGCGAATGGAGGAAGTCTTGCGAGGCAATAGTCTTACGCATCAGGATCTGATCCGATTCTTTGAGCATCAGCTCAGGATGAAGATTAGAACTGATAGAAAATGATTGCATTCGACAGTCTTCAGTGAAAGGTGGGTAAAAGAGGCGAGCTTGGTTCGTTTGAACGGGGCCAGCCTTGATTTTCTTTTCTAGGTCAACCTAAGTCACATCGGGGTGGTTTCCTGTGGAACCCTCCCCTTGGTTAGGTTAGACAAGCTTAAGTGTACCTAGTTAATATGAGTAAGTGTTGTTCCCGGCCTGTTTCCCGGCCATCTTTTTAGTTATGATCCAAGTCGAGATTCCCAACCTCCCTAGTTTGTTTTGACTTCCTTTTCATCTCAACTGGATCAGCCCTTTACTTCCCCATGTCCGAGTTATTTTATCTCTTTCCCACTCCCTTAGCGAGAGTGCTTCTTGATTTTGTCCTCTGGGCAGAATACAGCGGCCTCTCTATTTTGAGGGTTGGATGGGCCCTACTAACATAAATTATGTTTAGTTTAAAAATTTGTTGAATTTTAGTTTGTTATGGGGTTCATCTCCCTCCCCTTTCATCTTTTCATGATTAGAATTTTATATATTTTATTATCATCAAATTTTTATGGTGTGGGGCGCGTTTTTGTAGGTCCCCTCTGGTGAGGATGTGGTATTATGGTGTATGGAGGATTGAATGGTGACGGACGATTTCTTGTGGTGAATGTGTCAATTGTAATGTATGAATGGGTCGCGAATCTGATTAGCTAGGTATAGGATAGTTAGTTAAGACCAGCCTTACCCCTCCCTTTTTTCGGCCTTGTGCCACAATTTGTACATTTTTGTACGAATAAATAATGAGAATAGAAACATAAACAATAATATTAATATTTGTTATAAAAATCAGATGAACGAAAATTATAAACAGGATGAATGCAGAATTAAGAACATTATAAAAAAATGGATAACACCCGTTGACAATAGCAAAAAAATTAGATTAATTATTTATTATAAAAAATTTAAAACCTCTAACCTTGTAGTTAAAAATAATAATTCACCTCCGATAACAAAATTAAATAGGGCAAATATTATTTACGAATTTAAGTGCCCATTAAGGAATTGTATTCCTGATTAGTCAAAATTTGTAAATAATTATATAGGCCACACTACAACATGTTTGACACGCAGACTAACTCTACCCCTTTCTGACAATAGTTCAATTATATCTCATTTAAATATTCATGGAGACCTACCGGACACTATTCGGAACATACTTGTCGACAACACTAATATAATAGCATCATCTACATGCAAAAAAAAAAATGCTAAAAATAATGGAAGCCTTATTAATAAAAAACAAACAAAACAACACTTAATAATATTAACTTTGAACATTGACATAATATCTTGACCGTGTTTTGAAACAAAAAAAAAATGAAACATTTCATAAAACATACATACAACAAACTATTTCTAATTTTAACAGTTAAAATATAATCCTTGAAAATGGCTAAATGTATAGCCAAACGCGCTCGGATAAAACTAACATTCGGACAGTTTTTATATAATTTATCATCCGAAAAGAAAAAAATTATTAGATCGCATGAGAAATTGTATAAAAAACTAAATAAAAGCACCTTGTCAGTCCTTTTTAATGAAATGTGCATGAAAGAAGGATTGCTGCCTAAATGCACACACACAAACCTCGACCTACACGAAAAATCCAAACCATTCGACAAACGTACATACATAAAGACTAGCCTTAGAGAGCATCCGAAAAAAATAATAACATAATTATGAAAGAAGCAGATAAAAAGAGAAATAAAGGCAGATCATGGACAGAAGATACTATTAAACAAAAATTCTAGAAACACTAGAGGATAGGAACAACTACAAATTAATTGACACTAACATAAACACAAACATTATATCAAAAATTGCAAGGGACAGAAGGTGTGGAGAGCCATGACCGCCTACGTTCTGAATGACCATAGCACATAAAAAGAAGGAAGTATGAATTACTTGATATTAAGAAGTTCGGCATGTTTAGGGATTGACGCTTTGGTTTAGTTTGGTTTCTTTTATGACATATCAACCTAAGTGTGTTATTTAATGCTACAAGATTTTAGGATAGGGTCGTATGAATAGAATATGTATTCTTTGTAAGAAATTACCTTGAAGATCAGGTTTCATTGAAGTATTTGCTGGTAATTGTTATTTTTTTCAAACATGTATTACTGTTAAATATTTATTTTTCAAACATGTATTACTGGTAAATATTTTTTTTTTCAAACATGTATTACTGGTAAATATTTTTTTTCAAACATGTATTACTGGTAAATATTTTTTTTTTAAAACATGTATTACTGGTAAATATTTTTATTTTTCAAACATGTATTACTGGTAAATATTTTTTTTCAAACATGTATTACTGGTAAATATTTATTTTCCAAACATGTATTACTGGTAAATATTTATTTTCCAAACATGTATTACTGGTAAATATTTTTTTTTCAAACATGTATTACTAGTAAATATTTATTTTCCAAACATGTATTACTGGTAAATATTTTTTTTTCAAACATGTATTACTGGTAAATATTTTTTTTTCAAACATGTATTACTGGTAAATATTTTTTTTTCAAACATGTATTACTGGTAAATATTTTTTTTTCAAAAAATGTTATTATTTTACACGTTGATAGAGTTTTGACCCCAGTTTAGGAGGGGCTGGGACCCTAACAGGTGCTATCACTCTGGGTCAGGGTGAACCTAGGAGAAACAGCAAGTAAGAGGTGGTTCTACGCTCCTAAAAAATACAAAGGCCTTGCTTCCAGATGTAGCTTGTCTTCATACTCAGGACGCCTTATGAGGGGGTTCTTACACCCCTGCGGAGGTGCGGTCGGCGTATTCTGAAGCCACAGTCAATAGGTCGGCTGATGCGCTGGGGATCTCCATTCATGACCAATTTATGAAAAATAATTTTTAATTTTTGATTCTAGCTTAGTTTAAATTTAACGAAGGTCAAATTCGATTGGTTGATCAGAGTAAAGCACACAAACCTTATAAACGCCACTTCTTTTTTAAGAGGTTATATTTTGCTTTTAAACCTTAATTAATCGTCCACTTGCCAATTACAAGTAATTTACAATCGCCTGATGAGATGCATTGATATGCATTGAAACACGGCTGCAATTTTGTTGCGAATTTTACATATTTTCGGTGTAATATATATATATATTATATATATATATATATACACACACGAAAATCTCTCTCTCTCTCTCTCTATATATATATATATATATATATATGTGTGTGTGTGTGTGTGAAAACACTGCGTGTGAATATATATACATACACACACACATATATATATATCATGAAATCACTACATATATATGAAAATCACTATATATATATCTACATACCCATATATACCAAAAACATTACATATATTTAGAGACAGAGAGTGTGTGTGAGAGATAGAAATATTATATATTAACACACACACATATATATATATATATATATATATATATGTGTGTGTGTGTGTGTGTGTGTGTGTGTGTGTGTGTGTATTATCCTGTTTCATGCATACGCTGAAGGCCATGGAATATATATTTTGTTGATAAGGAGAGTATTTCTATTAAAATATCCTGATAATCTCTACACGATCATTTTCTTGTGCTTTCACCATAACTGTTGCCAACCTGATGTTAAAAACGGTGCGTGTGTGTGTGTGTGTCAGTTTTCATCTTAGTTTATTCAGTATCCTTGATGCATATCCAGCCGAGAAATATACGTGTGCAGCCGTCTTTACTTTTGGAAATGACTTGGTGTTTTCTTTCTACCAGCCACAGACAGAAGATAAAGGAAGATAGTCTCACGTGAATTGTCTGCGAATTGATTGTTTTTCGAGGCCAAGAAAGCATACGAAGATTTTTCCTCTAGTTCTTACCTAAGAACTCAGCAGGTGTTCGAATTATATATATATATATATATATATATATATATATATATATATATATATATATATAATCACTAGTCAGTTTACTTTATATGGACAACTTGCCATAACAGTGAGCTGTATTAAGAAAATATCCTTCGTATTCGCTTTACGGTCACTGGAAGTTGCCATCGAAATCAAGTCTCTTTCTATGCACGTACTGCACATTATTGAGGACACTGAGGACAGAAGGCGTATTGGGATGACCAAAGACGCATTCCAAAAGCTAAGCAAATTATTATGAGACAAAGTATTTCACCCCAAGCAAGGCGGGAGTGCCACGAGCACGCATGGGGTGACAGAGATTTGGGTGCGAGAGTAAAGAGGCGTGAAAGAGGAAAGGATGAAGAGAAGGGCGGGGAGTTAGATCAAGACATCTGAAGATGTCAGTTGACATTGCTTTTGAATAATTGAAGAATATAGCTATCAGGGAAGCAAGTAAGAGGAAGGGAGTTCCACAGACGGGAAGTGCGGGACATGAAGCTATCGGAATAGAGGAGACGGCTACATTTAACCGTTTCTGTGAAAGGGTGGTATTGAGATGCCAACTTAATAGCACGTTTAAATTCATGCAGTTTGGGAACCAGTGAAAGTAGCTCGTCGGAGCAGTTACCGTGGAAGTATTTTTTAGAAAAGACAGAGGGAAGCGACGGCACGCCTGTGGGAAAGTGACTATAGACGAGATGCCACATCAGGACCAATCACATTGCATATCCATCTCTGGATTTTGTCGAGGACCTTGGGACGAACAGCGGGGGCTCCAGACCATATATGGCAGCAGTATTCCATATGTAACTTATTTTGGAAATAATAAAAATGTAATGAACTTAGGGCTGGAAACCGATTTTAAAACCAGCTTTTCATATGATGATCACCGAAACCGATTTAACCGAACCGATTTTAATGTTTGTAGTTTCCGCTTTCCGTGAAACATTTCTCTATTTTTTTCCTTTGAAGAAATACCGTTATAACTGCAGTCAGTCAGCTGAGTGTTGTCTGCTTCATTGAAACACATCGCAACATATCAATTCCCACCTTCCCGATACCTTGGATCAGCGCCTTGTCATTTCCTTTCACAATCCCTCGCCAACCCCTAGAATATGAAGGTCATAGACTTTATTCATAGCAGGCCAAGGGAACGCGGTTAGTTTAAGTCAGGGGATCTTTTCCGTTGAATACACTTAAGAACCAGTTCTAGATTTATTTCAAGGAAGCAACACTAACTAAATTTTCTCTCTGTTTTACAATAGTTTTTATATTGCGATAAGTTTTATACTTTTCCTTTTTCATTCTCATTAGCCCTAACATGATAAAAAACAAAATCAACTGTGTGGAATTTTTTTTCGTTCGGAAAAACAAAGATAAAACTCAATGCACGAAACATGAGAAGACCATGAAGTTATCTGGAGGATCTACAAAGTCTCTGATCTTGCATTTGAAGAAAATTCATCAAATTGACATAAATCAAGATGCAAACCAGCCTCCTGTGAAAATGGCAAGAACAATGGAAGACTTTTTAACAAAGAAATCTATGGAAGAAGAGATTTCAAAGTTAACTGCCATAGATGGATTTTCTTTCAATTCAGTCGCCAATAGTTATTTTATACAGACAAATCTTCATGATCAGAGGGGAAAATATGATAAATTACCGCCAACATCTGCAAATGGAGTGAGGAATATGGTAATGAATTACTACATAACCAAGAAAGAAGAACTTATTCATTATTTCGAAAAAGAAGTAGCGCTGGGGATTCTCTACTCATTGACATTGGATGAGTACACGTCAATTCAAAATAAGCGATATATGAGCATAAATTTGTTATGTGAAAGACAACCACTGGGCCTTATTAAGATCAATGGTCCCCTTAATAGCAGGAGGACTGAGAAATTTGGGAGAGGACATCTTGAATTTGGATTGGATTTGAATAAACACATTGCTGACCGATGGTGCTAGTATGTTGGTGAAGTTTGGAAAGGAAATAAGACCTGATCACCGACAATGTATCGCACATTGCATACATCTGTCTGTGATAGACCTTCGTTATCAAAAAATATTGAAAATATCACCTCAATCGATGAGACTGATAAAAAAGTGAAGAGATTATATTATAACAGACGATAGTGATGATGAAGCTGAAATAAGCCCACAAGGTATAATTTTTCAGACAGTTTTGGCTCACGAGAATGCTTCTTTCCCTCCAGCCAAAACCTGAATTTAACAAAGTCTTAAATAAGGTAAGTAAAATTTCCAAACTTTTCCGAAAATCACCAACAAAAAAAAATGAAATTTTGCAAGATTTTTTATGAGTGAACTTCTATAACAGAAAGTATAAACTTATACTTGATTGCCGGACCAGGTGGAATAGCACGTTCCATGTGATAGAGAGATTTTTAAAATTAAATATCTGTATTCCAAATGTATGACAAACAGTACTTTCCACTGAAGCCATAACTGACGATGAATGGAAAATCTCTCGATTTGCTTTATGAAATTGTACGTCCAGTAGAGATTATTTTGAAGGCTATTTACGCTCGCGATACGGATTTACTCAAAGTGGAATATTCTATAGAATTTTGATTGCATAAACTTAATATTTTCGGCAACCCTTTGGCTCTAAATCTCCGTGAAAGACTCATGCATCGGTATAATAAGAGAAAAAATGTTGAAACCTTGATTCTCTTAAGTTATTTACACAATCCAAGCAAGTTTAAAGACGAATCAATCTCTGGACATTTTCTTTTTCTAACAAAACAACTTTTAAGGAAGTATACTGAACAAGCATATAGGAGATTATTTCCTGGACATCACGAGGAGAACACAACAGAATTATGCGAAGAAAATTTAATAGAAGGGAATCTCAAAGCAAGTGTTACTGTTGCCCCATCTTCTTCCGAAGCCGATGATGAACCCGTGCATGAATATATTAACGCAATAAAGAAAACGAATGAAGAGCCCAAAATATGGACTTGAAATCTCCAAAGAATTCAACAAATATTTTGAAGTAAATTCGAACACGTGCGAAAATCTTGTGAGAAGGCATAGAGCATTGCTTACAATCAAAGCAACTAGCGTCCAGTCGGAAAGAGTTTTTTTTTTCAATTACCTGACTTTTCAACACAAACATTAGAACAAGTTTGTCCAGTAAAAAAACTCAGTGCATTGTGTTTTTTGAAAGATCATTTCCAAAGGAAAGTGCATCATGAAGCAAGTCATTAAACTTGATTGATTCTTCGAAATACAAGGACTAATGTTATAGTAAATTCTGAATTTATCTTTTATTTCTTTTAGTATCTGTTTTTCGTGAGACTTCATCCATACATACGCATGAAATAAATGATATACGTTTGTTTTGGATCTATTTCTTTTAAAAATCAAAAACTGGATCAACATTTAGAAGTCGCTTATTTTTTTTTGTAACTAACTTTTATTTCTTTATAAAAATATAATAAATATTTGGTAATATAAATGTTTTCACAGTATTGTATTTCATTTATTTTTCTCCTTGCATAGAATATTGCTGTCATATATACTCTGGAGCCCACGCTGTTCGTCTTAGGGTCTTCAAGAAAGTTCAGAGACGGATATGCAATGTGATTGGCCCTGATCTGGCATCTCGTTTACAGTCACTCTCTCACAGACGTGCCGTCGCTTCCCTTTTCATAGAAAATATTCGTCCTCCGACAGGATTCGAACCTGTATCCTATACGGAACCGTCATATAGCCTGACGTGCCTTAACCGTTTCGGCCACTAAGGATCATTCGGCTGGCAAGGTCGAATTTACTGCTTATAAACTTCAATCTTCCATGAATCTCTCACGTACTTTCATAACTGTCCATGGCGTATCAAATGTAAACAAATGACGCCACATATATATATATTTCGCATAATAATTCTTCGGGTCTAGAACAACTAGACTAGCGGGCGTCGGTTGACAAAAGCGGAAAGTAGCTAGACTCAATATAGCGCCGCTACTCCTAATTCAGGTGGTGACACTCATCCAAGTATATATAACCCACCAGAACCGACCCCAAGAGCAAAGTCTTCTTTCACCAAGATACTCCATGCCGAGCTTTTGAAGTTGGATTAAGCATAGGCTTATAAGTGATAGAATTTTTTGGGAGATTTGAAAATTTCTCATAATCGAGTCTAGAACAAGAATCCTCAATAGAATGCAGAAAGCACTGGACAGCCATTACGTCCTTTTTTTGGAGATTCAACAGTATGCATATTATATATATATATATATATATATATATATATATATATATATATATATATATATATATATATTATGGTCCAGGCTCCTTGTATCACGGTGATGGGCCAGGGTAGAACCAATGAAGAATAACTCGAACACAGGTATGGTTATAACACAGATATATTACAAACAGAATATATACAAAAGAAGTAGAAGTTTTAGTAATAACAATCAGGTTTAGTTAGAGAGAACGACGTTGTCTCGACCAGTATCACTATTCCAATGTCTTACAGTAATCGTCTGGCGCGACTGTCTCTGACTGACTCACACGATGTTCATTAACACGCCCATGTGTGTCAAATGTAGCACAAGGCCGGTTTAATGTGGGCTTTTCGAGCCCGTAGGCTAACACGATGTTTAGCAACACGCCCACGTGTGTCGAATGTGGCACAAGGCCGGTTTAATGTGGGCTTTCTGAGCCCGTAGGCTCGGGCAAGAATTGCCCGTAGAACCAGTATAAACGGGATCGGGTTGGTCAACCTCCCCGAATGAGGCTCTGCCCTTCGGCGGATCCTCGTCCGGGTTCCTCCCTGCCCAGAGGCAGAGAGTTCCCCTCTGCCTCAGAGGCAGAGAGTTCGACCGAATAGCTGAGACGTCCAAAAAGGACTGAATCTCACGATGTTTAGCAACACGCCCACGTGTGTCGAATGTGGCACAAGGCCGGTTTAATGTGGGCTTTCCGAGCCCGTAGGCTCGGGCAAAAATTGCCCGTAGAACCCGTATAAACGGGATCGGGGTGGTCAACCACCTCGAACGAGGCTCTGCCCTTCGGCGGAGCCTCGTCCGAGTTTCTCTCTGCCCAAAGGCAGAGAGTTCCCCTCTGCCTCAGAGGCAGAGAGTTCGACCGAATAGCTGAGACGTCCAAAAAGGACTGAATCTCACACTAATGCTTCCTCTTGAGGCGCAGTATTTATGGTGTACGGGATAGTCCATTACTATTATGGGTAAGTTCCCATAACAATATATATATATATATAAATATAAAAGTGAACATAGAAGTCAACATTTAGAGGCGACAGTCTGTTTCATGCTAGATGCATGTGTCCTGACGATTCCATCTAGCATGAAACAGACTGTCACCTCTAAGTGTTGACTTCTATGTTCACTTTTATATTTACACACGCTCTATCTCTGATATTGAGCACTTTATCCCATAAATATAGCACATTTTAAGACTATATATATATATATATATATATATATATATATATATATATATATATGTGTGTGTGTGTGTGTGTGTGTGTGTGTATTCGTTCGGCAGTATATATAATTCTATATACATATATATTCAAACGACAAAGGAATTACTTCATAAATCCATGATTAATTCCCCAATTCATTGGGAAACAAAATCACTTCATCATTTAATAACAAAGCACGGACACAACTGTTTGTGTGCGCACGTTTGTTACATATATCTGCATGTGTGTAAATCTATATATGTATATGTGTTGTGTGTGTAAGTAAACATATGAATAGACGCATACAAATTCAAGAAATATTAAATAAAAATTTAATTATAAAGCTAACTTCCTACAATTAATAACCTAAGATATCACCAGATAAGAAAACCAAATAATATCCAAGTGAAGACATATATAAATATTTACTTTATTATTTAAATATTAAAATTAACTATTTATGTAAAAAAAAAGGAAAGAAATACAATTTTCTTAACTCAAGAAATTATTAGAACGCTCAAAAATTAACAACGAAAACCGCAAATCAAAATGGCGACGAGTGAAAGAAAAGCGTGTGTGAAAAGGTTTAGGAGCGAGTGTAAAATACTACTACCACCACTACTACTACTAATAATAAAAACAAACAAAAAAACGAAAAGGACAAATAAGAAGAGGTGTAACGGGCGCGCGCACACACTATGAAAAAAAAATTTTCACCAAAGAAAAGTGCATATAAAAAAAAGTATAAGCAGTTAATTGGCGATACCCCCTGAGGAGTGGACGGAGTAATTCCCGGAGGGTCTGTCTACGAAACTCTGGAGTTGGGATGCAGAAGGTAACTTCAATCAGCTAAGTGAGAAACTTATTAATTATATATATATATATATATATATATATATAGGTTTGATGCATAATTATCAGGCGTTTTTGTAGAATTTTGTAAAAATTGCTGTTTTGTTTACTTTCTTTTAATAAAAATATTATTTTATTTTCAGGTTATAATAATGCATGAGGATAATCATAAGCTCCGGAATAATTATTTCAAAATGTTATTGTTGAATTCTTATATTTCTTTTTACATAATAAATATCGTTTTAAAAACGCCTGATAATTATGCACCAACTATATATATATATATATATATATATATATATATATATATATATATATATGTGTGTGTGTGTGGGGGGATGAAAAGCTCGTTATTATCTTGAGATAAAAATTTTTAAAAATAACTGTTTCGATTTTAATAGCGCGCAAAGCTGAAAGATTTGTATTACCCGCCCACCTACACACGTCTGACTATAAACGTAAATTTGAGGGTTTTTTTTCTGTTTTTAATTGTGAAATGAATAAGAACCGACCTAGATTCCGTTGATATAAGGAAATAACTCGCGGTATCAAGGGAAATGAAATCACATTAATATCAGTAAATATAATGTATTGAGCGAAAAGGAATATGTTGATATCACTGAACATTATAATGTAGATAGGAGGAAAGTAATTATCATTTATATTATTTAATGCCGTATCAAGTGAAAAGTAAATAAAATGATATATTTATCTCGTCTAAAATAATTAGCTAACCTTCAACTTATAAGCTCTCAATTTTTCACCCGAGGTAAAACAAACGAGGCTTGATGCTTATTCAAGTCTTTTTTTGCATTTGCATTCATTTTTACGGAATACGCGAAATAGTAAGATCTCTGGACTGACACTGACAAATTAACTTAATGTCGTCATTTTCATGAGCTGCTATTGAGAGGTACAAATCATGGCTTGCGAAACACTTATATATATATATATATATATATATATATATATATATATATATATATATATATATATATATATATATATATATATTGAATTGGACAAAGTCCGACAATTTATTTAAAGACATTTATGATATGTTTAACGTTGTTTTTATAGATACAAGTATTTAAGCAAATGCTCTGTTTTATAATATTATAAAACAGAGCATTTGCTTAAATACTTGTATCTATAAAAACAACGTTAAACATATCATATATATATATATATATATATATATATATATATATATATAAGTGAACATAGAAGTCAACACTTAGAGGCGACAGTCGTCAGGCCACTGTCGCCTCTAAGTGTTGACTTCTATGTTCACTTTTATATTTACACACGCTCTATCTCTGATATTGAGCACTTTATCCCATAAATATAGCACATTTTAAGACTATATATATATATATATATATATATATATATATATATATATATATATATATATATAACTACCCTCAGTAAACATATGATAAAATTCCACAATAGTTTTAATTAAAAGATAATTAAGAAGTCAATTATTATAAACTATTTAGCAGTTCTATTTCATAACATTTTGGCGCATTCTACACACCTTCATAAAAATGAAAATGCGACATTGATTAGGAATATGATACACTACAAGCAGACGTCAATCGGGGATAGATTGCTTTGGCGTCAGACGCCATGCACAATCTGGGACAGATTGCTTTGGCCTCAGACGCCATGAGCAATCGGGAATAGATCGCTTTGGCCTCAGACGCCATGAGCAATCGAGAATAGATCGTTTTGGTCTCAGAGGATATTCGCTATCGGGGCAAGATCGCGTTGACAGCAGACATCATGCTCTATCGAGGCTAGATCGCATAGTTTCAAAAATGATTTTTTGCCTTCAATGTGACTTCTGAGTATTTGGAAATTTCATGCACACAGACACACACACGTCTTAACTCTAGACGGTGTTAGCCGTATTGCGATTCTGCTAAAATATACTTTTAACATTTATATGACAAATAAATTACTCAGGGCTAGAACAATGTGTAAATCATTACCTTTTTCATTTGTATTTCATCATTCAACCGACAGTTTACCATAATCAAAAATGATATAAAATGCGGAAAATATCAAGAAACTATGAAAACTGGTGAGGTAATTAAACCCTACACTGATTTGGGTTTTCTTTTAAATACTTTATAAGGAGGTGAAAAGTGTTTTTTTTTTACTATAATCTAAATGGATTCTCTTACTTTTGTGCAGCACTGTAAGTTCAATATTTAGTGTCCATACGACTATCAGGTGTGAGGCAAGAGATTCGTGCAGTTTTTAATGTGATCTGCTGCAGTAAAAATGCATTATAAGAACTGGAATCCATTGAGTGGCTCTTAGAGCGTTGCGTTTGATCAACTGACTTTGGAAGTAGTTTTTAAGATTTTCACGCATTGCGTAGCAGAATTAGATACGGATATATCTATATAGGAGCCCAGAAAACGGTATCAGGTGTTTTAGAAAGGCTTTGTTTTACTACTTAATGGATGAGACAGATACTTGCACGCGTTCGAACCCAAACAGGAAAGCAAAACATTTGAATGATGATATATATGTCTAACATTCGTCCGTGCTTTGAATATTGCTGCCACATGTGGTCCGCTGCCCTACTATATATTTAGAGATGAAATCCAAAGAAGAATCCGCACCGTTATGGGTCCTGATCTGGCATCTCGACTTCAATCACTCTCCCGCCTCCGTAATGTAGATTCCCAGTGCCTTTTCCATAAATATCTTCGTGGTAACTGATCGGATAAACTTTCCGCTATGGTACCGAGATTTTATGAACCTGTATCCGGACAGATATTTTATGAACCTGTATCCGGACAGATATTTTATGAACCTGTATCCGGACAGAGATTTATGAACCTGTACACGGACAGATATTTTATGAACCTGTATCCGGACAGATATTTTATGAACCTGTATCCGGACAGATATTTTATGAACCTGTATCCGGACAGAGATTTATGAACCTGTACACGGACAGATATTTTATGAACCTGTATCCGGACAGATATTTTATGAACCTGTATCCGGACAGATATTTTATGAACCTGTATCCGGACAGATATTTTATGAACCTGTACACGGACCGAGATTTTACTAACCTGTATCCGGACCGAGATTTTACTAACCTGTATCCGGACAGAGATTTTACTAACTTGTACACTGACAGAAATTTTGTGAACCTGTACACTGACAGAGATTTTGTGAACCTGTACACGGACAGAGATTTTATGGACCTGCACTCGGACCGAGATTTTATGAACCTGTACCCAGACAAAGATTTTAAGAACCTGCACACGGACAGAGAGTTTACGAACCTGTACCCGGACAGAGATTTATGAACCTGTATCTGGATAGAGATTTTATGAATCTGTACACGGACTGAGATTTTATGAACCTTTACCTGGACCGAGATTTTATGAATGTAAACGCATTGCTAGATTGGCAACAACGTCTAATCAATTTACAGATGATTTAGCTACATGTAAGCGTAAGTTCTATGTTTACGCTTTCTTCTTTCGTACTTGTCACTTTTGAAATTTTATTCTGGCTCCATGCTTTACACCCACACACTTAAATGCAATGTAAATCGTCATCTGTCTTCTGGATTACCTTTCTTTTATCGTTCTCGCATCTAAATAAAGTTTCTCTTTTTTTCTTATTCTTTCACACTCGGTAATTTTGTGTCTTAGAGGCCTTATCGCCTTGCTTTCACTTTCCCACAAATGAATTTGGTAACGGCATGGCTACGCTCTTTTCTCCAACCCTTACTATGGGTTTAAGAGCAGTGTAGAGTGGTCTCTCTAGCCTTGGATGGTAACCTGTCTAAGAGAAGGAAAACTGAATTCCGAACCGTAAAGAAGGAAATGAGAAACAACTACACAATATTTTAAATAAATAAACGGCAAATTCTGTTTTTCCGTCCGTGTGTCTGAAATACGTCTAATTCTTGCCACACTTGCTCGACATAGACATATTATACATTTTTGGAATAAGGATGGCCCCAGGATTGATTGAAATTCTGCTCTTAATCTGGTTCTTGAACATCCAGATCACGAGTTAAAAATTTAAATTTTCAAATAAAAAAAAATAAAAAATTAGTGATTTTAAATTTAAAAAAATTATATTTAGTTTAAAGTTACAAAAAAAAACTTAGTGAAATTAATTTTTTTTTTGTTTTATATTCAGTTTAAAAAAGCGCCAAAACTTTGTGAATAGCAGAAATCAATTTTATTTATTGAAAATGCCAAAGAATTAATGCCAAAGTTAAAGTGAAAGGTTTTGTGACTTGAGGTTTTGAAGATCCGCACAGATTATGGTTTGAAGAACTCAGAACTGAATTGAAATTTCGAACCAAATCAGTCTTTTGGTCGAAATTAGACTTATAGCCCGAATTAGAGTTAAAGTGAGGCTTTAAAGTACCATGGACTAAATTAAGGAATTCAAAGTTATTTCTTCAAAATGATCATTGCTATTTTGTAAGCTGTACACGGACAGTTTTGGGCCGGAGCTCCAGCTGATCAAAAAGTGTCTGGACTGGTCCTAAAAAAGAAAACAGTGAGGCATATCGTCGTAATTCAGTCTCTGTCGGGCTAGTCTCGCACTTTATCCAAAGTTGGATTTTAAGACTTCAAGTTATATTTGGCTTAGAAGACTAAATGGGCGTATAAGATCATTTAGCATTAATACTCCGTTGCCTTGGAAGTCGACATCAAAATTCTGGAAATTTTACCTGTAATCGAACACCAACCCCACCAACTAACAGCAAATATGCAATAATGTTAGTGATAAGGTAAGTTATATTTGGCTTAGAAGACTAAATGGCTTTATTATAAGATTGTTTAGAATCGATATTCCAACTACGCAAAACTGCTGGGAACATTGGCATTCAAAAATCTAGCTCTCTACCTGTAGCCGAACACCAGCCACTGGGACTAATAAGAAATATACAGCAATGTCATCCCCAGGGCAGGCACCGAACGTATGAATTAAGCTTAAAACATTAAATCCATCTCGGTATTGTCCAGGCTCAACGTTATTTAACTTTGCTGATCGTACAGGAACCGGTGTTTTAACGTGATGTGGCCGTAAGCCGCAGTGTTCAAGGAAGCATCCTCTCGGGAGTATGTTTCATAAGGTAGCAGCTCTGGGAGAGAAACTCTCCGAATGGAACTTCTTTCTTAATAAATGCGAAGAGAATGGTATGGTGGGTCTTAGCTGAAAATGTTTGGAGTGTTGGAACTAGAGAATTTAGAATGTCAAAACATCTACTTATATAGGTTACTAGCTGCTTTCCTTTCTTATGTCTTCGATATTCCCAGTATGTGTTAAATTCCCGAAGCCTTGTTTTCATTAAACGTTTATCAAATGTCAGTTGGATTGCGAAGCGGTCCTAATTTCTTTTGTCATATAGAAATAAAGTGTCGCTGCTGACATTTGGGTTTGAACACGGATCACCAGAGAGCAAGCAAAATCGAGCTCATCTTGAAATAGTTAGATTACGTGACGGGTAAAAGAAAAACATATACAGTGCGACTTCGTTTCTTGAACGTCTCAAATGTTGGAAGAAATCGGCTTTCGAACAGAATATTCGAGATGAAAATACCCCGGTTCTCGAACAACATCGCCGAACCGAGCCGAACCGAGCCGAGCCGAACCGAGTCGGGCCGAGCCGAACCGAGTCGGGCCGAGCCGAACCGAGTTAACCCGAACGGAATCATTTCTTAGTCGACCGTGTTGTATACATTCCTGTGTTGTGTTGCGCTTTTCTTTTCCAATTTTATTGTACTGTGCCTTTTTTTAAATCTTCATTAGTACTCAGTCATGGCTCCAAAGAAAGCTAGCAGTGATACCAGTAAAGGAAAAAGAAAAGTTAAGAGAAAAACAATTGATGATGATACTGTCTCTTCTTACTCAGTTTCATATGGCAAAATCAACGATCTATACCATTCTTATAAATACAGAGACGATCATGTCTTTCATTCCCTTTTCCAAACAATGACACCCCTTTCCTTCCCCTTCTACTTACGCCATCAACTATCCTACAGTAAAATTGAAGTGTTCGCAATATTTTATCTATTTAGTATTAGAGTTATTTATTTATTTAGATTTAATGATTTTCATCAGTTTTGTGTATAAAATTGTGCACAAAGTACTGTTGTTAAAGTTTAAATAAGCAATCGTCTTGGGACCAGGAACGGATTAATCCATTTCACATTGATTCCTATTGGAAAAATAGTTTCGGTTTACGAACATTTCGGGTTACGAACAGGCTTCAAGAACGAATTAAATTCGTGAACAGAGGTTCAACTGTATGGGAATTAGCGGCGTCTGACCTAGTATTGTTCAAAGGCGTTACTATTGTTGTATCTGTAATTTACAAAGTCCCTCCTGCAAACGGGCATTACAAAATCTTTCTCTTTTATATAAACGATTGGTCACTTAGATCATTAGCATAGTCTGCAAATATATGCAGACAAATACAGTGTAACCCGGATATAAGAGAGTTGTCGGGACCGGAGAAGAAGTATCTTATATCAGGGTTTGGTCTATTTTGTTTAGGTAAGTATGGCTCTAATTTGGCACCAGATAAAATATCTCTTATATCCGAGTTTATCTTATATCAGGGTCTCTTATATCCGGGTTAAACTGTACCACTATTTATGGGGGCACCTACAAAAATCTAGGACGATTTTCACTTGTACCTCATTTACATTAACACTAATAGAAAATGCACAAATATATTAACCATAAAGCAGCTCTAAGAGATCTTTATTTAGTGGGTATATGAAGAAGGAACTTGGGCACCTAGGGGTGGTGTAATGGTTAGCAAGCTTGTCTCGCTAGAACGATTACGTCTGAGTAGTGAGTTCGATCCTCACTGGGTGCCCCCTACTTTCGGCCTTGTGCCACATCTAAGCTACGCTTGGAAAATCAAAATGAAGAATGAACCAGTCATAAACTAAAAGAAGACAGAATGGATGGTAAAAGGATGAGCTCGAAATGCGATTTGCAGGTCGTGGACACTAAAGTCAAGCACGTGCGGAATTAAATTTAAATACCTGGGAAGTGTTTTGACAGAGGACGGTAAGTGGGATGCTGAGATCCTAAGACGTATTGGGATGGCCAAAGACGCATTCCAAAAGCCAGGCAGATTATTACGAAACAGGAGGATTTTTTTGGTAACAAAGAAAAGAATACTGAGTTGCTATGTGACATCTGTCCTCCTTTATGGCAGCAAATGTTGGACGGCCTCCTGAAAGACGAAGAAGAGACCGGAGGCAACGGAGGTATGCTTCTACAGAAGGATGCTGAGGATAACATGGACCGAGCGCGTGAGCAAAGATGAGGTTTTGGAGAGGATGGAAACAAGGATGAAGCTTATACTTAACATCAGGAAGAGGCAGCACGTAATGAGAAAAGAGGGCTTTGAGAATCTGATACTCTCAGGTCGAATAGAGAGAAAGAGAGACAAGGGAAAACAACGCGTAACATACCTAGCGGGCTTAAGCAAGTGGGTGACAGAACATGGCTTGGGGAAGTAGCAAAGAGACAAAACTTATTAAGATCTATAAGGGATAGGAAAATGTGAAGTGCCATAATCGCCTACGTCCTGAAGGGACACGGCACATAAAAAGAAAGAAAATAGTAAGAATATGTTGCGCCACTGGTACCAAGAAGTATGGATTGCCTTCATTGAAATGTTATACTTTTACCTAGCCTTGAACACCCACCATTGATGCTTGTGGGATATAAGCGATTATCTCGGACCCTTCTCCACCAAGGCCTTCCAACATTTTAACTTCTCTGGAGTTGACTCAAGCGAAGTCAAAATTTTTCAGGTATCTAAAGACGTTCAAGAGATTTTTAGAAAAACATTCTTGTTTTTTTCTCATATGAAAATAAAACAGAAGAAAAATATTTGAATCAAAAAGTACTTTCCATCGTGTTCAAAATCCTTTACCAACAAGATAAAAAGTGATGCAAACTGTATATTTTTTAATGAAATGTCTGCGATTCTTGTGGAAAAGATTTCTGATAGAACTCGATGTATATTTATATATGTATATTTATAAAGTTTTTCTTATAAATGTCGAAGGAATTAAACACATGTACAAGACCCCAAAAAGGAAATGGAAGGAAAGAGAGGAAAAAGAAAGAAAAAGAGAAAAAAGAAAGAGAAAATAAGAAACTGAAAAGAAAAGAAAAACGAAAAATAAAAAAACGAATAGGAAAAAGAAAGAGGAAAAAAGGGAAAAGAAAGAGGAAAAATGGGAAAAGAAAGAGGCAAAACGGAAAAAGAAAGAGGAAAAATGGGAAAAGAAAGAGGAAAAAAGAGAAAGGAAAGAGGCAAAAGGGAAAAAGTAAGAGGAGAAAGAAAGAGGAAAAATGAAAAAGAGAAATTAATAAAAATGTCCAGACACAGAAAATAAATTAACTAGAAAAATAATTTCTGTCGTGTTCAGAAAAGTTATCTCAACGATATACAAACGAATAAATGTCTTTGAATCGAACACTTTCGGCTTTGATGCAAAGATCTATGACTCTACAGTTCGGTTGTTTCTTTGTTACAAAATATTTTATTACGAATATGATTCTCTGAAGGCAAGCTGAAGACCCGAGAATCACTGGGTTACATATTTGGGGAATATGCCGAGTGAGGAGAGAGCACTTCCTAACCTACATTCTACAATTTAGTTCTGACTACGTGAGCAATATTTGATCGCGAAAGAAAACAATTCCGCCATGTCTCACTATGCTTTTGGTTCAACACATTGTGAAATGTAAAAGATCTTCAGCCTGTAACATCGCCTGTGATCACAGTTCTAGATCGGGGAAACTCGTAATATGCAAAACGAGACCTTATTTTTGTGTAGGAAAGACAGAAGTTTGTGTTTTCCACCAAAAGACAGCCACCAATAGACATATGAACGCTTTCAACCTTCATATCTCTCTATGCAATGTTATTTCAGGGCGCAAGAAAACATGATTCTCCACAGCTTCCCGTCTTGTTAATCTCCGCAATATTTGACCATATCAACCTCTATGGGTTATTTAATGGTGAAATCTAAATATTTTGATTGGCTTGGTTGGTTGATTTTGTTTAGCAGCATATCAAACTCTATGGGTTATTTAATGCCGAAATCTAAATATTTTGATTGGCTTGGTTGGTTGATTTTGTTTAGCGGCATATCAACACCTCTATGGGTTATTTAATGCCGAAATCTAAATATTTTGAACAGACTTTTATGGCTTCAACTAAATATATTTTGAACGCAATTGAATACTTTCAACAATACATAAAATTTATTGATGGCCATTTTGCTGTAAATACTTATTGTTGATCATTTTACTATAAAAATGTATTGGTGGTATTTTTACTATAAAAATGTATTTTTATACTTTCATAATGTTTTGGGATTTACTATTTGTCCATAGCTGGGACCTTAACAGCTGCTACCATCCCGGGTTACAGTGGACCTGGGAACATCAGTAAGTAAGAGGTGGTTCCACGATCCTCAAAACCTCCATTCTCCCGATTTTAGGCCTTATTGCCGGATGTAGTTTATCGTCATACCCAGAACTGAAGGTAGAGGGTTACTAGCTAAAATTGTATGGACGAAAAAGATGAATGATGAAATGCAGATTATAGGGATAGGGACGATAAGTACGAGCGACTCTAGACTTGAAGATATTAACATTGTAGTGTTTAGGTTTTAATAATTGATTCAGTTTTACGGTTTATCAAGCCTGTAATGGTTATTTAAAGTAACAAAAGCCCTCGCTATCGAGAATGTACCATTCTGATGTGAAATTGCCTGGTTATTTCGAAAATGACATTAAAACATTGCGTTTGATTACCGTTTTGAAGTTATGGACAATGTAAGTTTGACTTCTTTCTCGTCGCGTACACAGAACGCCCGCCATTACTGTCTTTGTTTACATACGTTTTCCTAGAGTAGTCATGGAAGCTTGACTTGTCTTGATTACTATGCAATGCGCGAAGTTTGAAATGAATGAGAAAAATAATGCGCAAAAAAATTATAAAATCCGACAATTAAAAAAAAAAAAAATTACGTGCCTGAAAAGTAAAAAAAAAAATGGATTTATCCTTCCTTTCAACGATGTTTTTTTGTGTCGTAAAGTTTCACAAATTACATTTTAGGGTGAGATTCTGTTTCATTGGCTATAAGCAGATTTTTATTAAGGACAATAAAGAAAAAAATACTCTTCATTTAAAACTTCATTTTAAAAATTAAGCGCATTTTAAAATAACATCTGCGAAAATCGCGCAGTAATCAAGACTAGTAAGATACAAAAAGCTGTAAAAGGCCGTTAACTAAGTAAGCTTCCACGCATTACGACTAGAGGAAAATGTATGTAAAACAACGCCACTAATGGCGGCCGGACAACGCGAAAGAGATCTAATTTACATTGACGATAAATCGAAAACCCTCATTTTCGAAATAAGCACGCAACTTCACACCAGAATGGTACATTCTCAATACCTGTTTTTTTTATTCCTTTTCTGTGGTTTATACTGCAAATTAACCAGTCTTACTAATTAAACCATAGCTGGGGAAGAAAGGTGGATTCATATCTTTCCCAAGGCTATTTGTGTGGAATTAAATATAATGAAACCCACCTGAAATTGGAAATCGGCTCTCCGATTAAAAATTCCGAGCCATTATCCATTACACCACTCGTAGACCAAGCTTACAGCAGCTGGTATTCCCAAACGGCCGTCCACCCAGGTACTGATCAAGCTCAACGTTACTTATCTTCGCTGATCGTACTGTCTCTTCTATAAGTATCTTCACGGCAACTGTTCCGACGAGTTACTTTCGCTGGTTTCCAGATTGCAGGAATTTAAGCGAGTTACTAGGTTGGCATCTCAGTTCCACCCTTTCACCGTCGAAACGGTTAAATATAACCGTCTCTTCTACTCAAACAGATTCTTCTCTCGCACTTCTTGTCTGTGGAATTCTCTTACTTGCTTCCCTGATAACTATAATCTTCAAATATCCAAGTGTAATGTCAATCGATATCTTCTGATACTTTGATCTTGTTTCTTGTCCTTCTTTTTATCCTCTCCCTAAATACACCTCTTTACTCTTGGTCTCAATCCTCTGTAAACCCTTGCGTGCTAGTGGCACTCCTGCCTTGCTTGGGGTGAAATGCTTAAAAAAATGTTTTTTTTTAATCGTTTGACGATAATGCCACTAGATTGCAGTAGGTTGAAAGAGTATGAGAAAATTTTACTGGGAGAGGGTGTGAGAAAAGGACAATAAAAGAACGGGTTTCAAGAAGACAAGATGCCAATTGACGTTGCATTTAAATTTTTGAAAATTGTAGCTATCAGGAAAGCAATAAATTGGAAGGGAGTTCCACAGGCGAGACGCGGGAGACAAATTAAAACGGCGAGACATGGTTGCCAATCTTGTAGCACGCTTAAATTCATATAATTTGGGGCAACAAAAAATACTCATCATAACAATTGCCATGAAAACATTTGTAGAAAAGACAGAAGCAAGCAACATCACGTCGGTGAGAAAGTGAATTAAGCCAAAATGTCTGGTCTGGAGCCATTACATTACAGATCCTTCTTTGAATTTTGTCAAGAATCTATAGATATACAGCAAGAGCACCAGATGGATTCTGATGAGAAAAACTTTCTGGCACGACACAATAAAGCAACTTTCCTGGCAGTAGATGTAACAATTGATTCGTTATAGGCGTTCCTCTTCATATGAGTAGAAAATATGAGGCAAAGAAATCATATATATATATATATATATATAAGGTCATCCCATAAGTTCTGTCCGAATTTTAACTTTTTGTTAAAATGAACGAAATTTAAAGAGTATTTTATAATGTCTAATGGAGCTGAACATTATTTTTTATGTTTAGATGCATTTAAACTGATCAAATTTTATTTCAGAGAACAATAAAATTAAATTTTGTTTGATTAAAACCCTGCTAACATGGAAGTACCCAAGAATCATTTGAGGCACATAATGCTTTATGAGTTCAAGAAAGGAAACTCAGCAGCCGAAGCGGCTAGAAACATTCACTCAGTTTATGGAGAGGAATGTGTGAATGAAAGAACTTGCAGAAGATGGTTTTCAAAATTCAGAGGTGGAGATTTCACCCTTGAAGATGAAGATCGAACCGAACGTCCAGTTGAGTTTGATGAAAAGCTTCTTGAAGCATCCCTTGAAGAAAATTCTGCTTTATCAGTTGAGGAATTGGCAGTGGTTCTCAGTTCAAACCATACAACTGTTCATCGTCATCTTCAACAACTTGGAAAAGTTCCTAAAGATCCCGAGTTGACATCTGCTCTTCTCTCCATTCTCGCCAACTTGTTTCACCTTTTTTGGATAGACTTGTGACTGGCGACGAAAAATGGATCTTTTATCGAAATGTTAAGCGTCGTAGACAGTGGCTTGGTAAAGTGGAAGGACCCCAGCCACAGCCGAGAAGAGAACTTCATGGGCAAAAGGTTCTTCTTTCAATCTGGTTGGATTGCCAAGAAATAATCCACTTTGAATTCTTACCACCTAATGCAACAATTAATGCTCAAATATACTGTTAGCAATTAGAGCGTTTGAACCAAGCTTTAAGGAAAAAAAAGACCTGCTCTAGTGAATCGAAAAATGGTGATGTTTCATCAGGACAATGCGCGACCACGCACAGCAAGAATCACGTCACAAAAGATCGAAGAACTTGGTTGGGAGAAAATTTCTCATCCACCTTATTCTCCCAACCTTGCTCTTTCAGACTACCATTTGTTTCGTAGCTTACAGAATCATTTGGAAGAAACAGCTTTTGTAACACAGGAAGAGGTTAAAACTGACATTTGTGAGTTTTTCGAATCAAAGCCAAAAGAATTTTACAGTAATGGAATTAGTAAGCTTGTTAATAGATGGAAGGAATCATAGATAATCAGGGGAAATACATTGTTGATTGAATCTGTAATTAAATGTAACATTTGGTCACTTGTTTTCTTTATTCAAAATTCGGACAGAACTTATGGGATGACCTTATAAATATATATATATATATATATATATATATATATATATATATATATATATATATATGTATGTGTTTGTGTGTGTGCGTGTGTGTGTTTGTTTGTTTAATGTATGCTATACTTTTGAATAAAAGAGCACAACGTAAGAGATAGAGCTTATGTAGATATAAAATAAAAGTGGGTACTGGGGCCAACACCAAGCGTTTGTTTGCCAGTTTGTTTCATTCTTCAACGCAATCTTCAGCCATTGTAACATTATATAACAACACTCGTGGCCTGACGATTGCGTCTAGCAAGAAACAGTCTGTCTTCTCTAAGTGTTGACTTCAATGTTCACACACACAACACACATTTATATATATATATATATATATATGCGTTGGGATCAAATATAGATCGGGATCCGACAGAATGATAGACGTTTATCAATCTAACATGCTTTACTTTCATTAAAGTTTCATCAGAGTATGAGAAAAAAGAAAAAAGAAATTCCTATGTTTTACTTTAGTGTTGTTTGATTTTCATTGGTTAATTTTGTGCGTGTGTGCGTGTGTAACTTGAAACACTGTTTCCTTTACGATGCTTATGGACGTTGCATGATAGCATGCGCGCATCAAGTACACTTCACAAAGACACCAATTCTATTCACGTACATATATTTCGTACTTGTCAGCTTTTGCCTTGTCGTAAGAATGTTACAAGAATAAGGAACGGACAATTACAGAAAATCCTTCTGTTTTGAAACTTTTCAATGGCTGAAGGTCAATACGGCAACCGGCTGTTTTTTAAGGGTGTTTCCGAACACAATTGGGGGGCTACATTTATAAATTCTGCTCACACTGCACGTCTTTATGAAAAAAAGACTTTCTTTGTAGATATCTCTGCACACGTACACATACTTATCTGCGGATAGATGTGCAAGTGTTTTGAAATATGTGTGTAAATAGATACATTTATAGCAATAAGAAAAATCTAACATATTCAATGTAAGAATAGCGCTGGGAAAGGAGACAATTGCTTTCTCTACACATAAACGATTCGGTACTTGAGTAAAAGGAATATGGTGGTTCCGTCCGACGAATTAATATTGACCTAGCATAGGTGTTTTTATGTTTGTGCATAGCGTGTTTATGTCATGTAAATGCTATGTTTATAGTATATTAGTATTGTATCGAATTAAGTCCGTAGATCTTAGCTAGGGTTATTATTCTCCGAACCTCTTGGACTGTCGATAAAGAACCACAAAGAACTGCATCAAATAACAGAAACCACACCACACGAAAACTTTCAACAGAAGCAGCAATCAAAAACGAAGAGTTGGTTGGTTGATTTTGTTAGAGGCATATCATGTATGGCGGGTTACTGAATGCCGAAATCTAAATATTTTGAACACAATTTCTTTGGCTTCAACTACAGAAGATGCATTGGTCATTTTGCTAAGAAATCTTTGTTTGTTTGTTTGTTTATTTTGTTTGACGGTATATCAACCTCAATGGGTTATTTAATGACGACGAGATTTTTAGGATAGGTTCGTATGAATAGAATATGTATTCTTTTGTTTAGTTTTGTTTGGTCTGTTTTGTTTTACGGCATATCAACCTCAATGGGTTATTTAATGACGACGAGATTTTTAGGATAGGTTCGTATGAATAGAATATGTATTTTGTTTAGTTTTGTTTGGTCTGTTTTGTTTTACGGCATATCAACCTCAATGGTAGTATTTTTTTTCAAAAATTTATTTCTGGTAATAATTTTTTACAAAAATATTTCTGATATTAAACCCTATTTTTACACTTTCATAGTGTTTTGACCCCATGTTTGGTGGGGGTAACTATTTGCCCATAGCTGGAACCCTAACAGGTGCTACCACCTCGGGTCAGTGTGGACCTGGGAACACCAGCAATTAAGTGGTGTTTCCACGTTCCTCAAAACCTGATCGGAGGTCTAGCTGCTGAACGTAGTTTATCGTCTTACCCAGGACTGGCTATGAAATGTATTGCTGGCAATTCTGCTATAAAAATCTCGAAGAGAAAAACAATGGCATACCCAAGATGTTGATGTACCACACTAATAAAAAAAATGATTAGGAAAGAAGCCCCCATCAACTGGAAAGACAGATAACAATTAATGAACGTATTGATATTTTTTCTTCTGATTGATTGGGCATCTGCTCAGGAGGGACTTAAAAATTAGCAGCACCGGAATCAAACACTAAACGAGCCGAATACTGGATCAAGACGGGCAGGGCACGGACAAGATTTCCCCACGGGAACACCACACGGAACTGACTAACTTAGCCGAGACACCGGAAACACAAGCAAGGGCGAATAAATTTCGGACAACTTTGGGTACCGCTCCTGCAGAAATCCTCATAACGCATAGCAATCACGTCAAGCGCTCAGCAATGCACTTTGGCCACCTACCGCTTCTTAGAAAATGTGCCTGCTTTTACTGAGCCCAAAACATTAGCGGTTGGCTCGCAAAATGATTTGCATAACTAACACCACCCAGGTCACCGTCCCTACTATTTCCCGAGGGAGCTCGTAGATACTTTGGGGTTCGCAGCAGCTGTGTTCTGGCAAAGCAGCCATTTGCTTTCTTTTTAGGGAGACACAACACTAAACGCCGTCTCTTTAACTGACGGGAGTAGGTACCGTTGTTAGTGGTGATAGGCAGCTCAGTCTGCATTTTATTTCCGCTACAAAGTACAACAATTTAAATATCTGGAAAGTGTTTTGCAACTGATCGGATGAGCTTTCCCAGACCCTAGTACCCCGACGAAAATAAATTTAAGCGTGCTACTAGATTGTCATATAGGCCCCACCCTTTTACTGCTGAAATAGTTAAATGTAACCGCCACTTCTACCTCAGCAGTTTCTTTTCTCGCACTTCCCGACAGTGAAACTCCCTTCCGCTTACTTGCTTCTCTGATAACTACAATCTTCAAAAAATTAAATACAGTATCAACCGCCATCTTTTATCCTTTCTTCAATCCCCCTATACCCAGTCTTTTCTCTCACGTTCATTCACTGTAATCCACTACATACCAGTGGCACCCCCGCCTTGCTTGGGGTGAACTGATTAAAAAAAAAGAAATGTTATATAATATTAGTCCTCCAACATCGCAGTGAATGCTAAACAATCTCACATATGAAGTAGAAACTGGAAGCAACAGATATGCGGTTCTGCAGAAGGATATTGAGAATACCATGGGCTGAACATGTGACCAAAAGGTCATTTATAGATAGCATCAGAAAGAGATAATTTAAATTTCTAGGGCACATAATGAGGAAAGAGGACTTGGAAAATTTGTTACTCACAGGACATATTGAAGACAAGCGGATAGAGGAAAAACATGCATAACCTAACTAGCGAGCTATGGATGGCAGAACAGGATTTAGGATAGATAACAAAAAGAAAAAAAGTATTAAGGTCCTAAAAGGACAGGAAATTGTGGAGAACCATGATCGCCAATATCCTGAAGGTTGGTTTGGTCTGTTTTGTTTTACAGCATATCAACCTCAAAGGGTTATTTAATGCCGACAAATTTTTTTATTGCTGGTAATGTTTTTCTTCAAAAATCTATTTCTGGGAATATATTTCCTTGAAGAAATCTATAGCTGGTCATATTTTTTTTCAAAGAATGTATAACTGTTTGTATTGCTGGTATTATTTTTTAAAGTATTGCTGATAATAATTTTTCCTTCTAAAATTATTGCTGGCAATAATATTTTTTATTACAAAGTGTTTCTGGTATTAAATCCTATTTGACACAAGTTTGGGCGTTAACTATTTGCCCATAACTGGGACACTAACAGGTGCTACCACACCGGGTCAGAGTGGACCTGGGAACACAAGCAATTAAGAGGTGGTTCCATGCTCCTGATCAGAAGCCTTGCTGCTGGACGTAGTTTATCGTCTTACCCAGGACGCGGATGTAGTTTACAGTCATACCCAGGACGGAATATCCTGTAGGGGTACGGTATATAAGAGCAGTACCTGTGCTGTCCATGATTAGTAGTAATGCTGACCATCAGGTATGTCCACTGCACACTAGGGCAGGTCGATTTTGAAACTAATATTGTACTCAATTTGGAAGTTCACACCGGCACTGTTGTGCCTGGGTTGCCATTTGCTTTATTTTTACAGAGATAGCATACTAAACGTGGTCTCTTTGACCGACCCGGGTCGGGTACCGTTATTAGTAGCGGTAGGCAGCTTAGTCTGAATTTCATTTCCGCTACTTTATTTGCCTGAAAAATTGTTTTAAAAGAAAGATGGTAACACTGTTCGGTTAATAAAAGCTGAATGTTTCCTTTTAAGGAAACAACAAATCATTTCTATAGAATATTTGTGTACGTAACAAATAGAATATTAGTAAACAGTAAATTTGTGAACAAGGTGAAAATATTGATAACGATAGGAAATAATAGCGTAATTATCTCATTCCTATAAACATTTGGTTTGGTTTGTTTAACGGGCATGTCAACACCTTATGGGTCATTTGTAGGAGGCACGGTGGAGTAACGGATAGCGGCTCGGACTGAGAAATCGGAGAGCCGAGTCAAATCCATTACATTCACTTACGTGCTTGGGAAAAGTATGAATCCTCTTCTCCACTGAGCTATGGGTAAATAGCAGGGCAGAGTTCTAGAGCTTTGGATGGCAACTGGTCTACTGCAGAAAGAAGTAGCAACCTGCGGGGGGGGATCTGCCTCATCATTCATGTATCGAAAGATACATGATCGCCACCGCGTTTATCACGCATAACACATAACTGACTGATTTAATTTGTTTCTTTAATGGCATATCAACACCTTGTGGGTCATCTAATGCAGAAATTTAATTTTTAGGGGTGATTTGGTAATTTTCTTTTCAAAAGCTGGTAATTTTACTACAAAATATATTATACTTTGAAAGCTAATCCGAACGAGCTGTAATTTTCTTGGTCCTCACCTGGCACCTCGGCTTCAGTCAGTTTCCCACCGCTCTAACGTAGTTCCCCCACCTCGGTATATCGGCCGCATAAATTTAAGCGGAGTAATAGATTAGCAGCCAGGTCTCACCAGTTTACTGTTGAAATAGGTAGATGTAACCGTAAGTTCTATTCTTATAGTTTCTTCTCTCGCACTTCACACCTGTGGATCTCTCTTCCGGCTTCTAGATTTTGTCTTTAAAAATTAAAATGAAACATCAAATGACATGTTCTGTCTTTTTGAACCGTTCTTTTATTGTCCTTTCTCCTGAATAAATTTTCTCTCTCCCCCCCCCACTCTCAGTGATCGTTGGCGTCTTACTGACACTATCGCTTTGCTTCGGGCGAAACGATTTGCATATAGTAATTTGTAAAACCATATTTTGTTGATGGCAGAACGTGACTATCATAACTCTACAGGCAAAGAATAGTTGATGTTTGATTAGTAACCAGTCTATCATCATTTCCGGAATTGTCTGAACTAATCTCCGCATTTTTGATAGCTTTATCACGATATTTATCGGAATTTCTCGTTGCCTGATGAGACTTTATATTCATTAGGTTCGTCCCTTAGACGGACAGTCTCATAATTTTTATCACTTATATCTATATAATCCATCCAATTCGATATTCATTCAGTGTCGTAAATTTGTAGCGTCATGTCAAGTTATGCTAAATTTCGTAGATATCAATATTAAAAACCTCAATCGCGAAGCCCATTATTACTGTATATTATGTTCGATTTTCACTTGGCACCAAAAAGACAGAAATGTAGAACAGACTAAGATAACGTTAGGAGAAAAAAAACAAAACAAAAAAGAAAACTATAAAGGGTGCGATAGGTAAATTGTCGCAATTTTATATTTCTAATTCCGCGCATGCGCGTTTTTTTATTTTGTCGATTGCACTGTATAGTAATGTCAATTGAGCCACCGTCTGTGAGAATAAGAGCACCATAATGCAATTCACCCCGCCAGAAATTTCAAAACGGCGTGCTATACTCGGCATTCGCGCCGGAAGCTCCAATACGAATATTTCAGAGTGTTTGGGTGTCAATCTGAGGACAGTGCAGCGGACTCGGAAAGAGTTGGATGAGTAATGGTCACTAAGAAGGTACGGCAGCTCGGAAACCTGACTCTGATAAGAAACGAACTCCAGAATTTGTTGGTGAGTTCCTCAACACAGAGCTCTACACCAAGTGCCTTGAGTCAGGATTGCGGCTGCTGAGAGTCCCTATATCTGACAACAGGACTCTGCATCATGACACACAGTCAGGAGAACCTAGATATGGTTGTCAGACAATTTCTGCGACTAAATCACCCCTTTCATCTGGCTACCTACCTCCCCATACTGCACCCCCCTTGATTAATATGTGTGGGGCGCATTTGAGCGAGAGACCAACAAAACTCCTTGTAACACCAAAGATGAACTGAAAGCAAGGATTATGATAGCATTCAACCGACTTGAAAAAAGAGACCGTCAAGAAGAGTTGCAGGAGATCTCGAAGTTTTCTGGAGATTTGGCGATTTTATTGAAAAATTTTACTTTTAGTATTTCAAGATATTTTGTGTAATTTTGGTAAATATATCTGTTAAAGTGAGATGTCAGTGTTATTTTCATTTTAGCGTAATTTAGACGACAATTTATCCATCACACCCTTTATATGCAAAGAGTTTCTCGTATAAAATTTAATCATGTTTATAACTGTTTTTTGTTTAAGGTTATATTACATTGGGACACCGGTTCTCGTCCGATCATCGAAGTTGAGCAACGTAAGCCTGGTCAATATCTAGATAGGTAATTGCTTGGGAGTACCAGGTGATGTAAGATTAGATGCGTGGGTAGCGTAATGGACGACGGCACGGAATGAGAAATTGGTGACACGAGTTCGAATTCCAGTCGGGTTCGTTACATTTCCGTACGCGCAAATCCCCTTGGCCGATCGTAAATCGAAGAGAGACGATAACCCAAGTGTGTCACCTCCGCCACTAGCAACTCGTATTGGACTAGCATAATGGCTCATTCCATCCCAGGAATGTGGGCAAGGCCTACGTCTAACAAAAGACCTTCACACGATGTAAAAGAAAGAAAGAAAGAAAACAAATGATTTTGTAACAGGACCGTATCTCCAAACCAACAGTTCTTGATCCAGCCAATTTCACAAGCACTGCAGGCAAGATGGATGTGTTGTCAAATGGTTTGAGCGTTAGCTTCTGACCAGGATACTTGGGTTCGAATCTCATCATGGTTGAATTGTCAAGAAGGTGACTTCCTTGGAAGACGATCACAGCGCGTGTCGCCATTGAAAAGTACCTGAAACCCTTACTCAATAATTGACCAAAATCTCTTCAGTAAAGTGGATAGACGAAACTGCTCTTAACATGAAATCACAAGTCCTTACCTAATGGACATAAAGAAGCACTTTTAGTTTTGGTTGTTGATCAAAATAGAGATGGTGTTTCGATTAAAAAGGAAAAAAAATGTCCTCCAGCATACTAACCATTCGCGAGGAAAAAAATTTCAATAACTGAAATTTAAAAAAATAAAAATAAAAAGGCAGGTGAATTCTGAAATAGTGCTACATGAATCCAAAGCTTTGAATACTCAGCTTACATAGACAAGTCATGTAATTCGCATGGATGAATCCAGAATGTTGGTCTTTCGTAGAACGCTGGAATGTAGTTGCGTCTAAGTTTGTTCAAATATATACAAAGACAACTTCAAGTGAAACTTGAACAGGTCCAAACTGCAGTCCTGCGATCGTAAACACACAACTGATGATCCGTCCAGTAGCACAATCTATGCCTGGAGATGTGAAACAACCTCCAAACCAACTGGAGATGTGAAACAAGAAAAACATAAGGAGCAGTAAGCTCCTGACCCAGGGGTCGGTTTTCCTTGTGTAGTGACCTTAAAAATAGTAGGAGTAGCAGCCCCCAAATAAAACTTAGCATCAGCATCTCAAATATAAAAAAAAAACGTAAACCCTAAAGTAACTTTCTTTCTCCTGGATATTTCCTCTTTCGAACGTGTCTCAGGAACTTTCCACGCTGAAGCTAAAAGGGCTGTGAACACGTCACTCTAAAACACCAACAAAATCCGTCCCACTCGAATCTATTCATGAACATTTCGTTGTGTATACAATTTACGTCTAACAAAAGAAACTCTTGCTTAAAAATTTCCTTTTGTTTATCTAATAAATGTTATCTTGAATTGCAAATGACGTCTCTTATTTTGTGCATATACAATTTTTCGCCGCCATTATTTCATGTACTATAAAATTTGTCTTTCTGGACTTCGAGAGACTATCATTACGTATCAGATATTGATACGATGTACTTAACGAAATTTATAGGAAAAAAATAAGGAAAAACCATTGAATTGTTCAGCTTCCACCTGAGCAACTTTTTTTTTCTTCCAAAAAGAACATCTGCAGTGACAATGTCTATAGAAATATTTCGATTAACTTATGTGAAGATTGATTATTGTTATTCTTAATCACGACTAAGAAAACTGCGGTGAGTCAAATAACAGGGGAAATGTGTAACCAATACGTCTGCTTCTGTTTGGTCCTATATGTGTAAGTAATCGCATGTAGGAGTAAATGGGGGTAGGAAAATAGCCTTTAACTCATCTTTCCAAATGGGGAGAGCCTATCTGTCTGGAAACCTGACAGCAGAGATATTACAATAATGACAGCAGTCATCTCAGTCAAAAATCAGATTAATTTTTTCTCTCCATCTCGGATTTAGCACATCTCTCCACAAAAAACGCGGACACAGTATATAACAATAAAGATTGTATTTTACCCAAGAGAACCATAGACCAATCTATTCCTTGAATAAGACTTGTTTAAGACAGTCTTTGTAATTAAAGTGGTCAATAACAAAATATAAAGCATTAATACCATATAAGAATGTGTGATGTGCCTGGTATCATCGATCATCACACGTTTCAAAGAAATTTTAACGCATGCGCACCAAGATTGAAACAAAACCTGGTGGTGGTTAACCGGCTTTTACTGTGAAGGATTTCCAAATTTTTAATCGTTTTTTTTATTATTCTTATTTTTTATTTTTATAGTGAGATTGGCAGCGTACTTTTGTACTGTCGACCAAATTTTGATGCCTTTGAATTATATGGTCCTCTTTTCTGCTCTGGAATCTAGTGGCAAAAACAACAAGACTTCTGTCTGCCGGAGGGAGATTTATTTCCCCGGCAAGCAGTCTCCTTGATTTCAGCCAGCTATGTAGCACATTAAGCGTACACACTACAGTCAAATATATAAAAGAATTTTCTCTTTCTTTTCTTTGGTGAGATATATTTTCTTTATATAAATATGAATGAAAGCTTCTACGCGTGTTGAAATCGATCTCATCTGAAAATGTTGAATCCATTTTACGTTGAAAGTCTTCAGCCTAATAAATCTTCGTACTAGAAATTGGCGAACAAAGCAACTTCGTCCAAAACTAATTGTAGCACCATATCGCTACATGCTCCACATATGTCATTAGTGAAGATTGATCAAATTTGTTTTTTTTGATCGATTTTTTTTTTTTTTACGGCTTAACATTTTGCAGGTTATTTAAAGACTGGGTATATGTTTTTAGATAGTACTATGTCCCCAAAATCTTACAGACTTACCGATACCATTCCTACTATTTAACTCATAACTGGGAGGAGAAGATCTGAATTCATACCTATTCCAAAGGCATTTGCGCATAATGGGATTTAACGAAATCAACTGGAATTGGAACACTTGTCTCTTCGATTCCCAATTCTAAGCCGTTAGCCATTACAACACAGGCACATCGAAACTAACAGGGTATGGTGTTTCCTAGTTACTGACCAGGTTCAATCGACGTTGCTTAATTTCGCTGGTCGTACGTGACCTAGTGTTTCAAAGTTGCTTATAAAGAAATCGTTTACACAAAATATAAATACTTTTAGTTCTAGCAAACCGGTTTGTATTTATTTTTTTATTTTAACTTCGGGATTTTTTAATTTCAACTTGGAAATGCGTAGTCTGAGTGTAGTCATTCATAGATTTCGGAGATAAAAAAAAAGAGCAATGAAAAGAAAACAAAATATAATATTACTTCCGGTTGGACATGTACGACCAATGGGGAAATAATAAAACACATTCTGCAAATATGGCGGGGATGAACTTTTCCAGATGATGCACCGGTTTTGTTTTCCTATGTATATGACCACGAACACGCGATGAAGTAACCAGATACATTTTATTTAATAAAGCGCTAATAGAATCGACATGTGGATATATTGTATATTTCGAGTTATAAATCTCTAAGTCACTCAAACACACACATAAATATAAAGAGTGAACATAGGAATCAACACTTAGAGGCGACAGTCTGTTTCATGCTAGATGCAATCATCATATATTCACACACGCTCTATCTTTGATATTGAGCACTTTATCCCATAAATATAGCATACTTTAAGACTATATTTCTTCATATATATATATATATATATAATATATATTCAAATGAAAGAAAGAACAGATGGAGTAAAAATCCACTGTTTGTAGCATTTACTTTTTTAAAAGTGATCAATACAAAGTAGAGCAGTATATTATTATTATTTTTATTATAAAAGATTATAAAAAAAACGTTTTGAAATTGCCACACAAAAGCTTCATGTTACTTAACATCACCTGATGAAGTACAATGATAGTACATGAAAACTTTTGTGTAGCTATTTCAAAATGTTTTATTATAATCTCTTATATATATATATATATATACATATATATAGGTAGATAGATAGAGGTTCCACTTCTTACGCAGTCTCGAACATATGCAATGCGATTTTTTTTAAATCAGAAAACTTTAAAACACTAAGGCCTTCTTCTGCACGAAAACTCATCACCAAATAAAAAGACGAAACCACATCGGTTAATATTCATATGCGTTTTACATTAAACAGTTCTTAACATCGATATAAGTGTTGTACTTTTAGAATTGTTTAAAATGGGACCTCACCTACAACAGAAAAATAAATAAATATCTAGATAGATAGATAGTTTGTTTGTTTAACCAGCATATCGACCTTCGTTGGGCCATTTAATGCTGAAAAGGTATTTTTCTTCTTTTTCAAAAAAAGTATAGTTGGTAATGTTGTTTTTCAAAAAAGTATAGCTGGTAAAATTGTTTTTTTCAAAAAAGTATAGCTGGTAATATTATTTTCCCAAAAACGTATATCTGGTAACAATATTTTTTCAAAAACGCACAGCCGGCAATAATATTTCTTCAAAAACGTACAGCTGGTAATAACATTTTTTTTCAAAAAGAAATGTGCTGGAAAAGACCTGGAAGTTCACTATTTGCCCATAGCTGGGACCCCAACAGGTGCTACCACCCCGGGTCAGGGTGGACCTGAGAACATCAGCAATTAAGAGGTGGTTTCACGCTTCCTCAAAACCTCCTGATCAGAGGCCTTGCTGTTGGATGCAGTTTAAAGTCGTACCCAGGACGAAGAGTCTAGAGGCGCGTTTCGAACAAAAGTTGGGATCATTTGAAAACCACGTCAATGGCCGAAGGAAGAGGGAAAACAAGAAACAATAAATACGATGAAGAAAAAAACAATTAAATTTTGTGTTAGTGTTTCGTCTGCAACGGGGGAAATGGTTCGTAATAAATTGTTTGTAAAAACCGGCAAAACTTGAAATGTGTAATTAGAAAACAGTGCAGAACCATGTCCCTGTTAATGGAAACATTTTGCAAGAAAAGGTGCTTTGCCTCTATGAACCTTAGTGAGTGAAGTTAGGAAAGCTAACGACTTAAAGCGATCCGATATTTTATGGCATTGCAAAGGGTAACAATATGAACAAAAAATCCATAATTATGGGTGAAATCAACGTTAGCTGACATTGAGGCAGCCGCGGAGTTTCTAGACTTTAAAAAAATGCAATCGGGAAAATGTCTAAAGTCGAGAACAAATCCTTAACGGAGATCAAACACTTCTGTAACTCAGCGGCAAATTTATTATCACTTAAATCTTTTAGGAATAATTGACCTTGAATAACCTTGAATAAATTTCTTGAACATTCATGACATTGAATAATGATTCGACTCTCGCGTAATAACTTAACTCTGATTGGTTCTTTTATGATTGATTAATTGCTGCTTTATCTTGTGACTCGACATTTAAAGGTTATTTGCAGACGACTTTCCTCTTTCGTTTCTGCCCTTCTCGTATGGCTAAACAACTCACTGATTTTGAGCGTCAAGTTATCGTACTTTTCAAAGAAGGAAATCCGACGTGGGGACTGACGAAATGTGCAGAAATTCTTCCTGAATTTTTCAGTCACATCATTTGTCACCAGTTTTCAACGGTTGTCTCGTGTCTTTCAGAATTTACAGTTTTTTTTTTAAATATTGGGCACCCTGTAGAATAAAATACCGAATTCATAATTCTTTTGTTTTCTTTCATTTTAAAATTTGCTTAGCAAATTTTTTCTTTTAATTTCCCAGCTACCTCTCCATATTTCTTTTTTTTTTCAATGTTTTCTTCCCATTTTTCTTTTATTCTTTCTTCCATATTTTATGCTTATTTACTTATTGTCTGCTATATTCATTATGTTTCTGAACTCTCACAAGAAAATTCTGGCATTTATCGTTATAGAAATTAAGTTTCTCATCTTTTGTCTGAATTCATTTGATCCCTTGCCTTCCGTTATTGATACACTTTAAATGTAGTGAAATAAAAATAGAGACTGCGTTGGGAAATCGCCCAATAATTACGAGAAGCATTGTAGTTCCACTGAAACTGCAAAATACATCACGAGTTAATGCAGTAATCCAGCTCAAGGAGATTATGAAAACAGTCACGACAGTTTTTTTTCAATCATTTTGCCCAAAGCTAAACAATAAAGCCACTGAGACGCAAGGGGTTACTAAGTGTTAGACAATATGAGAAAAAAAGAAAATGTTATTAAGATAGATTCGTTTCCTACGACTTAACCATTCACAGCTGTGTTTGTCAGCCTTTTTAAGCAACGACACACATCGGGGCAAATGAAAATATCACTGCCCACTTAGCAATATTTGTAAAGGTTATACATTTAAATATTATGAAATAAAATCATAGATTTTAGAAAAATACACACAAATATGAACTTTAATATTTCTATTCAACCAATTGTGCAGCTTTAGTGTGAAACCTGTGCCTGGTGTTTTTTCACGATTTCTTCAATGTTTCGCGGCCCACTTAAGATAATGAAGCGTCAGGGAGGTTGAGAATCGGTACGTTAGTGGTTATTTAAAGCCCAAATATATTTTCAGAATTTTTTGGTTGGTTGTTTTAGATTTCTGGCATATCAAAACCTCAAATTAAATATATATAAAAACATATAAATAAATACGTTCGCAAAAAAACACCCAATTTTTTTTTCAGTTGTTTTATCCATATGATATATATATATATATATATATTTTAGAATTGGACATAGCCCGACAATTTATTTAAAGACATTTATATTATGTTTAACGTTCTTTTTATAGATACATGTATTTAAGTAAATGCTCTGTTTTATAATAAACAGTATTAAATAACATTTACCGGCCTGAATGAATCCATGAATCTCTTCTATTATTATAAAACAGAGCATTTACTTAAATACATGTATCTATAAAAAGAACGTTAAACATAATATAAATGTCTTTAAATAAATTGTCGGGCTATGTCCAATTCTAAAATATATGACGTCATTTGTTTACATTTGATACACTGGAGCAGATATGAATAGAAGAGATTCATGGAAGATTTAAGTTTAAAGATAGTAAAATCGACCTTGCTAACCAGACGCTGCTCTGTGGCCGAAAGGTTAAGGCACATCACGCGAAATGATGGTTCCGTATAGGATACAGGTTCGATTCCTGTCGGAGAGCGAAAATTTTCTATGAAAATTTCTCGGACATTCAGGCCGGTAAATGTTATTTAATACTGTTTATTATAAAACAGAGCATTTACTTAAATACATGTATCTATAAAAAGAACGTTAAACATAATATAAATGTCTTTAAATATATATATATATATATACATACATACATACACACCTTTTTAACCAAACTATCGCTATCAATCTATTTAAAAAAAGAGAAATAATGGATTTTAAAATTAGACACATATAAACTAGGGTTAAACAAAGACTTGGGTATTTTAAATCTGTATAAATATTTCAATAGTTAAAAAATTTCTTTAGATATAGTTAAAAAACCTTTTTAAACAACATCTAAAATACTATCGTTAGATTTACGTTAAAAAATTCAAACAGTTTCATTCCACATCACGTGACGTCCGCGTCCCACGACGAACGCTGTAAACAAACTCCCAAATACAGTAATTCAATTAATTTCTGAGGAAGGACCGAGGTGGTCTGAAATATTAAATATATATATATAAAAACATATAAATAAATACTTTCGCAAAAAAAACACCCAATTTTTTTCCAGTTGTTTTATCCATATTATATACATATCAAGAAAGTATACGTGGCTTCTCATTATGCTATATATATATATATATATATATATATATATTTGAACCATTTTTCAATTACTCATATTTTTGCTTTAATTTCGGGTGAAAACAGAGACAAATTGTTTAACATTTGGATATTTTTTATTATGATGTTCCTTGATCTAAGCTTTCGGTACATATGAGCAGTTTCCAGAGTGGTTATCCGGACAGTTAAACAAAGATATTCACCATCAATGCCAACACCATTTAATGCCAATAAAATTTTGAAATAGATTCATGACGATAGTTTGGTTAAAAAGGTGTGTATGTACATATATATTTGAACCATTTTTCAATTACTCATATTTTTGAGTAGAACTTCTTTTAGGAAATTTACAATCTTGGATGGTTTTATCTTCGTAAAAAGTTTTAAATTACTCGGTTTGGTTTGGTTTGTTTTACGGCATATCAACCTCAATGGGTTATTTAATGCCGACAACATTTTTTTTCTGGTAATATTTTGTTTTGTCAATATCTATTTCTGGTAATATTTTTTTCCTCAAAAATGTATAACTGGTAATATTATTTTAAAACATGTATTGCTGGTAATATTTCTTTTTCAAAAACGTATTGCTGGTAATATTTTTTTTTTCAAAAACGTATTGCTGGTAATAGTTTTTTATTTCTTCAAAACTTTATTTCTGGTAATAATTTTTTACAAAGTATTTCTGTTATTAAAACCTATTTTTACGCTTTTATAATGCTTTTTACCTCAGTTTCGGGGTTAACTATTTGCCCATAACTGGGACCCTAACAGGTGGACCTGGGAACACCAGCAATCAAGAGGTGGTTCCACGCTCCTCAAAACCTCCTGATCAGAGACCTTGCTTTTGGACGTAGTTTATCGTCTTACCCTGGACGCGGATGTAGTTTATCGTCATAACCAGGACGGTCAGATTTTTTTGGAGATAATCATTTAGTTATACAAAGTAGATGGTGATGGCCAATCGGCGGGTTCATGCCTTTCTCAATGGTATTTGCGCGTAAGTGACTATATCGAATCCAACTGGAATTGGAACTCGGTTCTCTAATTAACAATTCGAAGGTATTATTCATTATAGCACCAGCACATCCAAGCTTACAGCATCTGGTATTTCCTAGTTACTGACCAGAACTGGTGTTTCAACGTGATACGGCCGGAAGCCTTAAGTTTCCGGCCGTATCACGTTGAAACAACAGTGTTACTTATAAGAAATCGTAACCAGCGTTACTTATAAGAAATCGTTTTTACAAAAGATAGATGATTTTAGTTTAACAAACCGGTGGTATTTATTTATTTATTAAAATTTAACTTCGAGATTTTTAGAGGCAACCTTCAGAAATGGAGACATGTCATCGTTGTTGATCCCAACTGCCAATGCGGGCAATCGCAAACTATGGAGCATCTAGTTTGCACCTCCCCAACCTTGAAACTCCATTCATACTTAACGACCTTGAAACCTTAACACCCCAGGCAAAGTTTTTTTGAGCGACACTGGATGGGTATGGTGGAGAGACTCGATAAGAAGAATCGTATATTGCAGCGAATGCGGGACAATTTTCTCAAAGATGAAGAAGCGACTTGAAGCAACAGAAAAGAGCCTCAACAGAAGGATGCTGAGAATATCATGGGCCGAACATGTGAGCAATGAGGAAGTTCTAGAGACAATGGAAGTAAAAAAAAGTTACTTACTCTTAAGACCAAGAAGATTGATTGATTAGTTTTCTACGACTTAACCCTTTTGCAGGTTATTTAAAACCAGAAAATATTTTATGTCATCATAATTTTTTTAAAGATAATAATGCTAATTAACCCATAGCGGGAGGTAGAATAGTCGGATTCATACCTTTCCCAAGAGTATTTGCGCGTAACTGAATATAACGAACCTAACTGGAATTGGAAATTGGCTCTCCAATTAACAATTTCAAGCTAGTATCCATTACACCACCCGCACATCCAAGCTAACAGCATTCCAAAGCGGTCACCCATCTAGGTACTGACCAGACTCAACGATGCTTAACTTCGCTGATTGTACAGGGGTTTCAACGAGAATTGGTTGTAAGACATATTATTAAGGGGGGGGGAAGAACAATAAAAGGACAGGAACTTAGAAGACTCAAGATAAAGATTAGCGTTGCATTTAAAAGTTTTGAAGACCAAAGTTGGCTGGGAAGCAAAAACAAACAAACAAAAACCGTAAAAGAGTTCCACAAGCGAGAAGACACAGCTAGCATAGAACTTGCGGTTACATTTAGCCATTTTAGCTGTAAGATGAGGAGATCTTGCTTCCAATCTAGCATTACGCTTGAATCCATATTGTCTCGGTACCGAAAAGGAAAGCTCCTCAGAACAATTACCGTGAATATATTTATGGAAAAAACACAGGGGCGGGGATACGTTACGGCGATGGGAAGGTGACTGATGTAGTGTCACAAATTGCGGATAGTATTAATCAAATCAAAGAAATAAGCCACGTCTTCAAATCATCCTCATTCGTTTTACATTCTTTGACAAGGAGTAAGTTCCACTCGGACAACTTCTGCCTCAGAATTGTTACTTTGTGGAACAGGCTCCCGCGAGTATTCGCCCCTGGCTACTACAGTCTTAACCTCTTGAAGTCTAGCGTCAACCAATAGCTATTCTACATATCCTCATAATATGAATCCTTTCTTCTATCGATTGTCATTTATCTTGAGTGGCTCTTGGACCGAACATTGGGTGAACTAAAAAAAATCCACTACTGCTGTCAATGTGGCTTAAACAGCTGAAAGGGAAAATAACCATCAGCTCCGATAGACAGTGCATAGTTCATTCGGTATACATATCTGTCTGTGGATCACAATTATGTACGCCCCCAGAAAATGTAATTCCGGTCGAGCACTCCAGAAAGAAAGCGCGAATTTGTAAACAATGACTACTATTGATAATACTGCAAAGCTCTTCCATGAATTGAGCTCTTTCGGTCATTGGCGTGTTTATTCGAAGAATAAGTACGTAAAAAATAGCCTTGCTCTCAACCAGGCGCTGATGGCCCAAGGGTAAAATCTCCGACTGATGCCAAATCAGACGGGTTTCGATCCCGGCTTAAGGCAATCGGATGTCTATCCACACTGATGAGCTGTGATACAGCAAAACAGTGCCTGTGGATGACTATATATATATATATAAATATATATTTATTTATTTATTTATTTATTTTCTAAATAATTAATGAATTTTTTATTTTCGTTGCTTCAAACGTAGTTTTTTAATGAATACCCGTATTTGAGTAGACGTTCTGTCTATTATTTTAAACTGTATTTATTTCATCCACCGGCCGGTACACGTGAGAAAAAAATACGTATAAAAGAAAATGTGGCCACCGACAGGATTCGAACCAGCGGCCCCTATTGCAGGACAGAGAACCGTTTGATTCGATGTGTTTTGTTTGTTTAGCAGTATATTAACTCCCTATGGATCATTTAATGCCCAAATTTAATTTTCTTGGGAATATTAGTAATTTCTTTGACAAAAAATGTATTGCTGGTAATTTCATTTCTTTGTTACAAAAATGTGTTCTTGGTAATATATTTTATTCCTAACGAAAATCTATTGTTCCTAATTTTTTACTATGAAAATGTGTTGCTGGTATTTTTATCATTTATTTTTATACTTTCACAGTGTTGAGACCTCAGTTTTGGCGTTAACTATATGCCCATGGCTACAGGTGCTACCACCCCGGGTCAGGGTGGATCTGAGAACAAACCTCCCGTTCAAAGGCCTTGAGGGCGGACGTAGTTTATCGTCACAACTAGGACGATCGGCGTGTTTTAGCCACTCGACTATGAAGAACTTCAAAATCACACCCGTTAATACATTTTCTCGGTAGACGAAATAAATACCGTTTAAAATAAAACTTCGCTCGAAGTAATATATATATATATGTATCTGTTTAAGTCTGCGAGTATACATTATTACCTGTTCAGGTAAGAGTGAGCAAACTGAGGGCAAACATACAATTAGGTAGGTAACCGTTGCTTTTTGACTCGCCATACATATACTTCAGTGTACGAAGTTCGTGAGGTTTGTTATCTTCACTGTGTTTATAGAATACTCATTTATTTCTTATCTCATTTTTCGAAGCAGTGCAGACGAGAGTTCACCACTTGTATTAAATCTTAATGGAATTACCAGACACGGATGAGATAAAACACGTTCTCATTTCATCCTTGCTAATACCTACTTATGTATCTTATCACTTGGTATTATAGAAATGTTCTCTCTCACATTAATTATATATATATATATATATATATATATATATATATATATATTAATGAATATACATAATATCTAACGTCGATAACACGACTGAGTTTCAAGCAGTTCTTGCAATCTTCAAGGTGCAAATATTTTCTAACAGTTAGAACATATTTGCACCTGATGACTGCAAGAATTGCATGAAGCTCCGAGCTGTGCTATCGACGTTGGATATTATGCATATTATTTAAGTGTTATTTAATATATACTTATAGCTTTGTTTCATAACATTGAGCACTGTATTTATAACAGGAAGAAATGTATTTATACGTACAAGCAAGTATATGTAGATTTTTTTATCCTACCCATTCTTTATATATATATATAAAGTTCAGGAAAAGAAAAAAACTTGTATACAAATTTTAATACTAAATTTATTCAGATATCAAGAGACATCCACTAAAAATAACGACTCTACAATCATAATAGATTTTGAAAATGGTGGCCTTTACCTTCCAGACATTATTCCGGCGAACTACTGCGTGGTCAACGTTGACCGAAGTGTCCAGTGGGATTCCTGCACATGCATTTTAAATTTCTTGTTCAAGGGCAGCCAAAGTGATTCCATCTATGGAGAAAATATAAGTAAATATCCGACTGTTGCTGAATCAGTCGAGTTTCTATCTTGGATTAAAGCAATCGGATGTCTAGCCACACTGAGGAGCTCTGATACAGCGAAACAGTCTGTCTGTAAATGATATATATATATATATATATATATATATATATATATATATATATATATATATATATATATATTATATATGCGCAAGTACTTTTGATGGGTCCTCCTGTCATCCTCAGGCATGGAAACTATTTTGTTTATGCTAAAATTCAGGTAGCATCTAATAATCTAGTATTTAAGGAAGACCTAAAACAGTTTATAATTTTAAAAAATAAGGATCATAACATTCATCGAGTGATTAGTGGGTTAATGTATCTTTAAAATTTAGTTAGCGAAGAGATTTCGCCATTTTATATCGTTAACTTTACTAATTTACTTTTTGTATCTGAACTTTAGCAAAAACAAAATAGTTTCCATGCCTGAGGATGACCGGAGGACCCATCGAAAGTACTTCCGCATATATATATATATATATATATATATATATGTATGTGTGTGTGTGTGTGTCAGGCTGTTTCGCTGTATCAGAGCTGATCAATGTGTCTAGACATCCGATTGCTACAAGCCAGGATCGAAACTCGATTGATTCGGCAACAGTCGGATATTTTCCCCCTAAGCCATCGGCGCACGTTTGCAAGAAAGGCGAATTTCTACGTGTGTGTGTGTGTGTGTGTGTGGATGGTTTAGCCGTTTTAGCCAATTCACATTCATTTTTTTATTTGAAAGTTCTAGAGGCGGTTTACATCAGGTTTTCTAGGCCTTGGTGTAATCATTTTCTGGTAGTTTCTTCCCCCCACCACCACCACTATATTCCCATCATTGGCTAATTCATATCGCATATTTATTATACTTTTCTTTAAATTCTCCAGAGAAAAGAAACTTTGATGAGCGTCAGTGAAACCGATTGTTTTTCCCTCCTTTTATTTTTTATCCCTCATTATGCTTTGTAATGTTAAACTTAATACTTTTAAAGCAATACTCAAGTTCTGTACCACTAAAAATCTGTTTATATATATATATATATATATATATATATATATATATATATATATATATATATTTGTGTATTTAGGCAGCAATCCTTCTTTTAAGCACATTTCATTAAAAACGACTGACAAGGTGCTTTTATTTAGTTTTTTATATAATTTCTCGTGCGATTTAATAAAGTTTTTCTTTTCAGAGGATAAATTATATAAAAACTGTCCGATTGTTCTTTTTATCCGAGCGCTTTCGGCTATACATTTAACCATTTTCAAAAAAATGAATCACTTGACAAACATACATATAACAAACTATTTCTATTTCTAATTCTAACAGTTGAAATATAACCCTTGAAAATGGCTAAATGTATAGCCGAAAGCGCTCGGATAAAAAGAACAATCGGACAGTTTTTATATAATTTATCCTCTGAAAAGAAAAACTTTATTAGATCGCACGAGAAATTATATAAAAAACTAAATAAAAGCACCTTGTCAGTCGTTTTTAATGAAAAATATATATATATATATATATAGGTAAATATATTAAATCCAACAGATTTATTTTTAATTTAGTCAATAATCGGAATGGGGGCGGGGTGGGGAATGAAAGAACCTACTAGAGACTGATCACAGCAGTGTCTAGCAAACACTCTCCCTTGAGAGAGAAATTCAGGAACAATAATTCTTGCGAATGGGTTCATTTTTGTTACCAGGTATGGTTCCTGATTTTCATATCTCATATTTATTATATTTTACTTTAAATTCTCCCGATAAAAGAAACTTTGATGAGCGTCAGCGAAACCGATTGTTTTTCCCTCCCTTTTATTTTTTTATCCCTCATTATGCCTTGTAATGTTAAACTCAAGTTCTGTACCACTAAAAATCTGTTACATATATATATATATATATATATATATATGTATGTATGATGTAAGTGCACTGGTGCAGCAGACCTTTATTCAAACATTGTTTTGAATATAACAATGAACATGGTGTTTGATCATGAGTTGTTCTAAGCTTCGTATGGTTGCTTTAATTTCGGGTGAAAACAGAGACAAAAACTGTCCAAAATTTGGATATTTTATTTTATGCTATATAGATCTAAGCTTTCGGCTCACATGAGCAGTTTCCAAAGTGTTTATACGGACATTTAAACAAAGATATTCACCATCAAAATGGTATTCTGTTATGTTGGCATAGAAGATTGCTATGCCACGATAAATGTTTCGTATTACGGTATATCAACCACAATGGGTTATTTAATGCCGACAAAATTTCCTTTTTTTTTCCAAAAATGTATAGCTGGTAATATTTTTTTGAAAAAAATGTATAGTTTTTTTTTTTTTTTGTGGCATATCAACACCTCAATGGGTTACTTAATGCTGACAAGATTTTTATTTCTGATATTTTCTTTTTTCAAATATATATTGCTTTTTAAAAAAGTATTTCTGGTATTAAAATCTATTTTTACACTTTCATAGAGTTTGGAGTCAGGTTGTGGGGGGTCAACTATTTGCCTATAGCTGGGACCCTAACCTGGTGCTAACACCCCGGGTCAGGGTGGACTTGGGAACACCAGAAATTAAGAGGTGGTTCCACGTTCCTCCTGATCAGAAGCCTTGCTGCTGGACGTAGTTTATCGTCATACCCAGGACGCGACGATAAATGTATAAATTTAAATGTCTTGGACAAGATTGTTGAAAACGAGACGCCGAAATCCATAAGCATTTTGGGATATCGAAAGATGCCTTTAAAAAGATAAAGAACGCCTTAAGAAACAGGAACAATTCCTTAGAAACAAGGGAAAGAATACAGAACTGTTCTGTAATATCAGTCTTATACGGCTCGACAAGGGTGAATACTCGAGAATCTCCTCAGAGATGAAGAAGGGACTTCAGACAACGTTAATTTGGTTCTACAGAAGGATACTGAGAATACCATAGACTGAACACGTGAACAACCATGTTCCGGGTAAAAAGAACCAGAAAGAGACAGTTGAAATTACTAGGACATATTGTGAAGAAAGAGTGATTAGAGAATTTAACACTCACAGGACATATTGGAGGCAAGAGAGAGGAAACCTACCTACCGTACTTTTGTAAATGCTTGACAGAACAGAGATTAGGAAAGATAATAGAAAGGCAAACTTTATTATAAGCTACAAAGGAGAGAACATTGTGGAGAGTCATGACCGCGTGCGGCCGAAAGGAAAATGGAAGCAAGAAGAATAAGGACTGTTTATCTACGGTAAACCGGTACGAAGACATACATAAAGCGAAATGTAAATAGCGAACCGTCTAGATCTTTCACCGGAAATCGACACCTGGGCTTATGAAGATAATTCAACTTTTGAGAGAATTGTTTTTGTCATTTTTGCTTAAAAAAAAAAAAAAAATAATAATAATTTTCTCAAAAAAATTAATATTATATAAAAAACGTAAACTGATTTTCATCGGTTTTAATATCACAGAATCAGACTGACACAAAGTCAATGTTTACTTCAATCAACAAATATTTCGTTTTATATAGCAAATTCATTAAATGAAAACAACTCTCCCGTCCCCGAGAAAGAAATGTTTAATTTACATAATAAATCATCTGAAAAATTTAAATGAATTAGATTAAAACATTTTCGTAGTCAACGAAGAAAACTTTTTCCTTTCAATTAATTTGATCTCTTCTATTCATGATACAATGATTGGCTTTTAGTTAATTTGATTCAGTTTTTTTCTAAATTTTATATTAAAAAAATATCATTATATATATAAAAAAAAAAAATCTCACTTCTCTGGAAAATACTACACAAAGCAGTTTTAGTTTAATAAGTGTTGAACAGTAAGAAAAATCATTGTTGACAATTTTACGGAAAATAAGATCATGAAGGCCGGCGTGTCTTACCCCCGACCTCGTTTTTTAAGGCCCCGCTGTGACCTCTCCCATATTTTAGCACTGTTTTATGGCCATCCACCATTTTTAATTATTTTTAAACTGACGCTACATTATCAGTCATCAACGAATAATATACATCGTGTTTTTGTCTTGTTTTTGTCCTATCTCTCTCGCCAAATACTGTTTGACTGTTTGAGGGGCTCCAGGAGTCATTAAAGATTTTCTAAAATATGTCCGTACTTCGCAACAAAATAGAGAATCCCGCTGAACTACAAACCGATAGCATAGAGTAAGTATCAACAAAAATAAAATGGATATTTTTTTTCGCAATGTAAGCAAAAAAAAAAAAAAAAAATCGCCCCCTCACTTTAAAAAATATTTGTCATAAAACATGGTTTAAATTGAAATTTTCAGAACTTAGTGAATGAATACATTACTGAATAGTTTATTTTATTAAGACTTGGGGAAATATTTTTTGGAGCAGGTGAGTATGTTTCACCCCCTCCTTTTCTATATCTCGTTTGTATTTTTTTTTAATTTGGGCAGGGTTCGTTCATTTTTTTTTTTTTTTTTACAGTTATTTAAAAAGAAATCCCTAAAGATATTATTTCAGCCAAAAAAATTATGCAATATTGAGTGTGAGCACGCGGAAAATTCGGCCCGCATCTTGACAAAAACAATTCAATAAAAATAAAAAAAATAGTTGTTCTCGAAAATTGATGCTTGCATAATTTAATAAAACGCGTTATTTTATTTCAGATTCGACAGAACAAAAATCTAAACTTAATATTTATTTAAAAAACAAACCCATATACATATATTTTTTCAATGCAATTTTGAAATTAATCCCGTTTCTGTTCGTTACAGGAATTTATTTTATTATATAAAAACGTGTTTGAAGATTTAAAAAAAAATGTAAAGTTTAATGTCATTTTCGAGTGTGACCCATTTTCGAAAAAGGAGTTTATTTTTTTTTCCATTTTAGCAATTGTTAAATCATTTTTGGTATGGATGTACAAAAAGAAAATAATTCTGACATCACGTGTTGGCTGACTACTATTCAGCTATTAGGTTAAACAGTCTAAGAAAAATTAATGTCCACAAAAAGTGAATTCATCTAAAAATGACAAGTGGAAATGAAAGAAAAATCTGATGAATAAATTCTCGGCGAAAAATCCGTTAAGGTTTGGCTCTCATACCACAAAAAAAAAAAATTCTTTAGATTACAAAAAAAAAAAAAAAAATTCGGACTGTCATTGAATTAAAAACGCCAACGAATACACACACGCACAGTTTGAATTAAAATGAACTGAACATCTATGTCATGAAAGCTAATTTTCCTTTCTACCTGGCAATGTGGGATATGTCACTACCCCCACCTTAATTTTTGACGCACGCGCGACTTTTCACCCCTTCCTCTCACGTTCGGTCAGTCATAGTAGTAAACCGTCGTCTTAGCCGAAGATGAGGAAGAATTTATTTTTCGCGCGCTTTTGCGCTGACGTCACGGCAAATTTGGCTTTTCAAAATTAGTCGCCCCAGGTCGTTTGACCTGACCGGGCAGGCTCAATTGTCTCTCGCCGGTAACCCCATATATACAGACAGAGACATTTTATTCGGCAAAGCCTTGCCCTGATCTCATGGCTCGTCGCGGTATCTTACACTGTCGTCACCTTAGGACAGAATTTCCATTCCAACGCGAACATCTTTTAGCGAGCCTCTCAACTTCCAGGAACTTTCAAAAAACTTCCAACCTGATGAACGAGCATTTTTCACCTTCTTCGAACTCATACTTTCTGAACCTGTTACTTTAAAAAGAATTACATACACTCACAATTATAAACTCTTGCAGTGAGTATTTTTTCCTTGCCTTACGTTCACTATGCATTACAACTGACTTTCTGAACCTTTCTTCTCGAAGAACTCGTTCCCGCCATACAGCCATATTGGATTTGAATTTTGGCGCGGATTCTTATCTTGTCAACTACCATATTTCCAGTATCTTACTGATGGTCTTCACTCGAGACAATTAAAATTCATTCACTACAATATTTCCAGTACCTTACCGAAGACAATCTACTTGGCCTCTTCTTCAACTACATTTTCCAGTACATTAACTGAAGGTCTTCACTGAAGACACTACTTGTTAAACTCTTAATAAAAATGTATGTTTGTTCTTAACCTTTCGTTGTTTTGCCTGTCTACTTCTTTTCACTTTGTACGGTGGAAAGAGCACGTCTCTTTGTTTTTCTTTTTTTTTACTTTGTCTGGGGATCCGGTAGTAGTGTGTAGCGTCTGGCACAAGGCCTTATTTTCGTAAGCCAGATCTGCACCGCTATCGGGTCCGCAACAGCAATAACCCTTGGATAACAAGAAAAGAGTCCAAGACAAAATGTTAAGCTGTTTGAAATCATTTTTATGACTTCTGCATTTTAAACTGAATATATTTTCTAATGATTATAGTATTTCGATTGGATAAATAATTCAGATTTACAATCTGATCATCATAACGTCGGCGAAGTGAAGAGTATCGAACTCAGTTGCTGTTTTTCAAGACGAACAGATCCCAACCAGTACCGGATTATGCTAACAATAAAAGAAACAGTCCTACCATAGCATGATATCAACCAAGGTATTTGCAACCTACCGTAAGTGACGATGCATTCCACCAAAAACCCACTTACGGCCTACAGCAATTAATTCCTCAAACGATATACAGTTATTTTAACCTGAAGAGTCGGGTATTTATCTAATTTGAATTCATAAAGGAGGTATTTATGTAATTCCATTACAGAATAAAAAACGTCAGATAAAATATTCTTCATTGAAGATGAAGCGATGTTCCTTTTAAGAGTTAGGGTTAGGGGCTTTAACATATTTCAGACTTCTAAAAGTTGGTAAATATCACGCCATAGCAGAAAGAGAATAGACGACGACGTCACGCCATAACAGAAAATGAATAGACGACGACGTCGTCACGCCATAGCAGGAAATGAATAGACGGCGACGACGTCACGCCATAGCAGAAAATGAATAGTAGACGTCACGCCGACGATGACGTCACGCCATAGTAGAAAATGAATAGACGACGACACGCCAGAGCAGAAAATGAATAGTAGACGTCACGCCGACGACGACGATGACGTCACGCCATAGTAGAAAATGAATAGACGACGACACGCCATAGCAGAAAATGAATAGTAGGCGTCACGACGACGATGACGTCACGCCATAGTAGAAAATGAATAGACGACGACACGCCATAGCAGAAAATGAATAGTAGACGTCACGCCGACGATGACGTCACGCCATAGTAGAAAATGAATAGACGACGACACGCCATAGCAGAAAATGAATAGTAGACGTCACGCCGACAACGACACGCCATAGCAGAAAATGAATAGTAGACGTCACGCCGACGACGACGATGACGTCACGCCATAGTAGAAAATGAATAGTAGACGTCACGCCGACGATGATGATGACGTCACGCCATAGTAGAAAATGAATAGACGACGACACGCCATAGCAGAAAATGAATAGTAGACGTCACGCCATAGTAGAAAATGAATAGACGACGACACGCCATAGCAGAAAATGAATAGTAGACGTCACGCCGACGATGACGTCACGCCATAGCAGAAAATGAATAGACGACGACGTCACGCCATAGCAGAAAATGAATAGTAGACGTCACGCCGACGATGACGTCACGCCATAGTAGAAAATGAATAGTAGATATTATACTATAGTAGAAATTGATGGAAGATATCACACCATAGCCGAAAATGAATAGTAGTTATCACACGATACTAACACCAAAGAAACAAATACTACGGATCGCGCATTTTTTCAAGGGCACCGCGTTAAATGCTTTCAAGCCATCCGTTAAAATCGGCATTTAAAGATATGACAATGTTATTTACACGTCGTCCGAGTTTCATCTTTAATTATTCATCATTGCATATAAGATTATATATCGAGTCCGTCACATATTTTTTTATTTACTGATAGTTCACCCAATACAAGCCCTAAGAGCCACTCAAGGTAGAAGGTTACTGAGTGAGTTTGCTGTAATTTAGAGAGAAGAAGGAATTAAGATTTTGGTTCGCCGGGGACTTAAAGACAACAAGATTGTGGTTGTCATTAAAGTATCCCCACGGGAGTCTGTTGTACAAAATAACAATTCCGGGGAAGAAGCTGTCTGAGTGGAACTTATCAAAGGAACACGAAGGGAATGAAGATGGTGTGCCGCCGAGAACATGACATAGCGAGTACTAGCTGAAAAAGGGTGAGCTGGCGGAACTAAGGAATCTAACTCGTTCGAACATCTGCCATGGCAATAGAGCGGTGAGAGGGTGGGAACGTTTCGTCTGTGGGAACTATTCAACTATCTCATTCTGATCATTCGCCTTATATTTTTGTGGCGGTGGGGGTTATTAAATACTATGAAGTTAAATATTTACTTGTTTTACGCAAGTAATTATTTCACCTCAAGCAAAGGAAATAAAGCCACTAAGACGCCAAGGGTTACTGAATGTGAAATAATAATAATAGAAAAAGAAAAAATATTAAGGCGAGAGAACAAAGAACAGGAATTTAGAAGACTGAAAATAAAGTTGTCTGGAAAGCAAGAAGTTGAAAAGAACTCCACAAGCGAGAAGTGCGAAAGAAGAAACTGTTAGCATAGAACTTGCGGTTACACTTAACCATTGAAACTGTAAAATGTGATCTAGCTGCTAATCAAGCGCCGTGCTTAAAGTCTACGTACCAAAGAGGAAACCGTCCTGGTTATGACGATAAACTACATCCGGCAGCAAGGCCTTTGCTCGGGAGGTTTTGAGCTGTTTGGAACTACCTCATAAATGCTGGTGTTCCCAGGTCTACTCTGACCCGGGGTGGCAGCACCTGTTAGGATCCAGCTATGGTCAAATATTTAACCTCCAAACTGGGGGTCAAAGCACTATGAAAGTATAAAAATAGATTTTTATAATAAAAATACCAGTAATGCATTTTTGAAAAAAAAAAAATTACCAGCAGTACAGTTAACTTTTAACAAAAACCCTCTTTACAAAAATAGGTCAATGAATCTACAAACTAATTTCTTACAAAGAATACATATTCTATTCATACGAATCTATCCTAAAAATCTTACTGGCATTAAATAACCCATTGAGGTGTTGATATGTCGTAATACAAAAGAAACCAAAGAGGAAGGGTCATTAGAATATACGTTATGTAATTATATATATATATTATGTAATTATATATATTATGTAATTATATATATTATGTAATTATATATATATATATTATGTAATTATATATATATATATATTTATTATGTAATTATATATATATTATGTAATTATATATATATATTATGTAATTATATATATATATATATATTTATTATGTAATTATATATATATACGTTATGTAATAATGCTTTCTAATGCAATAAGAGTTCAGATGGGTTAGTCACGTCATCAGAACGACTGATGATCGGATGCCGAAAGTCCTCATGTATAGTCAACTTGGAGAAACACCTGCTACCGAGGTATAACTCACTTTGAAAAGAATCGTTTCAACCATCTGAGAGAATTAACACTAAATCTCGGGCTAATAGATCAGCCCATATGACGGTCAACCCTTCAGTATGTCTCCTGCGTGGACTTGTTTGCAAATCCCGTACAGGATTGTTGTCTCATACGAAACATAAAAACTGAACTGAGAAAAGAAACTATTAGCATAAAACTTACAACTAGCAATTTTGACAGTGAAAATTCTGAGACAAATCTGCCAGTCTAGCATTGTGTTTAAATTGGCAAAATCGACGTACCATAGAAGAAAGCTCATCAGAACAATTACCATGGAAATATTTACTGAAAAGGCACAAGAAAGGTCTATTACGGCGGTGGGAAAGTGAAGCTGAGATGCCGGGTTAGGACCGATAAAATTGCAGATTCTTTGGATTTTGTCAATAACCTTTTGATATATAGCAGAAACACTAGACCATATATTATTATTACTTAAACGTTATTTTTAGTGGATACTCACATTCGACGCTCCGTTTAAACAGTATATATATATTTTCGTCTACCGGCCTGAATATTTGAGAAGATTTAAAGAAAAATATATGTCCCTCGGTAGAATTCGAACCCGTGCTTGGCAGGAGAAAACGTCGTTAGATCCTTTAGTGCGTCGATGATTAAGCAAAGTTGAATAGCTTCTTATAAATGTAAATCTTTCTCAGACGCTTGAAGCTTGTTCTTTTTAGTGTTACTCAGTTATTGCTCGCCGTAATTTCGCTGTCCGAGTCTGCACTGTCCGACCTAGGGATGGAACTCACAATTCTCATACTACCATAACTCCACAAGTCTCTCCTCCAGTCTTCCAGGCGCCTAAATGTTTCTGAAGCTAAAAATCCCCGAGGAATTCCGACTAAGATGTTTATAATTAAATTCAAACAGACATTCCTTTTTGACCGAACCTCGTATATCATAATTAAGAATAGTATATTGTATCCAATGTAAAATCTCTGTAAAGTCAAGGAACAAATCAAATATAGGTTGGTCTTATCTGG
>OZ038513.1:31900573-31928073 GCA_964036315.1 Acanthosepion esculentum
ATTTTTTTTTAAATGTTGAAAAAGGTCACCGCTTTCAAAGATTCGAACCACGGTATCATGATTGGAAAGCGAACTTAGCCACGCACCTACATATATACATATGTATAATTATTTGAATAAAAAAAAAGAAGACTTTCTCGTCGTCATCATAGCTGCAGTAGTAAAACTATGAAATTCACGTGAACGTCATATGGTGACTTCCACTTCTAAGAAAGAATATACAACAAAACTGATCAAAGATAACTTGTTTGCATTATACAATAAGATGGGAAAAATAATGGTTTCAACAAATCATATCTTTTTTTTCAGTGGATAAGAAATAATGGAAATGACACTTACAAAAGATGTATTTTTACTAATTAATGAGTCCGTGTGCCGAGATAATGTTTATACGTCGAAAGCAGGATTTCTTGGAGAGACCGAGAGAGAAACATGGCGACAGGAAAAAAAAAGATAAAGTGAAGAGAAAGGTTAATATAAAATGGGAGTGAAAGAAAGAGGAAAAGAAAAAAATAAATGAGAGATGCAAAGAAGATATGGAAAAGGCAAAATGAATTCAGTTCAAGAGAGAAAGATTGAGTAATGAAAGTGAATTGAGGTTTTATAAAATAGATGGAAAGTTAGGAAGAACAGAACAAGGAGACGAAACGAAAGAAAGGTGTACAAGAAAAATGGATGAAACAGTTCGAATGACACGGAACAAGTGAGATAAATGAAAAGAGAAAAGAATGAACGCGTCTATGAAAGAAAGAAGGAAAGAAATGAATCTTAAGTCATACATAAAAAATGGCAGACGATCATTCTTTCACTTTCTGTCTGTTTGTAGCGTCATTTTGAAACACTTTAACCAGATAAAATGAAAATAAAAAAAAGGTAAGGGAAAGAAAATAAAAGACAAATTGCATTATAAATAGGTGTGCCCAATCTAAATGTTCACTAGTAAAAAAAACAAAACAAAAAAAACATATGAAATTATATTCTTGAATTTGAAAAATCTACTAAAAATCAAATAATTGATATATTTAACTTAAACACTTAGGTTTTTTTCACAAATCCGTTTTTTTAGGAAAGGTGCACATAGTTAAAAAAAATGAATTAAAAAAAATGGATGTATTATTTTTATGTAATTACAAACCATCAATTTTTATCTAAGTTTCGATACACAAGCAGGAGGGGAGGAGAGAGTGAAGACAGGAAGAGGAAGAGTGTGTGTGTGTGTGTGTGGAGGGAAAGAGAGAGAAATAGTGTGTGTGCGTGGAGCGAGACAGACAGAACGTGGAGACAGGAAGAGTGAGTGAGAGAGAGAGACAGGAAGAGTGAGAGAGAGAGAGAGACAGGAAGAGTGAGAGAGAGAGAGAGACAGGAAGAGTGAGAGAGAGAGAGAGACAGGAAGAGTGAGAGAGAGAGAGACAGGAAGAGTGAGAGAGAGAGAGAGTGGAGACAGGAAGAGTGAGAGAGAGAGAGTGGAGACAGGAAGAGTGAGAGAGAGGAAGAGTGAGAGAGAGAGACAGGAAGAGTGAGAGAGAGACAGGAAGAGTGAGAGAGAGAGACAGGAAGAGTGAGAGAGAGAGAGAGAGACAGGAAGAGTGAGAGAGAGAGTGGTGACAGGAAGAGTGTGAGAGAGAGTGGAGACAGGAAGAGTGAGAGAGAGAGAGTGGAGACAGGAAGAGTGAGAGAGACAGTGGAGACAGGAAGAGAGAGAGAGACAGTGGAGACATGAAGAGAGAGAGACAGTAGAGACATGAAGAGAGAGAGACAGTAGAGACAGGAAGAGTGAGAGAGATAGTGGAGACCGGAAGAGTGAGAGAGAGCTGGGATAGCCAAAAAGAGCCAAATGAATATGTAAAAAATGAAATAGAAGCAACTGAGTAACAAATGAAAACAGAATCGGTAAAAGAAGAAACAAAGACGGAATTGATGAAATAGAAATTAGATGTGCTGAAAACATTGAAGTAAAAGTATATAAAAAAAAACGGAGTCACGAGAAATCTCCTTGTCAATTAATAATGTCTTCGGAAGTATGTGTCAACAAGATAAGCTTAGAGTTACATATATCAACACATTTATGAAATAGGAAAATCGAAGAGAACTTCTTAATTCCAAGAAAGAACAATTGCTAACAATCCTGTTAACAATGTGACGCCCAAATAAGTGAAGAAGATAGGCATAGACCGTGCACCATTGCTGTTGACTGACATCATGAGACTTGCATTGTTCTTTTAGGGCTTTATTATAACTATAACAATTGGAATATTGCGAACATCAAATCGCTTAGACATTGTTTATGGAGATAAGGAAAGAACGGATTATACCTCAGGCTGCAGACATAATTTATTAAATAACTAATTTTATAAAACCAATTTCAATGACGAGTAAGGAAAAAAGAAAAAATAATCCCGGAAATATTTATTCAAATGAATCGTTATTCATGGACAAGATGTCGCACAGATTATATTTTTCAAATATATCCGAAGAATATCATATATAATAGACATTAACATTTTTTTTTTCGTAACGTCTATGAAAACTAAAAGAAACAGTGTATATCTGTCTATATCTCTGAGATAAGGTATTATTATTATTTACATTGTTAATCTCATCTCCATTGCCATATTCACAACGTTTCGGTCGTTGTACACTCCGGCCTTCTTCAGATGATTGGAATTTCGAATCGAACCTTTTATTTCGTCCATTGGGTTTGGTTGGTTTGGTTTGTTTTACGGCATATCAACCACAATGGATGATTTAATGCCGACAATTTTTATTGCTGGTAATATTTTTTTTCCTACAAAATTAATGTATAGCTGGTATTAATTTTTTACAAAGTATTTCTGGTATTAAACCTATTTTTAAATTTCCATGGTGTTTTGACCCTAGTTTGGGGGTTAACTATTTGCCCATAGCTAGGACCCTAACAGGTGCTACCACCCCGGGTCCCGGTGGACTTGGGAAAACCAGTAATTAAGAGGTGGTTCCACGCTCCTCAACACCTCCTGATCAGAGGCCTTGCTGCTGGACGTAGTTTATCGTCTCACCCAGACCGCGGATATAGTTTAGCGTCATACCCAGGGCTTGTCTTCTTCAGATAATTGGAATTTCGAAACGAACCCTTTATTTCGTTCACCAGGGTAGATTATTCTAGTTCCACGTGCCATGGCTCAAGGGTCCTCAAGGACAACATGGCCCAGTGGATAAAGACGTTGGTTAGATTCAGTGAGTAGAACCAAAAGAGTTGTGAGTTCAATACCAGGCCACAGCAGTGGTGAACCAAAACTTGGAGAGTCGTGTTAAGGGGAAATAACTGAGACATCCGGAAGAGGCATGGCACATGGAACTAGAACAATCTAGCCCGGTAGACGAAATAAAGGGTTCGGTTCGAAATTCCAATTACCTGAAGAAGGCCGGAGCTTACAAAGGCCGAAACGTTGGGAACATGGCAATGAAGATGAGGATAACAGCCCGAATAATGTAAATAATTTATGTAAAGGAAACGTATATAAAAATAGTATAAATTAAGTAAAGTCATAGATTTTTTGGTTGATTTTTTTCAGCGGCATATGGTTAATATACCGCTGAATTCTTATTAATTAATAACAAATCTAAATATTTTGAACTCGACTGTATGCCTTCAACTATAGATAAGATGTATTGTTGGTCATTTTACTATAAAATGTAGTGTTGGTAATTCCACTATAAAATATATTGTTAATTATACTATAAAAATGGATTGCTGGTAATTATTTTTATATAAAAATGTATTGCTAGTATTGTTTTTTTACTATAAAATGTATTTTTATACTTTCATAGTGTTTTGTTTTTGCTTGTACGTTCACTATTTGCCATATCTGGGGTCCTAACGTGTGCTACTACCCTGGGGTCAGAGTGGACCCGGGAACAACAGCAATTAAGAAGTGGTTTCACGCTCTTCAAAACCTCCAATCTTCCGATCAGAGGCCTTGCTGCCGGATGTAGTTTATCGTCATATCCACGACTAAATGGCATAGGTGATAGAAAGAGAGGGAGGAAAGAGATAGGGAGAGATAAAGTCCGTGTTAAGTATTTACTAATTTCACATCCACATAATCGGATTACTGAATATGTTCTACAGAAGGACATTGAGAATTCCATGGACGGAGCCTGTAAAAAACGAAGAAACCTTAAAGAATATTCATGCTCAGAATCAAGAAGAGACAATGAATTTTTTCGAACACTTAGAGGAAGGACGGCTTGGAAAGCTTAAACCTCACAGGGCATATTAAGATCAAAAGATAGGAGATAGCAGCGAGCAAATTACCTTGTGGGAATAGATGAAGAACTGGTGTGAGGCAAGGAAGGGAAAGAAAATGGAAAATACTTTAGAAGTACCCGGAAACCCATTACTAATTTATACCTTTTAACTTTTTCTTTTTTATAAAAAACAAATATTGTATCATAAATCGATTAACTTGTTTAAATGAAATTTCATTGTTATACCCCCCCCCCCCCAAAAAAAAATACACGGTCCTCCTTGAGAAAAAAAAATGTGTGTGTAAACTTAGAATTAATGCTCATATGTAATGGCACTCTGGGTATTTCGACGTGGTCTAATGGTTAGCAAGGTGGATTTTCTAGATCAATTATAACTGAATAGGGAGTGTGATCCTCACTGGGTGCCTGATAGTTTCGGCCTGGTTCCACATTTAAGCTACGCTTAGGAGATCACCGTATATAATATATATATATATACAATAAAGGTCGGTTGGTGACTTAATTATTTTTCCACTTAAAGAATTCCCTATTGTGCACACCTCTATAGACTGTGATGAGCATCAGGTAGCTGTCACTCCCGTTGACTGTGATAGACTCCACCTATTGAAAATCCGTTGTTATTAATTTCACTATTGAAGAAAAGAAAATCGGGGATAGCAAACCAAAGACGTGTGCCCGCAAAAATAACGTTTCTAGTAATCTTCGATCTATCTTCTTAAATAAACAGCAAATTCTGTCTGTGTGTCTGAAACCTCTGTAACTTGGACCACACTTGCTCAACATAGACATACATTTTTGGAATCAGGATGATCCCGGGATTAAAAATCTTTCCTTCATCTGGTGCTTGAATATACAGCATTGGGATTTGTGTCCGGACGAAATGGGAACAGTTAAAAATTCAAATTTTCAAATAAATGAAAAAGAAAAAAAAAAATTAGTGGTTTTAAAAGTTTTAAATTTATATTGAGTCTAAAGTAACACAAAAACATTGAATTAAAAAAAAAACTGACTTAAATGTCAGCTTAATATATCTTCAAACTTTGTGAATTGATGAAATCAATTTCATTTCTTCAAAATACCAAGGAATCAGCGTTAAAGTGAGATGTTTCGTGAAGAAGTTTTGAAATTCCGCAGAGTTTATGATTTGAAGAACTCAGTTTTCGGCCTGAATTGGAATTTCGGCTGTAATTGGAAGTTGTTGTTTTATAGGTACATTTCATAAAAATGCACTAACCAAGAACATAGTCCTTTTGGTATTCTGCATTGTCAATTTATTTAGATTGATCAACGAAGAAAAGACGACAAGAGGCAACGAAGAAACTGACCACAAAAAATAACGAAAAGAAAAGTCTTCGTGTCTGTCGCTTTTGTCTTACTGTATCAGATAACTGCTGTAAGAAATATATGTAACTATGTTAGTTTTTTTTTTAATCATCTCATCGACCCTCATAATCGTTTTTTAGTATATTGGTATATTACCAATATACTAAAAATAGAACACCATTTTATCTATCATTTTCTTTCTTTCTTATTCACTCATGTACTCCCAAGAATTCTATACACGTAAACAATTTTTCTACATTCATATTCTTTATTTTCGGCTGATGTTCTACGGCTTACCAACCCATTGCAGGTTATTTAAAGCAAGAAAATCTCTTTTTTTAGATTGTAAGAATTTTTTTGAGATAATGATATGGTGATACAAGTCTAACTAATTGACCCTTATCTAGGGGAGAAGAGGCGGTTTCATACCTTTCCCAAGGGTATTTGTGAGTCAGTGAATCGGAACTCGGCTCTCGATTTAACAATTCCGAGCTATTATCCATTACATCACCTGGTATTCCCAAGCGGTCACCCATCTAGGTACTACCCAGGCTCGATGTAGGCGTACGGGTGGCCGTACGGGAACAGGTGTTTTAACTTGATATGGCCGTAAGCAGTAAACGTATGAATTCAACTTTTCTTTTTAAAATAAGCCTATTTTTAAATTTGTCGTACCGGTCTCTCAGTGGTAGCCTGATTGGCTACTAGTTAGCTAAATCTGGCAATCCTGTTTGTAGATCATTTATTTGTTATAAAAGATTTCCACTTCTCACCATATTTGAAATAGTTTTCTACTCGAGAAAATAAACTTGTAACCAGTGTTGCCAGAGGTAGTTGTTTTTTAAAAAGCCGGAGGTAAAAATTAAAACTTTTGATAATTGCGTCGTTGTAGAGTGCTTATTCAAAACTACTAATTTGTCAAACCGCTGGCACGAATGTTTTTTTTATACAAATGTTCAAATGCAAGTCTCAAGTGTCACTCAAAATAGAGGATTACTGTGAGGTGTTGTATGAGTGTGAGAAAAAGCGCAAGCAATTGCCAGCCCGCTTAGATGAGCAGCTTTGTACATATTTGCCCCTATTCACTGACGACTTATTCTGTTACACAAATATTTAAAGTAAATTTACCTAAATATAAAAGGTGAGTATATCTCGGAAAGTTACCAGATGTTAGGATTTGTCTGATTTTAGAAAAACAACCCCCCAATTTAAATCAAGAATAAAAAACAAAACAATGCAACACAGAACGTAAACAACGTCAGCGAATTTGTTTGTTTGGTTAAGTGTATATCTAGTTCCGATTTCAGCATCAGAATTTAAAAATCAGCGCAGCTGTTGGTATTAATGAGGATTATTTTGGGAGAAAGATGAAAATTCGGTGCCATCTGCAAAATTGGTAAAAACAAAAACAAATCAATGACAAATGACGAAACTTGGAAATAATGTTTTTTTTTGAAAAAGAGGTTATGTAAAGAAGAAAGAAAAAAAAGTGGATGGTGAAGAAAAAATGTATCGGAATAGAAAGAAACTTTGAAAATATGAAAAGGAAATAAAAAGGAAACAATGCGATAGCAAAGATGAGAATAGATGAGGAGAAATTAGGTGAAAAACGTGTGGGTAAAAAAGAAAAGGAAAAAAAAGCGAAAGGGCACCAAGTAGAAAGAAAGAAAGAAAGAAAAAAAGAGGTGAAAAAGAAGTAAATTTGAAAAAGAAGAGATTGAAAAAGAAGAGATTGAAAAAGAAGAGATTGAAAAAGAAGAGATTGAAAAAGAAGTAATGGGAAAATCCCGAAGGAAAGAAAATAGTTCTAAAATAGATAGAGAAAAAAGGGAGAGTTACTTAGAGATATAAAAGTATGAAAAGGAAAGAAAAGGAAATAAAATTTAAAAAAACGAAAGAATGGAGAATAAATTTTGAAACAACGAAAAAGATAAAGCAATTAACAAAGAGGCAAAAAAGATAGACCATTTTAAAAGCAGCCAAAAAAGATAGACCATTTTAAAAGCAGCCAAAAAAGATAGACCATTTTAAAAGCAGCCAAAAAAGATAGACCATTTTAAAAGCAGCCAAAAAAGATAGACCATTTTAAAAGCAGCCAAAAAAGATAGACCATTTTAAAAGCAGCCAAAAAAGATAGACCATTTTAAAAGCAGCCAAAAAAGATAGACCATTTTAAAAGCAGCCAAAAAAGATAGACCATTTTAAAAGCAGCCAAAAAAGATAGACCATTTTAAAAGCAGCCAAAAAAGATAGACCATTTTAAAAGCAGCCAAAAAAGATAGACCATTTTAAAAGCAGCCAAAAAAGATAGACCATTTTAAAAGCAGCCAAAAAAGATAGACCATTTTAAAAGCAGCCAAAAAAGATAGACCATTTTAAAAGCAGCCAAAAAAGATAGACCATTTTAAAAGCAGCCAAAAAAGATAGACCATTTTAAAAGCAGCCAAAAAAGATAGACCATTTTAAAAGCAGCCAAAAAAGATAGACCATTTTAAAAGCAGCCAAAAAAGATAGACCATTTTAAAAGCAGCCAAAAAAGATAGACCATTTTAAAAGCAGCCAAAAAAGATAGACCATTTTAAAAGCAGCCAAAAAAGATAGACCATTTTAAAAGCAGCCAAAAAAGATAGACCATTTTAAAAGCAGCCAAAAAAGATAGACCATTTTAAAAGCAGCCAAAAAAGATAGACCATTTTAAAAGCAGCCAAAAAAGATAGACCATTTTAAAAGCAGCCCAAAAAGATAGACCATTTTAAAAGCAGCCAAAAAAGATAGACCATTTTAAAAGCAGCCCAAAAAGATAGACCATTTTAAAAGCAGCCAAATTTAAAAGGAGGCAAAAAAGATAAAGCAATTTAAAAGGAGGGAAACGCAAAAGTAATTTAAGAAAAGGAAAAGCAAAAGAATCAATTTAAACAAAGAAAGAAAGCAGAGAATAAAAAAGAAAAGAAATGGAAAGAATGAGAATAAATCAAAAGTGAAAAAAAGAGCAAATAAGTAAATAAAATGAAAGAATAAAAGGCGAGATAAAGAAAAGTAAACTTATGAAGTTGGAGAAAGGAAAAGAAGCGAACGTAAAAACAGGAAAGAGACACAAGTAAAAAATCGCAATGAAAAATGCAATAGACACCCAAAGTAGAGACGTGGAAAAATAAAACCAACGAAAAAAGTATGGTGGAACTACAAAAGTTGAATTAGTAAATTGGTGTCGTGGAAAGGAACTTTGTCAAAGGTTAATTCTGACTTCCCTTCCGATAACAATAAGAATATTTGAAAACGTCGAAAAGTTTTCAACGAGGTGAAAGTTATTTAGGAAACAGCCGGCGAAAGTAATATATTTTCAGGATAAAATTGGAACTTCTGCCCGGATGACAGATGGTGTCTGCTCTTTACTATTTGGTTAACTCCTCTCCGGTTTGATTCATTTGTTCAGGTCAAATGTCAAGATCACTTCATGCACAAGCATTATAGTAAGGTCATTGTTATCGGCAAGATGGCTCCAAGGTTGTTTTCACACTTAGAATTTATCCTGCGCGATTTTTGCTAGTGATTTGGAAATTGGAATGTTTTCCGTATTTTCTTAATTTAACTGACAAGATTCGTATAATTTTTAGTCGGGAAATTTAGCTTATAGACCATCTACACACACACAAAAAAAACCGCGTTTTTGTGTATGTGTGTGTGTGTATATATATATATATATATACACACTCGTGGCCCGATGATTGCATCTAGCATGAAACAGACTGTCGCCTCTAAGTGTTGACTTCGATGTTCACTTTTATATTTACACACGCTCTATCTCTGATATTGAGCACTTTATCCCATAAATATAGCACACTTTGAGACTATATTTCTTCATATATATATATATATATATATATATATATATATATATATATATATATATAAGTCCGACAATTAAGACCTGCAGGATTCAATCCCTCGAAGTCATTTTTAGTCAGTGATTTGAGAAAACGGTTGTATACAATTTAAACGTTTCTGATCTAGTTTGGCGCCATGCATGTCATTCATGCGGAAGTCTAGATTTGACGATGCTTTAGATGGCCGCTGTCGTGTAATATCTGATCCCTGGCCACTGGATGATGTAACTTAAGTCTGCCTGTGGATGTCTCCCCCTTCATCTAATGAGATCTTCCATTTCTAATCTACAAGCACCCTCCATCCTCTGACCACAGGACGGACTGACGTTGGCAGGTGAAGGTTTACCTCAGAATGTGTGTGTGTGATTGTTCTCACAATTGTGGGCATAGAGTTCTAGGTGCTCGTGTGTTTCGACGTGGGCGTTGACTTGGGGTTGATGTCGTCCGATATTGGTGGTCCTTCAATATTATTTTGTATTGGACTTATTAAATCCGCGGTGGCGTCAATTTCAATTTCCTCTGGTTCATTACTCGCGATATTTGCTTTATGTTGTCCGTTGCGTGATAAGAGAATATAATCTGGTTCCATCACCATAGAGGATTCACCAGGCCGCTACCGCCGGACCCCAGGACCTGCAGAGATATCATACGGTTCTGGCCTAGACTTGGTTAATCTATTTTCCGTGTTGCTATCTTGAAACGGCTGTAAATCGGGGTGCCATGAGGTAAAGGGACTCGCTCCCTGAGTAGAATGATGTGCGACATCAACAACTGGGTGGATCTTACGGAGGAAGCGACGGTTGCATAGAGTTACCCGATTGCTTCCATTTACACCCACACGGTACTGCCGGTTACCGAGTATCTCCGCGATTCCTATCTTGGGATAGGAAATACGTGGCAAAAATATACGTCCTTCATGGGTGATTGTGATAAAAACCAGACATGTTCTTTGACACATACAACACCTGTCGTGTCTCCCTCGAGCCAATTCTTATATGCATGAACAGTACGCCTTTTATATGAAGTTTGTTGCCTGCGATGGTCCGTATTCGATGACTAGTTGGCACGAAGTACTAGTCTGGGCACCGGAGTAGTTTTAATACTTCTGGTGCATCTGAATAAGTTTGAGCCGCTGTCTCGGCGAACGCGAGGATGCAATGACAACCGTGGATAAATGGACCAGTCTGGGTGCGCCCAAATGAAGCGTGGGTTTAATGCATTATAGTTCCTTCTATTGTCAGTGTTGGCGGTGGATCTGTGACACTCCCTTTCTGTTCCACGCAAAAGGAGGTACAGTACCTAGCGGTATCAAACCGGTTTTACGACTCAGTTTTGATCTGCCAGCATAGCGGATGGTGCGGCGATATTAGGGACTTTCAGACGAATGAATCACGCCCCTTTCTCGCACCATGTTGATCTGTTCGTGGTTCCAATTTCAGTTTTAGTAGATTCCCGGCATACCCATTTTACGTGAACCGTAATCCCTCAATTATGACATACCAGTTTTGCTACTGGGCAATCTCTCCTACTAGTTGATCCACCTGGGTAGATGTCTTTCTGCAACCCACACAAGTATAATTATTCAGTGAATTAAGTCAACCCCCCAGCAGAGGTGAAGAAAAACTTAGAGAGTTGAGTTACTAACAGGGAAATAACAAACTTAAACGGAGATATCCGGAAAAAGGCATGGTACATGGAACTAGAACAATTTACCCTAGTTGACGAAATAAAGGGTTCGAATCGAAATTCCAGTCACCTGAAGAAGGCCGGAGCGTACAACGGCCGAAACGTCGTGAATATATAAAAAAAGATGAGGACAACAGTCTGAACAATATAAATAGTGTAAATATTTTCGCTACAAATGATGACACCTTACTGATATATCTACACAGTAATTCAGTCATTTATGTGCTGTGCGTGATACACGCTTAGGCGATCATGTATCTTTCGATGCATGACTGACGAGGCAGATTTTTTCCCGCAGTAGGTTGCCATTTCTTTATGCGGTAGACCAGTTGCCATCCAAGGCTGTAGAACCCGGCCCATCCTGCTATTTACCCATAGCTCGGGGGGGGGGGGGAAGAAGAGCATTCATACCTTTCTCAAGGGTATTAGCACGTAAGTGAATATAATGGATTCGACTGCAATTCGAACTCGGCTCTAAATCTAATAAACAAATAAAAGAACTGAATTCATATAGAAAATGAATAGAGCACAAATAACACCTTTTCTTGATATTCTGTTAATTCGTATTGATACAGGTTCAAAATTAAGTATCTATCATAAGTTTACAAATAAAAACCTCATTAAAAAAAAAAATCATACTACAGTATGATAAAACCCTAATTATTACGGATTTTATTTCAAAGACCTTAGTAATTGCAGTCCTGAATATCTACCTGATGAAAGAAAAATCTTCCACCATCTTAGTTATTTCATAGACAATGCTTAAAGAAAGGCGTACAAAATCCACAGAAGAACGCATAAACAACAAAAGAAAAAGAAATATATGTTTATATGATAAAAATATGGTTCTAAGATATGCTATATTTATGAATTAAAGTGGATGAGGCTTAACTCCTCGAGAGCGCCTCGTTACGCCTGATTGATCTCAGGCTGTCTACTGACATCAGGTGGAATAAATACATTGAATCAATAGCTTCATCTACTGCAAGGAAAGTTGGTTCTCTGTGTTGAGCCTGAAAGTTTTTCTCATCTGAGTCCATCCTTCAAATTTATAAATCAACCATCCGTCCTTGCATAGAATACTGCTGTCATATATTGTCTGGTGATACCGCTGTACGTCTCAAGGTCCACGACAAAATCCAGAGACGAATATGCAAGATGATAGGTCCTGATCTGGTATCTAGTCTACACTCTATCCCACAGACGTGCCGTGGCCTCCCTCTATCTCTTCTACAAGTATTTTCATGGCAACTGTTCCGAAGAGCTACTTTCTCTGGTTCCCAGACTGCATGAATTTAAGCGAGGTACCAGGCTGGCATGTCGGTCCCACCCTTTCACTGTCGAAACGATTAAATGTAACCGTCTCTTCTACTCAAACAGCCTTCTTTCCTCGCACTTCTCGTCTGTGGAACTCCCTTCCCCTTACTTGCTTCTCCGATGATTATAATCTTCAAATATTCAAGTGTAATGTCAATCGACATCTGACACCCTGAGCTTGTTCTCCGTCTTTCTATTTCTCCGCTTTACACTTGTTCTCAATCCCTTGTAACCCCTCGTATGCTAGTGGAACTCCCGCCTTGCTTGGGGTGAATTGCTTTAAAAATATCAGAGGTAGAGCGTATGTAAATATAAAAGTGGACATTGAAGTCAACATCAAGAGGCAACAGTCTGTTTCATGCTTAAACGCAAAAGTCAGGCAATGACAATTGTGTTTAAGCGTGTAACAGATTGCTGGCTTTGAGTGTTGACTTCGATGTCCATTTATATATTATAATATATAGGAATAAATAGGTTCGTTATATTACCTAAAAGCTCCGTAACTAATGAACGTGAAAAAAATCTTTTACCTAATCTAATTATGCAAAGTGCGGCGAAAATAACTACCACAGAATGGTAAGATGTCTTACCATTATGTGGGATGTACTTCTGCCGCAACGTGTATAAATTATCATAAAGTTTTTAAAAATATTCGATACTAAAAAAAAATAAAAATAAAGACTGAAAGAAAATGACCTCTCCTCCACATATGTAGCTCCTACAATGTTTAAGGAAATAAAAACTACTAGTAAATAACCGGATAAGATGCACCCTATAACCTTGGTTGGCGAACAGGCGAGGAGAAGGAAAACTCGTAATTCAAATCAGCTTGGGAAGGATTGGCAAAGAGCGGATGAGCTTATAGTAGTCATCGGCCAACATGCAGCTAGGAGAGGCATATTAAAAAAACAAAAAACAACCCCCAAAAGACAAAACATGCAAAAGACAAAACATGCAAAAGACGAAACAAAAATACAAAAAAAAACTAAAACAAACAAAAAACTTGCGATTGTAGCATCATCTGGCATGTGGTAAACAGTATACGAAGACATGATATGGTGAGAGCGTGGATTAAAACACAAGAGGTTACTGGGTGCGGAAGACCAAGAAAAATGGTGGAAACATTAGGGAGCGAGAATAGAAGACTAATCAAGATAGCGGTTGACATTGCATTTAAATTTAGATCGAAATTGGCTGGAAGAGAGTTCCACAAAGAGAAATGTGAGAAAAGAAACTGTTAGCATAGAACTGTTACATCTAGCCAATCCAACTATGAATTGGGGAGACCTTACTGCCAATTTAGTACTGCGCTTAAATGCATAAAGTCTAGGTACCATAGCGAAGATTTCATCCGAAAAATTACCATGAATGTTTTTTTTTTATAGAAAATAACAGAAAAGCAACTTTACAACCTTGGGGAAGTGACTGAAGAAGAGCTGCCTGTTCAGGACCAATAATATATACAGCACGAACATCAGACAAGATGTGGTAGAAATATTCAAAGCATGGACAAATGGTAGACTTATAAATATACAAGATAGACAATTTCTGTCTCCAGAAACCAACACAGTATAGGGAACCAACATTCTTAGCTGCGGACCTTGCAATTGATTAAAGATAGACATCCTTCTTCATATCGGCGGAGAATGTTAGATCGATAAGGAGCATGGAGTCAGTCAGAGGCAGGAAGACGTGTTTCAGGTGATTAACAGAAGGGAGTTTCTTTCTGGAGGCGTTAAAATTAACAAGTCACTCCTTGCCCCAATTAACAACACACTGTAGGTGATTTTATTTATATTCCCTGTCATTTGAGCACTTAAAAGTAAAAACAATTCTCTTATGCAGGCTCTTCGGAATTTTATATATACTAAAATTTTGTCTTTGCAACACGCTGACATGTGCTAAAATCCTCACATTATTTAGCATTGTTGAAGTTATCGCTAACATTTTTTAGAGATTTACAAACTACGTTTCGTTCGGTTTCGTAAACCAATCGATGTAATTTGAATAAGCTGATCCAGAGGTTACCAACCTTTTTTACATGGCAGCACAATATTGAGTTCTTTAAATTTTCGCGGCACACCTATCACAAAAAATAAATATTTTCCACTCATAAGGCCTTTTTGCAATAAAATAATAAAAAACAAAGAATATTATATAAGAAGAATTTTTATTCACATAAATCAACATATCCTGTATTCAATATCGGGTCTAAAATAATAATGGTGAATGTCAGTTGGACAGTTGTGCATAAAGTTAGATTAGCCTGAAATTGAAAAGATTAAAAATGGTTAGGAAAAGGTAAAAAAATGTTTGGGAGTTAGGAGCTTTACGTAAAACCTCACATAGTACAGTTCTGTGTTACAAGTTTTTGTCTTACAACCTGTGTATTTAGGAATCGTTTTGGTATCAAAATCGGGTCTGAATTATTCAGCTCCGATGCCGATTCCCGATACTTTGAAAAACTCCTGATATTCCGATTAATCGCCCCTTGACTAATATAAACCATAATAACGCTTACCAATTAGTATGCGCGAAACGTTTAGATTCCAGAAATTCGGCGATTTTGAATTGAGCGATGTCATCATGATTAAGAAATTGAATGTCTTTATTAAACAAAATGAAATTAAATGGCTTCTAGGTATTATCTCTTCGCGGCACACCAGTAATCATTCCGCGGCACACTAATGTGCCGCGACACAGTGGTTGGGAACCACTGGCTGATTCCTAAGGGTATTTGCGCGTAAGTGAATATAGCGAACCCGACTGGATTTGGAACTCTGCTCTTGGATTTTCAACTCCGTGCCGTTATCCATTTCACCACCCGCATATCCAAACATACAGCACCTGGTTTTCCTCAGCGGTCACCCATCTAGGTGCTAATCATGCTGGACGTTGCTTAATTTAGGTGATCGTAAGAGAAACGGTGTTTCAACATGATTGTGGCCGTAAGCTTTTACTTGTTTACTGTTGAGAAAGTCGTTCCTGTACTCCAAAAACTTTTACAAGTGGTGGGCTTTATAAAAAAAAAAAAAAAAAAAAAATAACATAGCACAAAGTAGATACCTTTCTTTTAACAGTGAATGTATCAAAATAAAAGATCTAGAAAAAGTAAATAAGCGGCGTATAAAAGTCACAACGATAAACATATGTTAGTCGAATCGTCTAGATTCCATTCGGAGGATATCTGGTAACTGCCAGCGCAGATATACATGACCTCCCAAACGTTTTTGCGGTGCCGATCACAATATACAAACCGTTAAGTAAAATAATAAATAAATAAATAAATGGAGAATGACGAAGAAAATTAAGAACAAGTTTTAAAATGTTTATTTGAAGAAATTGACGTTGAAGTAATTTGGACAAAAAAAAAAAATCACTGTATTTGTACAGCGGACTGGCACTAATGCATGTATTAAATTCTGTAAAAGAAATGCAGATCTATGTATATGCTAGCATTTAGTTTTATATTCCCTGCGAATGTCTATTACTATATAACAATCGCACAACATATTAACAGCAGGAGCAGCTGTATTAAAGGCTTTAGTGTTGACCGTTTCTCTATTCTGTCTCGGCCACTATCCCAAGGCTCTAGAGTCCCTATATATCAGATCCCGCATGCCTTCCCTTCTGTAAACGGAGGGATTGATTGTTGGAACTGAATATTATTAGGCTCTAGTTTTCCTTTAATAATTCCCCTCCCCGATTAGTCGTCCTATAAATTGATTTACACGTTTGTTTTTTTAACTCCCAGAATAATACTTGGGATAAAACCGGTTGTGTTTAGTTTTATTAAATTAACATCAATATACCTTGTAATTTAAATAAGAAATTACACTTGTTTCTTGATTTTATATATATATATATATATATATATATATATGTGTGTAACGTAAATCAGGAGTTGCTCTCACTTGTCCCTAAGCCTCGTGAATTCAAGCGTCCTACGAGGCTGGCATCCCGTTCCCACCCCTTCACCGTAGAAACTGTTAGGTGTAGACGTCCTTTCTACTCCAATAGCTTCATGTCTCGCACATCTCGCCTATGGAACTCCCTTCCACGTTACTGTTTCCCTGACAAATACAATCTCCAACGGTTTAAGTGTAGAGTCAATCGTCATCTCCAGTTGCCTTGATCTATCCACTTCCTGACATCTTCCATTCCTATCTGCTCTCGCTCTATATCTCCCGTAACCTCCCCACCTCGATCGACCCTCCGTCCTTCTCTTTCTCCACAACCCTTCCTTTACCACTCCTATCTGCTCTTCCTCCAACCCGTCTGTAACCCCTTGCGTGATAGTGGCCACCGGCCTTGCTCGGGGTGATACGCTTAAAAAAAAAAAAAAAAAAAATTCAAACGAAAAACAAATACTGAAGCTAATTATACGGCGAGAATCACTCTCACAAACAATATTTACTAATAAAATACAATCAACTTCGAATCTGTTAATGAATGGTGTGATCCTTGTTCATAAATTCCGGGTTTATCTGGTCTTATTTTTTCTACGAGCCGGGCTTTCAGTCGTACCAAACGACCATCTTCAGGTAGACAATTTAGTGTGTTTTTATTAAATTCCGAATGGTAATGCGACATCGAAAGGTAGTACGGTCCGAAAGAGTGTTTTTTTAGCAATGAGATATTGTTAAATGTTAGAAAATATATATATATATATATACACACACATCGGATTCACTCTCGCGTGGTCATGTGTGACGTCATGAGCTGTGGTACGATTTTCGCTTTCAGCGTCTTATATGCACGTGTTTATCGTTGCTTGGAAATCATCCATGTAAACAAAAACAGACTATCATCAATTTCTTGTTCGTGTATTGCTTAATATATTGTGTAATTGTCATCTTTGATAATGGCTTATGTAAGCCGAAAGCTTAGATTGGATTAAAAAATATGTATCAATATTGTGATTTTCTTTCATTGTTTAATGATAATGTTATTAAGCTTATCAGACTATATGAAAAGAACTTACATAAAATATATAGACAACACTTATCTATATTATTTAATGAAACATGTATGAATATATATATATATATAGAGAGAGAGAGAGATAGAGATGAAAGAAAGAACAAGAGAGATTGGAATATGCAGTCTAGTTGTCTCCCTTTGTGGGGCGTTTTAATGTGGTTAATCTAGTGTGTACTATATATATATATATATATATATATATATATATATATATATATATATATATATATATATATACACACACACACACACACACACACACACACACACATACACACACACACACACACACACACCTTCAAAGATTCGTTAAAAAAGATGAGTATGCATAATGGAAAAAAAATTCCCTAAATTTAATAAAAACAAAGTTTTATCGTCAAAACCGTTATTATTAAAGAGGAGAGACTAAAGGATTTCTTGAATGTTAGATTATATTTTAAATCCTTTTTAGATACTTAAGTTTGTTTTTCTTGCGTTAGCCGGTGACCATAAATTAATATAGAGATTATAGCGTCTTTTTGCAGAGTAGAAGACATTGATTTGGAGATTCTTGAAAAAAAAAAAAAAAAAATCAAATAATTGTTGGATTTTAATGGAACTTTTTTTTTTTGGGGGGGAAATCTTTGTAAAAATAAAGTTATATATATATATATATATATATATATATATATATATATATATATATATATATATATATTATAAACAGAAATTTGGACTTTGCTAACCAGACACTTCTTTGTGGTTGAATAGTTAACAGAACATCAGATCAAATTATGGCCCCATTAAGGGTTTCGGGCTCGATTCCTGTCGGAGACGCACATACTCCGACAGAAAACTATTTCTCGAACATTCAAGCCGGTAAATGTAACTATAGTCTTGTCGAAAAACCTTCGAATTCTTGATTTACCAGTAGTTAAATCAATCTCGAAGGGAAAAAAAGGTTTTAAAAAAGAAAGAGTCAGGAACATGAAAGTCTGTCGAAAATAATCGCACAGATACAGGTTCAAGGCCCAAAGAAAAAACCCCGATACGAGTAAACTAACTAACTAAAGAGCTCGATACAAACGTAGAGCAAACCTAGTCAAACCTAATGAGCCAGACAAATCTACCAAGGTTTCAATTAGGCAGATCGTGTATAACGGCGAAGCCCGTGCCGTGGCCCTTGACATCTCCAAAGCATTCGATAGGGTTTGGCATGCCGGCCTCCTTCGCAAGCTCCAGGGTTATGGTATCACAGGTCGATTGTTTGACCTAATTCAATCGTTTCTGTCAAACTGGCATTTGAAGGTTGTTCTCAGTGGATTCATATCCAACTCCTATCCCACTAACGCTGGTGTTCCTCAAGGCTCCATCCTTGGCCCTACTCTATTCCTCATATTTATAAACGACCTTCCTGACGCCATAGACTCCCAAGTCGGTATCTACGCTGACGACACTACTATTTACTCCTGCCTCAAGCACAAATCTAGTGAGGCGGACAAAATTAACCTGGCAGCTCAAATTGAAAAGGACCTCCAATCGGTTGTGGACTGGGGAGAGAAATGGATGGTCAACTTTAACGCCTCTAAAACAAAACTGCTTAACCACCACAAAGACCCATCCCTGCATCCCATTAGAATGTCTGAGGACCAACTTCACGAGAGCTCCTCTCTGCGGCTGCTCGGCCTCACGCTGTCCGCTGATCTGAGATGGAACAAATACATCGAGTCAGTTGCATCATCCACCGCAAGAAAAGTTGGTTCCCTGTGTCGAGCCAGGAAATTCTTCTCCCCGGAATCGATCCTCCAAGTCTATAAATCTACCATTCGCCCTTGCATGGAGTATTGCTGCCATTTATGGTATGGGGCCCCTGCGTGTTGCCTCAGGGTTCTTGATAAGATCCAGAGACGGATATGCAATGTGATTGGCCCTGATCTGTCATCTCGTCTGCAGTCGCTCTCTCACAGACGCGATGTTGCATCGCTCTGCCTTTTCTACAAGTACTTCCACGGTAATTGCTCCGAAGAGTTGCTTTCGCTTGTCCCTAGGCCTCATGAATTTAAGCGTCCTACGAGGCTGGCATCCCCTTCCCACCCCTTCACCGTTGAAACTGTTAGATGTAGACGTCTCTTCTACTCCAATAGCTTCATGTCTCGCACATCTCGCCTATGGAACTCCCTTCCCTATTACTGTTTCCCTGACAAATACAATCTCCAACTGTTTAAGTGTAGCGTCAATCGTCATCTCCAGTTGCCTTGATCTATCCACTTCCCTTCTCCACTTCCTTTCATCTTTCATTCCTATCTGCTCTCGCTCTAAATCTTCTGTAATCCCCTTGCCTTGAGCGACCCTCCGTCCTTCTCTTTCTCCACATCCCTTCCTTTACCACTCCTATCTGCTCTTCCTCCAACCCTTCTGTAACCCCATGCATGATAGTGGCCACCAGCCTTGCTTGGGGTGATACGCTTAAATATATATATATATATATATATATATATATATATATATATATATATACATACATACATACATACATACATACACTTATGAAATTTCGAGAATTTTTTTTTGTGGGGTCGCTTAATGTTTATACTAGTCATAAGAACAAGTTCTACTAGAATTTAATTCATGAAGTTCGTTTTTTTTAATCAAATAACCCACCTCTACTAATTACAGAAAATCTGTTCTGAATCGAAAAATAAAAAAATGTAATAAGACTAAGACCTTATTTAATTAGAGAAGGATTTGTTTTTATGAACAAAATGTATTACGGACACTATTGTCCTAAAACAATTTTTTCGAGGAATAATGAATTTTTACCAGAATTGTTTTCATTTGTTAAAAAATTTAATTAGCATAACATTTTCAGTTTTAAAAATTCTGCATTAGTTTGAGTCGGGTACGTGATATTGTTATTAAGTAAAAACTATATTTACTAATCATAAATGGAAACGCTGACTACAATTCGGCGACCTCTAATACTTTAAAAAGTACTGTGAATTTTTGGGCGTGTTCAAACGTGTCGATTTTTGTAAATACGGACAAATACAAGAGATTATCAGAAAATAAGAACCGTAACTATCGTAAATTTAAGAGCAAAGTACCTAAAATTCAATAAAAATTATGTTAAGGATCTAATTATGTATTCCTAAAACTTTAAGGTTACTGGGTAGTTAAAAATTATATAAAATGTAACAGTACGCTATATTCAAGTAATTTTTTACAGATATTTCCCCCGTAGAAAAAATGAGTTACATTTCCGGTTGTCAATAAAGCTTTCGACACCTTATTCCCTACATCCGTGTTAAAAATGCATTTCTGTGATATTTTAAAGTATAATATTGGTTTCAAAACAAGTTAATTAAACATTGAATCAGATATTCCTCAAGTAAAAGTTTTTAAGAGTATCTTTTATTTTTGAAAACTTGTTAAGAAAATTACACGGTGCTCAACGATTATTAGCGATTAAAAAAACTCCTTCCAATCAATGCAAATTAGTTTTGAAATGCAAAGTATTTTGAATAATGTAAATATTAAATGTAATCTGTTAGCTCGAAATAAACTAAAATAAAAGCGATACATGTAAATTCTTTCTTGAAGATTAGAATTTTCATTTTGAACGTCATGTATCGCTTATCTTCGTTATATATATATATATATTATATATATATATATATATATATATATATACTAGCAGCATGGCCCGGCGTTGCCCGTGCTTGATTAAAAAATCGTACGACTCATACAGCAATCGCTATCACTTGACTTAAAATATTTTTGCCCTTCCTTGCCTTTAAAGGAGTGCCCTTTGCCGTGCTGATGTTGCTACATGCCTTACTTCCTGCCTATCTCACACTGCGAATTTTTTCTAAGCTCTATATTAAACATTAAATCTGTTACGAAAAAAAAACTAAACAAAATGAACACAAAACGATCAGCTTTAAAAAAGAACTCGTAACTGGAAAAACCGAATGAAAAAAGAATGTTAACAACAAATCCTTTTTCACACCGAAACCAGTTCTGCGGAATCAGAATCAACATTGAGTTTAAGCAAGCGAATGAGCCAATTGGAGTAAAGTGCCATGCAGATTTAAATTTTTCCCACTTGTGACGAATGCAGCTATCGATTTTTTTTTTGCATGCTAGTTAACATTCGTGTCAGTCAGCTGTTGGCTCTCACGCTGGCCAACAGAATCTTCCTGTCTATTCGTGGCATCCAGCTATAGGCTCTCACTCTGGCCAGTAGAAAATGGCCTCAAACTACATGAAAACTGGCGTAGAAGCATGAAAAAAAAAACGATTATTTCCACTATCGATGGGAGTTGGGAAATGCAAAGTCGGTCTTGAGCTTATCGCTAGAGCATGTGCATGTAAATTTTGGTGCAAATCCGTCGAAAATTGCGGCCGTGCATTCATTACACACACACATCCTGCCTTTATATATGTATATATATATATTTATAGTGACAGAGAGAAATATAGTTTATATATATATATATAGTGACAGAGAGAAATATAGTTTATATATATATATATAGTGACAGAGAGAAATATAGTTTATATATATATATATATATATATATAGTGACAGAGAGAAATATAGTTTATATATATATATATATATAGTGACAGAGAGAAATATAGTTTATATATATATAGTGACAGAGAGAAATATAGTTTTTATATATATATATATATATATATATATAGTGACAGAGAGAAATATAGTTTATATATATATATATATATATATATATATATAGTGACAGAGAGAAATATAGTTTATATATATATATATATATAGTGAGAGAGAGAGAGAGATAAAGAGTCAATACTGAGTCGCAACAATCTGTTTCATGTTTGATTACAAGCTTCGTGGCCTGAGTTATGAAAGAGTGTCACTGTTGACCTTAGTGTCCATTCGTATATTTATACACACCATCAGTGATATTGACCACTTTTACCTCTCTCTCTATCTCATACATACATATATATATACATATATATATATATATATATAGCGTGCGCACGCGTTTAAAACTTGCTATATTTATGGGGAAGAAACGCTTAATATCAGATATAGATGTATTATAGTTATAGACAGAACCGACAGGGAAATCAATACTGTATTGTGACTGTCAATTTCACACCCCAAGAACTCTTTAGTTCATATGTACTTCGTCATGCACCGGCTTTTATATAATGCCGTTAAGGGATTATGGCAAGTGGGAAGCCAGTCATTTCCGGTTCTTGTTTTAGGCTTTCTAGAGTTCAGGTCTTTACTTTGTTTATTTTATTAATTTACTCATTTTTGCATACTTTTCAGTTCTATATTTTCTCATTTGAAATAAAGTTTATTATGAAGGTCGTCTGAAAACTTTATAGGCTGACCAAGATACTTTCATGGAATATGACCAAATGAGGTTTATATTTCAACAGTCTCCCGTGTGGTCCACACACTGTGGGTCAAAGTGATGAATTTAACACTCAACACGAGTTAAAAAACGTTCAGATGGATCTGCCTCAAACATGTCAGATTTTTTCATGATGCGATCAGCTTGGTACGCTTTTGATCAGGTGTCAGAAGACGCGGCAGTCAACGAGTAGAAATATTCTATCGGTATTGTATTCCGTTTGTGAAAAAGCTATCACTCTGTTGCTCAAAAATGTTATCAACAGCAGATATGACGTCATCATCACTGCGATACCGGTTTCCATCCAAATGTTTTTTCATGTTGGGGAACAGATGATAATCTCATGGGGCCACAAGTGCGGGCTGAAAGGTTCATGAGCTGATTATGAAGGAGTGAAAATCTGTTAAATCTTGGAGTCATTAATTTCATCAGATTATTTAAATATGTCAAAAGTAACCAGATGCAACTTGGACAAAATTTGACAAAATTTGACATTGTCGTTTTATCAAGTAACTGCAGAAAACGTTCAGATTGCAGTGTTTGGATTTTTGCGAAAAAAAAAAAAAAAATTTTCACAAAATTTTCACAAATGGGATCCAAGCACTGCAATCTGAAAGATTTTGCAGTTAACGATAAAACCACAATGTCAAATTTTGTCCATTTTCAAGACGCATCTGGTTACTTTTGACATATTTAAATAATCTGATGAAATTCATGCCTCCAAGATTTAACAGTTTTAACATATTTCCTTCATAATCAGCTCATGAAACTTTCAGCCCGCCCTCGTAAATTTACTATATGAAATATTATCTAGTCTCAGGTAGTGATATCGCAATGGGTAGCGTAGTAGGAATTTGCTTTCGTGTCTGCATTTTTAACTGAGTCCCGGTCTTTTGTTCATATCTTTATCGACATATCTTTATATATTGTTCTGAAAAAGTGATTATCGTAATAATCTCATCTCAGAAACAATATATAAACAAGATAAAATAAGATACGTTATAATTTTAAAAAGCTTCTTTTATAGAGTCGAGTTGACGGTCACGAAAGAAACACGTCAACAAAAGTTGACGTGCTTTTTTAATTTAATTTTTTAAAAATATTGACTTATTGTTGAAGATCACTTAACTTTAGCTTGATTTGAGGATTTAGGATTACACATGTTTTCTTGTTTCTTCTAAGCATTGTATCTGTGTTGGCGGATTTTTTCTTTCCAGTAAGATTTACGGTTGTGTATTGTGATCAGCCCTGTTGTTCTATGCAACATCTAATGTCACATTTGTGCAATGAAGAATCTTGCTTCCTACTCACACGCCAGTGACAACACAATATATAACAGCAGTGATACGTGTGTTAAAAGATTTAATACAGAGGTCATTGATTGATTTGTTTGTTTAACGGCATAACAACACCTTATCGGGTAATTTAGTGCCGAACTTTAATTTTCTTGGGAGCTTTGAAATAATATGAATATGATATACGTTATTCTGCTTTCACAGTTAAATACATGGTAGATGATACTCAGCATGTTTGTGTGGACATAATTACTAGAGAAAATGATATGTGTTCTATGTTGTAGTCTTTGTTAAAGTTATATTATGAAATACCGTTTCATTTAAGAATTTGTAGGATATTATATGAACTATTGTCATGAAAGTTCTTTCATTTTGGTTCGTTGGTTGATTTTATTTAGCGGCATATCAACCTCTGTGGGGTATTTAATGTCGAAATCTAAATATTTTGATTGGCTTGGTTGGTTGATTCTGTTTAGCGGCATATCAACCTCTATGGGTTATTTAATGTCGAAATCTAAATATTTTGATTGGCTTGGTTGGTTGATTCTGTTTAGCGGCATACCAACCTCTATGGGTTATTGAATGCCGAAATCTAAATATTTTGTACATAATTTTATGCTTGCAACTACAGATATTTTTTACATAAATTTATAGTTTCGGAGTGAAGTTATGTTTAAATATATATTTTTTAGATCATAGTAATTTTACTACAAAAATGTATTTTTATATTTTAGTGTCGTATTAATTGTCATTTTGCTATAAAAATGTATGTATAGGTGGCTACTAGTATTCGAGGATACCCGTCTACTAGGGCGGGTAGCAGACGCTGCTCAGGTGCATTTGTGTTTGTTCAACACCCACAGGGCCCACCTGTTGTTTATACCGCAGCTATGCAGTTTCTGGGAAAGAGCGGATTATCTAGCGTGATCAACAGTTTGAACAAGGCCAACATGCTCAAACCCTCGGCCACGATGACTTGTCACTTCGTGCTAGCACAGCTATCAACAGCCCCCAATGATTGGATCAACCCGTGGTATGGTTTTTCAGACTCTTTCCAAAGGCGCCGTACGCTGGCATCGACCCTCTCTCTGACCGATAATATCAGAAGTCTCCTTCCTGACAAATCGACCATGTTGAGGTTCGAACCGTGGTCTTATGGGTCAGAATACGAACGTTCTAACCACTTGGCCATAAAAGTGTATTGTTGGTCATTTTATTATAAAAATGTTCTGTTATTTTTTGATTGGGGGTTCACAATTTGCCACAGCTTGGACCCTAACAGGTGCTACCACCCCGGACCAGCAATTAAGAAGTGGTTCCATGCTCCTCAAAAGATCCAGTTTCCCCGATCATAGGCCTCGTTGCCGGATGTAGTTTATCGTCATATCCAGGACTAACTGAGATGATCACACGTCAACATAATCCAGGATCTGGAATAGGACCAGAAGCATAGTTGAAATCTATTTCGTATTATCCAGACCGTTACCTTTCGCCTTGGATTTTTTGGTGCGTTTCTATGTCTGTTATCAAGCGATTTTGTTAGTTTCTATTATTTACTCCAGTAACTCATAAATGAATTAAAAAGCTCGATCATTAAAACGCGAACACTATTTACGCTAACTTGATGAAAACATTCGTTCTCTTGTACGTTAAACAACAAAGTCAGAACAAACCAGTGTATATATATATATTTCCTGAACAGGGGATCTGGTGGTGTTAGTGATGAGATATTTGAAAGAAAACTCGTCTATATAATCAAGTCTCTTGAAAATTAGCCGCCGTATCCTTGAAAGCGCTTGATCACAAACATTTGGAGGGTATCTACGTTGATATTGTTATTATAATACGTCTACGTATCTCAGTGTCGGATTTACCGTCCTCTGTCAGAACGCTTCCCAGATGTTTAAACTTCCGCGTCTGCTTGATTCTAGTGTTTCCGACCTTCAGATCGCATTTCGGGTTCATCCTTTTGTTGATGAGTATGCATTGTTTTCTTGTAGTTTATGCTTAGTCCTTTCTTCCCACTGTCCGTCGTTACCTTCAGTAGGAGATTTTGTAATTTGTTCCGTATCTGCTATCAGTACTGTGTGATCTGCGTATCTTATGTTGTTAAGAATTTGTCCGCCAATGCTAAATCACGTTAGCGTTTCCAATTAGTAGAGAGATAATGTTTAATGGCGTATTGCAAGAAAGGGAAGTAACTCTTTCATAATATTTGAGAAATTGAGAAAGATTGAGGAAATTTCAACGCTAGAATCTTTCGAGATTTATTCATAATCTATGAATATGTCAAACACTTATGACTAATTGTCTAAAATCCATGGACAGAATTCGAACATTACACACAGCATTTTGAATTTCCGGTTGAATTATAGATTGATTGTTTTTTTTATAGCTTAACCTTTTTTTTAAAACTTTATTTAAATTCGTAACATTTTTATTTAGATTGCAAGAATTTTTTGGAGATAAAGATTTCCTGATACAAATCTTAGGCTGGCATCCCGTTCCCACCCCTTCACCGTTGAAACTGTTAGATGTAGACGTCTCTTCTACCCCAATAGCTTCATGTCTCGCACATCTCGCCTGTGGAACTCCCTTCCTTATTCCTGTTTCCCTGACAAATACAATCTCCAACTATTTAAGTGTAACGTCAATCGACATCTCCAGTTGCCTTGATCTATCCACTTTCCTTCTCCACATCCTTTCACCTTTCATTCCTATCTGCTCTCGCTCCAAATCTTCTGTAACCTCCTTGCCTTGATCGATCCACTATCTTTCTCCACATCCTCTCCTTTACCACTCCTATCTGCTTTTCCTCCAAATCTTCTGTAACCCCTTGCGTGCTAGTGGCCTCCAGCCTTGCTTGGGGTGATAAGCTTAAAAAAAAAAAAAATGTAACCCGTAGTAGGAAGAAGAACCGCATTCACCCCTTTGCACGTAGGAGAATATAACAAACCAGACTGGAATTCGAACTCGGCTGTCCGATTTCTGATTTCAAGCAGTTATCTAGTACACCAGCTGCACATCCAAGCTTACAACACCAGGTATTCTTGAGCGGACACCCATCTCGGTATTTACAAGTCTAAACTTTGCTTACACAAACGAAGGGTTTTGAATGTTTCCCGTTTGTTCAAGAAAGATCCGGCTCCATAAACATTCTGATATTTGGTAATATTTTGGCAACGTAATTGGCCCTGATCTGTCATCTCGTCTGCAGTCGCTCTCTCACAGACGCGCCGTTGCCTCGCTCTGTCTTTTTCACAAATACTTTCACGGTAATTGCTCCGATGAGCTGCTTTCGCTGGTTCCCAGGCCTCATGAATTTAAGCGTCCTACGAGGCTGGCATCCCGTTCCCACCCCTTCACTGTTG
>OZ038513.1:31935573-31938073 GCA_964036315.1 Acanthosepion esculentum
TGAGGGTGTAAAAATAGGTTTTAATACCAAAAATACTTTGTAAAAAAATATTAACAGTAATAATTTTTTTGGAAAAAAATATTACCAGCAATAAAAATTGTCGGTATTAAATAACCCATTGAACTTGACATGCCGTAAACCAAACCAAACCAGCTGCGTCTTACGCTGTAGGTAGGTATGCCATGCGTTGTTTTCCCTTGTCTATCTTTCCCTCTATTTGACCAGTAAGTATTCAGGCCCTCCTTCCTCATTATGTGTTCCAGGAACTTAATCTGCCTCCTCCTTGTTTGCATTTTCTCTATGACCTTATCTTTGCTCACATGCTTGGCCATGATATCCTTAGCATCCTTCTGTTGAACAACATCTCTGTCACCTCGAGTCTCTTCTTCATCTTAGGCATTCTTAAATTATGGCATTATCAATGCATCTTCGTCTTATATTAATTACTGCGGTTAAGTTTTTTATTTAATTTTTCGGTGGACTAATGGATAGCAGCTCAGATTGAGGAATCGGCGAGCCGAGTTCGAATTCCAGTCTGATCCATTAAATTCACTTAGGTGCTAAAACCCTTGGGAAAGGTATGAATCTTCTCCCTCGGCTATGGGTAAATAGCAGGACAAACTGGGTACTCTAGCCTGGGGTGGCAACCGGTCTAGGAGAATGTAACTCGATTCAAAACTGTATGTAGCCCTGGTGTAGCACCTACTATACTGCTAAAGAAAGGGTCGTTCGCATTGGCTCGATAACGCCGACTACGGTCAACCTAGATGGATAAACGTGTTATAATTTTCTTCTTTTCGGGACGTAAATTATGCCTGTATGTTGTAATGTTACTTTCCTTGTTGGCTGCCGAGTCAAATAATTTAATAATTATGTACTTGGGAAGGATCCTACAAGATACCTTTCCTAACAAAACAACTGCTAGTAAAACAGATTATATATAAACAAAAGCAGTAGAAAACGGAATGACGCCGGTTAGATTATGCATGTAGATCCATCGGACACCAACAATTTCAAGTTAACGTCCTTGCATCCTCCGCGTTCTCTTGGCGCGGCGTTCTAACCCACGTCTATTAAATTTCGTTCGCTTAACCTACATACGATAGTCTGAAGATGTTCTACCGACGGGTGAAACGGATAACACGGAGTCCTGGGTATGACGATAAACTACATCCGGCAGCAAGGCCTCTGATCGGTAGATTAGAAGATTTGAGGAGCGTAGAAATCACCTCTTAATTGCCTTTGTTTCCAGGTCCAACCTGATACGGGGGCGGTAGCAACTGTTAGAATCCCCCCCCCTAAAAAAACCGAAACGCTTGTAAAGTATAAGAATGCGTTTTGTAGTAAAAAATAACAGTAGATTTTTATATAAAAATTACCAACAATGCATATCGATAGCAATATTACCAACAATACATTTTATCTGCAGTTGAAGGCATACAGTTACGTTCAATATACAATGGAACCTCGGTTCAAGAATTTAGTTCGTTACTGAAGGCAGTTCGTCAACCGAAATTGGCGTAAACCGAAACTCTTTCCAATAGGAATCAATGTAGAGAAAAAAAGGCATTGCGCAATAAAATTGGAAAAGAAAAGCACAGCACTACACACGAATTTATACAACATGGCGGTCGACTCGGTTTTCCGTTCGGGTAAACTCGGTTCGGCCAGATGTTGTTCAAGAACCAAGGCATTTTCATCTCGAATTTTCTGTTTCTCAAACCGATTTGTTCAACATTTCGAAAACCAGGTGGCAATGTATTTAGCTTTCCGGACGAATAATAATAGAGGTGTTGATATGCCGCTAAACAAAATTAACCAACGGATAACTGGATTCTTCCATTTTTGTTTTTCAGTTAACCAACCCCTCTGCGCAGTCAAACATATAGACTATAATCTTTAGTGTATAGATCGCTAGGGGGATAAGACGCAAAAAAATACCAGGGAGAGGGAATTTTCACGTATAAAACGCACTTAATTTTCGAGCAAGGAAAATGAACAAAATGCTGTGTATAACGTTCGAATTATGTCCATCATTTCGAGTCATAAGAGTATTTGACATATCCGTAGGTTATAAGTAAATCTCGAAAGATTCTACCATTGAAATTTACTTAATCTTTCTCAATAGCGACTTAAATTTTCAAACATTATGAAGAGTTACTTCCCTTTGTCGTAATACGCCATTAAACATTATCTCTCCGCTAATTGGAAACGCTACCGTGATTTAGCATTGGCGGCCACAATCTTACCAACATAAGATACGCAGATGACACGGAACAGAAATTACAAAATAGCAGACACGGAAAAGAAATTACAAAAATCTTCTACAGAAGGTAGCGACGGAGAGTGGGAAGAAGGGACTAAGCATAAGCTACAAGAAAACGGAATGTATGGTCATCAGTAAAAGGATGAGCCCAAAATGCGATTTGCAGGTCGGGAACACTAGAATCAAGCAGACTAGAATCAATTAGGTTTCATTTAAATACACATGGAGACCTAC
>OZ038513.1:31945948-31998448 GCA_964036315.1 Acanthosepion esculentum
ATAAAGGTGTTAGTTAGATCCAGTGACAGGACCCAAAGAATGTGAGTTCAATACCCGGTTAAAGCAGTGGAGAACTTGGAGATTGGAATTAACAGGAGATAACTGATAACTGACACCCATTAAACATGGCACGTGGAACTAGAACAGTCTACCCCAGTGAGCGAAATAAAGGGTTCAGTTCGACATTCCAACCACCTGAAGAAGGCCGGAGCGTACAACGGCCGAAACGTTGTAATAGGCGACAAAGATCAGGACAATAGTCTGAATAATGTAATTAATTTAATTCAGCATTGATTAGGGCCTCTAGAATTTTCCCGAAAATAAGTAGATAACTAGTGGGCCGAAAGTTGGAAGGGTCGAACGGTTGACCAGGGTTCTTAAAAACTGGAAGGACAGACGATGACTTACATCAGACATCAAATCATGACGCAGCAAGGCAATTATTATGCAGTCTAGAGATAAAGGCGTCAGTTCGGAAGCACACTTCTTAATGACTACTTCAGGGATATTCTGCATCAATAATTTTCTGCAACAAAATCAAAACAGAGTCTGTCTATATACCTGAGATGAGGTATTATGTACAGTATTTACATTAGTCGGACTATTGTCCTCATCTTTGTCGCCATATTTGTCACGTTTCGGCCGTTGTACGCTCCGGCCTTTTTCAGGTGGTTGGAATTTCGAACTGAACCCTTTATTTCGATCACTGGGGTAGACTGTTCTAGTTCCACGTGCCATGTCTAATGGATGTCAGTTATCAGTTATCTCCTGTTAATTCCCCTCTCCAAATTCTCCATCGCCTTAACCGGGTATTGAACTCACACTTTTTGGGTCCTGTCACTGGATCTAACCAACGCCTTTATCCACTGTACCATGTGTCCTGGACGTTGGTTAGATCCAGTGACAGACCCAAAGAGTGTGAGTTCAATACCCGGTAAAAGCAGTGGAGAACTTTCAGAGGGAAAATTAGCAGGAGATAACTGATGACTGACATCCATCAAACATGGCACGTGGAACTAGAACAGTCTACCCCAGTGATCGAAATAAAGGGTTCAGTTCGAAATTCCAACCACCTGAAGAAGGCCGGAGCGTACAACGGCCGAAACGTTGTGACAAATATGGCGACAAAGATGAGGACAATAGTCCGACTAATGTAAATACTGCAAAATCAAAACATTAACCTAAGAACTTGACTCATGTTCTTAAGTAGCTAATATTTTGTGTATTATGATTGCGGCTCAAAGACTCTCTTTCAGCAGATCCCATAGACTGGCCTCGTATCTATCTGTTTTTGTTGGCGAGGGTGGGGCTTAAAATGGCGTAAGCTGACTATGAAGGACAGCTGCTAGAGCTGTGAAATACTGCATGCAGGAATTTCACCTGTTCTTAATAATAAATCCATTATTTCTTTCCAGGTACGGGGTTCGGCTGAACATAGGCTGACTTTCACGGCTAGGACCCGCGATACCACTTACATAGTAGCACCCCAACACATTCCTTCATCGGCGAGAAGTAAGTTCCACTAAAACATCTTCTTCCCACGAACTATTGCCCAATGGAACAGACTCCCTGGATGATGTTTCCACGATCACTACACTCTTAGCCTGGTTAAGTCTAGAGTGAACCGTTATCTTACCATCCTGTCCGAATAAACTACCCCTTATCGTGACCCTCTATCTCGAGTGGCCCCAGGCTTTATACAGGGTGAACATTACTGTAAAAAAAAAAATCTCTTCCGCCATGTTTAAATCTGTCTTACGACTTATAAATGGAGGCAAGAAGATAACGTATCTATGCATGGTTGGCAATTAGAAGTGCTTATGTTTTTTTTTTAACGAAAATGAATTAAGCTTCGCCAAATATTATATCGTTCCTTGTGCTGTGACTTTTCAAATTATTTATGTCCGTATTCTGTTAGAAGTGTGACTGTTTGAGTTCATTATAAAATGTTTATGACAATTCTCCAAGTAAATGTCCCCAACCAAAACTATGTGCAAATTAAACAGTTCTTAAATAGTTAGGACGTAATCACTTCCGGTTGTAAATGCTCAATTTATGCATATGGATATTTGTTGTTTCTGCGCATGTCGCCCGCGTGCCTCTTTGCATTTTGCCATACGTATTATTATATTTGTGAGAGTGTGTATTTTTATTGCTGGATTTTTATTTCTACTTCTTTGAATAATGTATTTCCTGGTGTCTTCAACCTCCTCGCCGAGAATCGGTTTTATTTTCAGCCAGCGATCCTTGAAAAGAAGTACCCTACCCGTGTCCACGTATTGTACGAAGTAACATGCGCATAAATTCTGCGCAGGTCAGGTGAATCGGGTCACTGGCATAGATTTTCTATTTAAGCTATCAATTAAAACATTCTAAATCCAACCAGAGAGATATTTCAAGACATTGAGCACTATCTTCTCTTCAATGTTGTTATACACTGTCCATTTTAATTCTATTCTGTCCTTCGAATTTGTTATTTTTTCTTTGGAGTTTCGATTAAATTCAATTACCCACCCCACTCTCTTTCTCATAAAATCCTTAATACAAGGAAGTAAAAAAAAAAGTAAAAGATCGAAGTTATTTTCCAATATATTTTTATTTTTTTCGTTTTGATGTATAGATCTTTTGATTTTGATTTTTTTCTTTTTCTACATTATCGAATACTTTTGCTTGGAAATCTAGACTAACGCGTAAGACCTAAACTCGGATTCAGCTCTCCTCGTCATTTCTTTTTGTTGTTGTTGCTGTTGTTGTTGTTGTTGTAGCTTTGTTCGAAATCAATTTAGATTTCACAAGGAAAAATAAATTGGTTTAATATGGCAAGGAAGCGATTTTGATTAATTTGCGGACGATATTAATTTAATCGATATCTATCTGTCGAAGATGATTTTAACAAGGAAAACAGAACACGCTGAGAGGAGATACAGAATCCCAAATTACGGAGAACCGCGTCATCGCATCAGACGGTCAAAGCACAATCATCATCATCATCATCATCATCATCATCAGCAGCAGCAGCAGCAGCAGCAGTAGCAATATTATTATTAGCAGCAGCAACAACAGCAGCATCATCAACTGCATCAACATAAACATTAACCTCATCAGCATCAGCAGAAGCATCAACATTATGAAAATCATCAACATCAGCAGCATCATCAATATTATATACACTAGAGTTCAAAAGTTTGAGACGACCACTGGTAATTTTTTAAATTGGCCCGCTAAGTAGTTGTTTTGTATTTTAAATAAGAAAAAAAAAATTATACATGATTGAAAAAAAAAAGTGAGAAAAACTTTTATTACAAAATTTTTTATGACAAAAAGAAAAACAGCATTTTACGATTAAATTTTGATCTCGTCAAAATATCCTCCTTGAGCCTTGATTACTGCAGCACAAATTTTGGGCATTCGTTGCAAAAGTTTCTCAAAGTATAAGTTTGATAATTAATTCCATTCTTTTTTCAATGACTCTAAAAGCTTTTTTTCAAATATTTTCATTCTTCTGTCAAGTTCATCCCAGCCTAGTTCTTGGGGATGGCGTCAAACCTTTGAAATGTATTTTATATATATATATATATATATATATATATATATATATATATATATATATATATATAAAATACATTATATATATATGTATGTATATATATATATATATATATATATATATATATATATATATATATATATATATATATATATATATAACCATCATCATCCTCAGCAGCGTCATATTCAACAGAATCCTCATCAGCATCAACATTATCAATATTATTATCATCAACAGCATCAACATTATCAATCACTAGGATCAGCAATGCCGTCATCATCATTAGCAGCATAAGCATCATCATCAGCAATATTATTAGCATCATCATCATCATCATCATCAGCATCATCATGAACAGCATCAACATAAGTATTACTCTCGTCAGCATCAGCAGCAGCATCAACAGTATGAAAATCATCAACATCAGCCTCAACATCACTGTTATCATAACCATCATCATCATCCTCAACAGCATCATTATCGACATTACTATCATCAGCAGCATCAACGTTATCATCACTATGATCAGCAATACCGTCATCATCAGCAGCAGCATAAGCATCATCATCAACAATATTATTAGCATCATCATCATCATCGTCATCATCATCATCATCATCATCATCATGAACAGCATCAACATAAGTATTACTCTCGCCAGCATCAGCAGGAGCATCAACAGTATGAAAATCATCAACATCAGCAGCAACATCACTGTTATCATAACCATCATCATCATCCTCAACCGCATCATTATCGACATTACTATCATCAGCAGCATCAACGTTATCATCACTATGATCAGCAATACCGTCATCATCAGCAGCAGCATAAGCATCATCATCAGCAATATTATTAGCATCATCATCGTCATCATCATCATCATCATGAACAACATCAATATAAATATTACTCTCGTCAGCATCAGCAGCAGCATCAAAAGTATGAAAATCATCAACATCAGCAGCAACATCAATGTTATCATGACCATCATCATCCTCAACAGCATCATTATCGACATTACTATCATCAGCAGCATCAACGTTATCATCACTATGATCATCAATACCGTCATCATCAGCAACAGCATAAGCATCATCATCAGCAATATTATTAGCATCATCATCGTAATCACCATCATCATCATCATGAACAACATCAATATAAATATTACTCTCGTCAGCATCAGCAGCAGCATTAAAAGTATAAAAATCATCAACATCAGCAGCAACATCACTGTTATCATGACCATCATCATCATCCTCAACCGCATCATTATCGACATTACTTTCATCAGCAGCATCAACGTTGCCATCACCTTCATCAGCAATATCATCATAGCCATCATCATCATCTTCATCATAAGCAGCTGGAAGATAAATATTATTATCACCAGCAGCATGTATCTTCATTATCAGCATCACCGTGAACATCAGCAGCATCCCCAACGACATCGCCTTCAACATTAGCATAATCAACACTATCATCAACATCACTATACTGCCTTACCATGGAAGCAGCATAATCATAAACAGCAATATTAGATTTCATGTATTTGCATACTGTCTAGGATCACATATAGACCAAATATGAATCAGAATTCGACAGAATGATAACATACCTCCACCCCCACCACCACCACCACACACACACTTACGAATATACATTATCATCTGAATCCCGTATAGACAACCTAGAATTAATATACACTTACATACGTAAAGCGATATTTACGGTTTTTAAGGTAGACTTGGAATCCGTTCATTTCTTGAAACTTCGGATGGAGACGTCGTCTCTCCTTGAATTCGGAACGCTACAAATTATACTAACGTTGGTTTGTCAAGTCGAATGAACGTGAAACCTGATTAACCAATGAATATCAAACAAAACAAAAGTAGAAAACAAAAAAACAAAAGAAAAAAACAGAATTTCTTTTTTTTTCTCTCCATATCTCAATCTCTGATGAAGCTTTGATAAAAGTGAAACGTTAGATTGATAAACATAACCTATTTTTCTTTATTGTTGGAGATTGAATAGCAGAAAGCTTCCGTAAATACCAAGTATATTTCTCAATAATAATAATAATAATAATAATAATAATAATAATAATAATAACCAACCAGATACAGAAACGATAGCAAGTTAAACCGCTTCACGGTCAATAGTCTGCCCGTACCAAACAAGCTGATGTAGACAGACCCCGTACCCATCAGTGGCTACGTAGTTAAAAGCTGAAACTGTAATTTTTATTCTTCCCGTACAGAAGCAATACTTGCTAAGTAGAAATTACCAAGCACGCAACCTAAAAAATTGTGTTAGCCCAAAATGCAGATTCTGTGATAAACATCCAGAAACAATTGATCACCCTGTATCAGGCTGCGCGGTATTGGCACACACTGAATATAAAACCCGGCATGATAGAGTGGGCCAATATGTGCACTGGAAAAGCTGGAATTTTTACGCAAAGCAAAACTGCAAGAAATTGGTATAAGCATCACCCAGACCCGGAGATAGTACATGTAACAATTTTATGTGATTTCACAATACACAGAGACAGGGCTGTCGCAGTTAGCTCCTCCTCAGTTCTTTAATCCTTCAACAGGGGTCTCTCCCACCCCTGGCTATAAATACTGGCTGACCCTTCTCTCTCTCTCTCTTTTCCGACTTAGGCCTCGGGCCGCTACCTCGCGCGGAGACGAGGTAAAATCTTTCTTTTTTCCACTTACACCAATATGTGACCTCTCACAGAACAGCGTTCCCCAAATTCTGGGAACGCACTAAGAACAATACACGTACGTACGAACACTTACAACACACACATAATTTCTCCATACAATATCTGTGTAACAGTCCATGTCTTTGTTTAACTTGTTTTGTTATTAATATATATTTGTTTACCCATGTATATCGGTCTTGTTTGTTTTCTTTGTCTTCTTTGGACTTAATTAGAGTCCGACATTCTCATGTAGCTGGAACCGCCAGCAGGAAAGTTTAACCTTCTGATATCTCCTCACATCTTCACCCCCACGGTCCGCTACAGAACAATGAAAGATAATCGCTCAGACATTGTGATTAGAGACCGCAAAGGCAAAATGTGCCTCCTTATTGATATGGCAGTTCCTGCAAATTTCAATGTATCTTTGAAGATCTTCAAAAAACTATCAAAATACAAGAACATTGAAATCGAAATCTCAAAAATGTGGCACATGAGAAATATCAAAAATTCCATTTGTAGTTGGAGCCCTCAGCTTGATTGGAAAAGATTCCAATATACTCACTGAAGGGATTCCTGGTATTCCATGCCTTAAAGAAATGCAAAAAAAAAAAATTCTCACGGGTACAGCCCACACGTTACGAAGGGCTTTATCTATGTAAAATATGTGTGATTTTTATTTTTTTTTTATTTTCTCAGTGGAAAATGTCATGATGCCATTTCTGATCTTAGGTCTCTGGTTGGGACCCGGAAAGAAATGTGTATGCCAGGAAGCAAAAGAAATAAAATAATAATAATAATAATAATGATATCTTTAAAATACACAGACAGGACAATCAGAATTAATAGTCTAGATATCGTGATCAAAGGACCAGAAAAACAGAATGTGCTTTCTTATTGACATAACAGTCTCAGCAGACTAAAAAATGTGGCACATGAAGACATCAATAAATCCAGTTGTAGTTGGAGCCCTCGGGTTGATTGGAAAAGCTTCCAATAAACTCATTGAAGAGATTCCTGTTAGCCCATGCCTTAAAAAATACAAAAAAAATTACAAGTACAGTTCACACATTACAAAGAGCTTTACCGCTGTAAAATGTGTGTGATGTTAGGGTTTTTTATTAAATAAAAAGGATCAGGGGAAAATGTCATGAAGCGATTTCTGACCTTAGATCTTTGTTTGGGACCTGGAAGAAATCTGTATACAACAGAAATAAAAGGAAATAATAATAATAATAATAATAATAATAATAATAATAATAATAATAATAATAATAAGCAATCATGGTTTTCGAGCAGTTTCGTCTACACAGATTCCCTCGTTCAACTTGTATGCTTTTCAGGCATTCGTCGATAGTTCTACACGCTAGGATCGTTACCTCAGGTCGATAACATGAAGAAATCACCTCTTTAACAAATGGACTATGGTGGGATTCAAATTCGGATTTTGGCTATGCGGCTATGCACCAATTATTCTACAATATGAGACAACGAACCAAAATTTGAAATATTTTAATTTCAGAAATATTTATTGCTTTCCAAACGAATGTGTAATCGACGATCCGTACGATGTTAAATTACAGAAAAGTTGGAGGTTCCTTTTTATTTTGTGACTATTTTCCCTCTAATTAATTAAAAACAATTTGAGTTTTCAAAGATTTTGAAACTGTCCGTTGAATGCAAACTGTATGTGTCACGATGAAATTAGTTATTCATAGTTTTCAAACATGAATTGCTTGTCTTTTCAAGAGAAGCTAAATATTAAAAAAAAAAATGGAAGTAGATTCATCATCATCATCATCATCATCATCATCATCATCATCATCATCATCAGCAGCAGCAGCAGCAGAAGCAGCAGCATCCTATGACGAGGACTGGTCGAAGGGATGCTGCGCAGCTACGCAACTGACCGGTTCCCTCCACCTGTCTGGGTTGAAAGCTGCAGAGGTATTCATTGATGCATAGCGCGACTTGGGGCAAGTACACCTGGCGTAGTGCGTTCCTCTCCAGGTCAAAAAGCAGCCGATTTCATCCAACATGAAAACTACGCTTTGGTCACCAGACAGAAGGCCGTCGATTCCATCGGGAAATCACTTCGTTGTGGCAGCTGATTCAGTCAAGGAAGCCCTCCCACCTAATGATACTGCGTGGTAATCGCATTGGCTGCATACATAAGTATGGAGCCCAGTCTACACCATTTTGATAGATGGCCGTTAAATATATATATATATATATATATATATATATATATATATATATGTTATAATATATATATATATGTTATAATATATGTTATAATATATATGTTATAATATATATAATATGTTATATATATGTTATAATATATAGTATGTTATATATGTTATAACATGTTATAATATATATATATATATGTTATAATATATATATGTTATAATATATATATATGTTATAATATATATATATATATATATATATATATATATATATATATATATATATATATATATATATATATATATATATATATATACATACATTCTGATGATGACCCCTGCTTTTGTCCCAACAGAAAGCTCAAAGTCCTTGCAATGTCATCCACTGTCACCCTTCTGTCAGACTGAATGAAGTCATTGACTGATTCGATCACCTCAGGAGACCTCACTTCTGTAGGCCTCCCAGGCCTGTCTTCATCCTCAACACTGCTCCGTCCTTCTTTAAACAATTTAGACCACTTGTAGACATTTATTTGGCTGAAACATGTGGCACCATACACAGTTGACATTCTCCTATGAATTTCAACTGGTTTGCACCCTTCAGCAACCAAAAACTTGATAACTGACCGCTGTTCAATCCAGGACCATGCTTCTTGGTCGGCCATCTTTGTTAATCGCCAAAACTCTCAAAGTTTTTTTTTAATCTGCAAAAGAAATTAAATTCATGTGAAAAAGAAGTAAAACAAAAAAAAATAAATAAATAAAAAAGAGTAAGCTTCTATCTGTATTAGAAGTCCTTATACCGAAAAATTCACCTAATTTATTGAATGATCTTCGTATTTTGTAGCGTTTTTCAGTAGAAAGCAATTGAACACAAAATTTCGTTTAACTCTAGAGCAGCGTTTCTCAAGCTTTTAAGCCCTGCGTAACCCTTAAAATAAATTACATGTCTCAAGGAACCCCTGCGCAAAAACAAAATTATATACCATATCTTTCTCATTTTATTTTCATGGCAGTTCACGTGGTAAATATCATAGTATATATTTTTGAACAACTAGTGTAAGAAAAAAATCTTTGTCATATTTTTCGGTAATGCTAAATAAAATTAAATCTCTTCGTTCATAATACTTCATCAAGGAGTTTTCATTCACATACACAAAGCATTCTTCAAACGTAAAAAATAAACATAAGTAAACAATATCATATACCTATAATATAACTGTAAACATAATTACTACATCTGTGTTTTATATTTTATTTTTTATCCTTATTGGCAATGTTGAAAAGACATAAGGTAAAGTATTTACATTAGTCGGACTATTGTCCTCATCTTTGTCGCCATATTTGTCACAACGTTTCGGCCGTTGTACGCTCCGGCCTTCTTCAGGTGGTTGGAATTTCGAACTGAACCCTTTATTTCGATCACTGGGGTAGACTGTTCTAGTTCCATGTGCCAATGTTTGATGGATGTCAGTTATCAGTTATCTCCTGCTAATTTTCCCTCTGAAAGTTCTCCACTGCCTTAACCGGGTATTGAACTCACACTCTTTGGGTCTATCACTGGATCTAACCAACGCCTTTATCCACTGTGCCATGTGTCCTTGAGGAAATATAGACAGACATGAGGTAAATGAAGGCAAAATGTTCTATGAACCAATGAATGGGCTAAGAAAATTTTTAATAACATAATAGGTTAGACAGGATGCTCTCTATTTTACAATAATCGAGAATATATTTTGTGTGTTTAGTAATATTACGTATATGAAATTAAATAAAAGTCAAAAGTGCATTAGCTTATCTCACATGTTCTCGCGGGACCCTTTGGTAACCTTTTGCGGAACCTTAGGAAACCCCGGTTGAGAAACGCTGCTCTAGAGTGAAATTTATGATATACATACATATTTAGAAGATTGGCTTTCATAGGCGTTTTGCCGTACAATTTGCGTGTGGCTTGTGAATTGTGTTTTTATGTTAAGATTTGATATGATAAGTGTGAAGCTAGCAGTCACAATTCAGTGCTGATTTTTCTAGTCATCCTGTTTCATACACACACACACACACACACACACACACACACACACACACACACACACACACACATATATATATATATATATATATATATATATATATATATATATATATATATGTGTGTGTGTGTGTGTGTGTGTCTGTGCGTGTGTGTATAGATAGGTATTACGCACCTGTATTTTACGTTGAGAATAAGAGAAAATATATCACCAAGAACAGGAACGCGTTACACTAGGGGTCTCATTTTTTTAATATCGACTTTAACACAGCTGGATAAAATCGAAGTATCGAGACCAGAAAATAACAGTTTTATTATGAGAATCTAAAATTAGAAAACACTTCATCGACATGGGACTGATATTCCTACACTCGAAAGGGAAACGAACAAAACACAGCGGCATCATTAAATATTGATAGAATTCTCTGTGTTGCTGGTATTAATGTTTAAGCTTCCAGGGTCGTCAAAGTTACGTAGTCTTATGAAATGAATATATATATATATATATATATATATATATATATATATATATATATATATACGTATGAAATGAAAATATACATATCATGAAATGAATATATATATATATATATATATATATATATATATATATATGTATGTATGTATGTATGTATGTATGTATGTATGTATCCAAATGTAAAAGAACGAAGAGTAAGATTTCAGCGTTCAAAACATTAATTTAAAACAGGGCTCAATAGAAAAGTAGAGCAATAAATATTTATTATGCAGTGTTACATTAGAACATGCACATACCCACTACAAAACTGTACATCTTGTTTCAACGTTAAACATTTTTTACGTTTTATCAGGTGGGAAATCACGATGCTACTAAAACCATCGTGTTTTCCAACCTGATAAAAAAAAAAACGTTGAAACAAGATGTACAGTTTTGTAGTGGGTATGTGCATATATATATATATATATATATATATATATATATATATATACTAGCAGCATGGCCCGGTTTTGCCCGTGCTTGATTCAAAAATCGTACGACTCATACAGCAATCATTATCACTTGACTTAAAATATTTTTGCCCTTCCTTGCCTAAAGGAGTGCCCTTTGCCGTGCTGATGTTGCTACATGTCTTACTTCTTTTCAACTGCGAATTTTTTCTAAGCTCTATACTAAACATTAAATCTGTTACGAAAAAAGAACTAAACAAAATGAACACAAAACGATCAGCTTTAAAAAAGGACTCGTAACTGGAAAAACCGAATAAAAAAGAATGTTAACAACAAATACTTTTTCACACCCAACTCAGTTCTGCGGAATCAGAATCAAGGTTGAGTATAAGCAAGTGAATGAGCCAATTGGATTAAAGTGCCATGCAGATTTAAATTTTTCTCACTTGTGACGAATGCAGCTATCGAATCTTTTGGCATTCTAGCATGCTAGTTAACATTCGTGTCAGTCAGCTGTTGGCACTCACTCTGGCCAATAGAATCTTCCTGCCTATTCGTGGTAGCCAGCTATAGGCTCTCACTCTGGCCAGTAGAAAATGACTGCAAACTACATGAAAAAATCGATTACTTCCACTATTGATGGGAGTTGGGAAATTTAAAGTCGGTCCTGGTCTTCAAACTAACTTGGAGCATGTGCATGTAAGTTTTGGTGCAAATCCGCCGAAAATTGCAGCCGTGCATTCGTTACACACACACACACACACACACACACACACACACACACACACACACACACACACACACACACACACACACTCACACACACATCCTGCATTTTATATATATATATATATATACATATATATATATATATATATGTGTGTGTGTGTGTGTGCGTGTGTGTGTGTGTGTGTGTGTGTAAAAATAGAGATGAAAATAAAAAATGTACCTGTAAAAATCAATATGAATAAACGCAAGAGGGAAACTATTCTTTACCAACGCGTTTTTTCCCCTGGGCGGCTTCATCAAGGAAAATGTAAGGATTTTATTTTGCAACATCTATTCATGAACAGAAATAGGAAATATCGTTAGGATTCCCACAATTTTTATGTACAAGAACGCTAAAAAATATTCTTAATGCTGTGTAAGTCAAGTTAAACTATGCATGGTGCTCAGTAATGCAATTTAATGCCTAGTAAGAAATATTATATCACTCAGAATGCTCCATAGTTTAACTTGACTTTCAAAGTTAGCCATAAGAATATTTTTGAGCTTTCTTAAACAAAAAAACAAAAATTAAAAGCCTAACGAAAGCTTACTTTTTAGTTCTGTTTACGAATAGATGTCGCTAAAAAATCCTTATATTTGCGTCGATAAAGTTACCAGTCTTCTTTATCTTTTGTAAACAAAGGATTATTTTTGTTTTGGTGATATGACAACTAATGACTTTTGCGTATATTAATAGATATAACAGTTATTTTATTTCCTATATATATATATATATATATATATATATATATATATATATATATATATATATATATATATATATATGCATGTATGTATATATTGAAGAAAAAAAGGTTGGTGGAATCAACAGACATCTTGCCAAAACCGAAACTATTATCTAAGTACAGTCTCGAATAAAGACGAAAACACTGAAACAAGAAAGAGAAAAAAACCTGAAGGCAAACTTACCTACTTAGTAAAGTAAAGTGCTCGAAGTTTAGATTGTCTAGACCGAGCAAAAAAAGCTTACCAACGTTAAATCCTATAAAAGGATGGTTCTAGTCGTGACTCGAGTTTCATGCAAACACGATCTTCAGACGACTTAAAAACTATAACATATATATATATATATTGTTATGGGAACCTACCTATAATAGTAGTGGACTAGTCCGTACTCCACAAATACTGCTCCTCAAGAGGAAGCAGGAGAGACAGTGAGTCGGGCAGTCGGCTAGACGATTACTGTAAGACATTGGAATAGTGATACTTCGAGACAACATAGTTCTCTCTAACCTAACCTGATTGTTCTTACTAACGCTTCTACTCTTTTGTACATATATTCTATTTATAATATATCTGTGTTATTCCATACCTGTGTTCGAGTTATTCTTCATTGGTTCTACCTTGGACCCTCACCGTGGTACAAGCAACCTGGACCATAATATATATATATATATATATATATATATATATATATATATATATATATATATATATATATATATATATATATATATATATATATATATATATATATATATATATATATATATATATATATACTCAGTAGTGGATAGAGGCTCCGATTTAGTAATAGGAGAGCCGAGTTCAAATGACAGTAGAATTCATAACATTCACTTACTTGTTAATATTATTGGGAAAGCTATGAATCCTCCTCTTCTCTCTCCAGCTATGGATAAATAGCAAGACAAACTGATTTTTATAGTATTGGATGGAAACTAGCCTAGGAGAAGGTAAACTCTGAATTCAAAAACTGCGGACGGTCGTTTGGGGACTTCAAAAAGTGTGCACAAAGCCTTCCCTACTATAATCAAATCATATGTGCTGGTGTCGGTTCCTAGGAACTGAGCTGCTTGACCCTCATACGTCTAATACGACCGGAGAGTTCACCATATATATATATATATATATATATATATATATATATATATATATATATATATATATATATATCCAGACACCAGCACATATGATTTGATATATATATTTTATTTTTTAAATAATTTTTCTTGTGTTCTTTTTCTTTTCTGGACATAAATTATATATAAATTATCCAAATGTTTTGTATGTCCGAGAACTTTCGTCTATTCTTTTAGTCATTATGATGATTATAGGATGGTTTTATTTTTACTTTTAACTGAATGTATTAATTTTTTCATGTATTTTGTCATGTCAGTATACTTTTCAGTGCTTGGCTTGTATATCCTGAGAATATTGGCGATTTCAAGAAATAGCCAATATACTCAGTATATACAAGCATCGTACAATACTGTTTATACTCAAACAATTGAAATCAGCAGTGCACGATGACTGTCATTTTCACGCTTGCTGTGTAGTACCCCACCCGGTGACTTTACGAACTCGTCCAATATTATAAAGAGTTCCATGGTATGCGGTCAGTCGCATTTGAAGTAAGTCCCAGGCTCGCGATGAGACATAACGTCTGTTTTCGGGGAGAGGGTGACTCAGTCGGGGCTCTGTCTTTAGATAGAGACTCGGCTGAGAAAAATGTACCCGTGCACGCTTTCGCGGGGTGTCGGTAAATTTTGACCAATGGCCCGAGTGGAAACGCTCGAGTTCCCCACAGTAATCTCGACCTTAGATCACAACTCGTTTCATAGGGAGACTGGTAAGTAGTAGTCGCATCGGAGTTAGGTAGTTCGCTGCCAGGCTAGCGACAGACAAACCTCTGTCTTCGGTCAGAGGGTGGCTCAATCTGGGCTCTGTCTTCGGATAGAGACTCGGCTGAGAAAAACCAACAAGTCAGGCAGTTCACTGTATGGTTTGCAAGAGACAAGACCTCTGTCTTCTTGCATAGGATGACTCAGTCGGTGCTTTGTCTTCGGATAGAGACTTGGCTCAAAGATGAAGAAAAGACTCGAGGCGACGGAGATGTGGTTCTACAGAAGAATGCTCAGAATATCATGGATTGAGCATAAAATCTTAGCGAGGTTACAAACAAGAAGAAGTCTTATAGTTAATATCAAGGACACATAATGAGGGAGGGTGGCCTGGAGAATCTGATACTCACAGGTCGAATAGATGGAAAGAGAGACAAGGCAAAGCAGCGCGTGACATACCTGACGAGCTTGAGCATGTGAATGACAGAACGTGGTCTGTGGGAGGATGCAGAAGGAAGGATCTTGTTGAGAGCTGCAAGGGATAGAGGGAGGTGGAGAGCCATGATCGCCTTCATCCTGAAAGGACATGGCACATAAAAAGAAAGAATATACCCAAACCCGCTTTCGCTGGGGTTGGGTAAATTTTGGCCATTGGCCCGGATGAAAACTCTCAGGTTCAATAATCCCGACCTTGTGTCACAACTCATCTCAGTGGGTGGACTGAGTAGATGTGAGTCGTCTTGGAATCAGTCTTAATATCGTTTAATAAAGTAGTAATCTCAAAAGGTGCGATGTTGTGAAGTTGTTATGGGTCCTTACCTATAACTATAGAATGAACTCTTCCTAGCACTATGTATACTACGCCTCTCAAGAGAGAGAGAGAGAGAGAGAGAGAGAGAGAGAGAGAGAGAGAGAGAGAGAGAGAGAGAGAGACGAATCGAGTCGATAGTAGTTCAATCCAAACCAAACTGACAGTCATACTAACACCTTCCACATCTCGTATTATTATTCCGTGTAATATATCTTCGTTATTTCTACTCTTGTGTTCGTATTGTTCTTCCTTGGTCCTAACCTGGACTATAACACTATGAAAATGCATTGGAACGTAATTTTACTATGAGAATGCATTGGAAAGTGATTTTATTATGAAAATGCATTGGAAAGTGATTTTATTATGAAAATGCATTGGAAAGTGATTTTACTATGAAAATGCACTGGAAAGTGATTTTATTATGAAAATGCATTGGAAAGTGATTTTACAATGAAAATGCATTGGAAAGGGATTTTACTATGAAAATGCATTGGAAAGTGATTTTACTATGAAAATGTATTGGAAAGTGATTTTATTATGAAAATGCATTGGAAAGTGATTTTACTATGAAAATGCATTGGAAAGTGATTTTACAATGAAAATGCATTGGAAAGGGATTTTATTATGAAAATGCATTGGAAAGTGATTTTATTATGAAAATGCATTGGAATGTGATTTTACTATGAAAATGCATTGGAAAGTGATTTTACTATGAAAATGCATTGGAAAATGATTTTACTATGAAAATGAATGGGGAAGTGATTTATTATGAAAATGCATTGGAAAGGGATTTTATTATGAAAATGCACTGGAAAGTGATTTTATTATGAAAATGCAACTGAAAGTGATTTTACTATGTGTTATGGGTCCTTACCTATAACTACAGAATGAACTCTTTCTAACACTATGTATACTACGCCTCTCAAGCGAGAGGGACGAATCGAGTCGATCCGATAGTAGTTCACTCCAAACCAGATTGACAGTCATACTAACACCTTCCACATCTTGTATTATTATTCCCTGTAATATATCTTAGTTATTTCTACTCTTGTGTTCGTGTTGTTCTTCCTTGGTCCTAACCTGGACCATAACAGAAGTAAAGAGTCCGCCCCTGGTCAGACTATGAACTTGTCCAATACTATAAATAATTCCATGGTATGAGGTTGAGGGTAGTTGTATTGCAGTCAGTCTTTATACTACCTATACAGGCGTTACCGCAATGGCCTAAGCATTACATATAGAGAATACTTAACGAATTATGTTGTACCAAGTACGATTCTGTGTTAAAACAATAACCTGACAATAAGAAGTTATAATAACGCTATAAACAATGATCAGGTCATATATTATCATAAAGCAGTGTTAATTTTTACGTTCACACAATATCTAAAATGCTTCAAACGAATTTAAGCATTATTCGTTTAACCAAAAATGGAACATCGTTCAGCAAAGTATCTTCAAGAAATTTTCGCAAAAACACTTTTGATACATTCGAATATTCACAGCACCTTCTTCACTTTTGTATTTGAAATGCTGAAAGTGTTGCTTACTTTGATCTAGCTTCAATTTTTGAATCAATAAATCAAAATACGTCAATTTTGAAAACAATTTTTGTCAAAAACACCTGGCATGATATCTGTGCACCACAAGTGATATTTCGATATTTCGTTTGAGTAAAACCAATTTTTACTAACGTCCTCTAACGACAAACAGAAGAAAGCTTTTGGCCAAACCAATATACATTAGTACGAAATGAGCTGTTGATAAATTTCTGGATGTAGATAATTGGTTTTATTGCCTAAGGGAAAAATATTTGAATTGACGTTTATTTTCAATTTATTTTCCTCTGTCTCTCAACCTGAGTACATCTTATTCCAGTTTGGTCCAGTCTTACTTACTTACTTACTTACTTTCTTTCTTTCTTTCTTTCTTTCTTTCTTTCTTTCTTTCTTTCTTTCTTCATGCATACATACATACAAACATACATAGATACATACATCACCTCATATTCTATCACTTATTGAGTTTCTATCTATCTATCTATCTATCTATCTATCTATCTATCTATCTCCATTCATACATTTTTATCACATGTATTTTATCTATCTATCTATCTATCTATCTATCTATCTATCTATCTATCTATTGTCATGCATACATACATTTTTATCACATCATGTATTTTATCTATCTTCATGCATACATCCATTCAAACATACATATATCACCTCATATGCATACATATATATATATATATGTATTATAAATTAATAGATTTAAAATATGGTTTTACCGCTACACAGTGATGACCATGTTTCAGAAATGGAAGCTAAAGCCCCTGAATTTAATTTTGTTATTAAACCAAAGACATTTAAATTTAAATTTACATAGAGCACTATTGTGTAAAAATAAAAATATCTATAAGAACACCGGATTTTATATCTTACTGTTCTTTCCTTTTTATTTATATATACATATATATATATATGTATATATATATATATATATATATATATATATATATATATATATATATATATATATATATATATATAGGCAAAAGGATTTTAATTCTTCTCAGACTTTTGACGCAACCGAATACAGAGAAATGCTGCTTACAGTGTGCCACAATTTTTCCAAAAGGTCTTTATCAAATTTTTAATTCAGAGTTGTCCATCTACCAGGTTTGTTGCTAACGAAGGCTAAGAAGCTCAGTTTGCCGTACTATTTAACCCATAGCTAAGATTAGACAAAGAGATGCATTCATACCTTTTCCAAGGGTATTTGCTTGTAAGCAAAAAATCAGTATATTATCAAATCACTGTACACCTGTTAATCTTAGAAAAACATTTAATGTTATTCATTAAAACCATGCTCACTATCAACGACGAGCTGCATAGTTCGGTTAGTTTCTTCCTTTTAGGCTACCATGCAAGTCTTTGGTATTGTAAAGTCGTTGTTTCGTATTGTAGTGAACAAAACAAGATCTAGATTTAAAATTCAAATGCTAAGTTCAAATGCTGACTAATTGATTTTGTTAGAAATCAAAAAGACTCAAATTTACAAACTTTGCTTAACACACACGCAAAAGCGAATCAAAAACAAAACTCGTGAAATTTCACACCTTGATGCGAAATGTTTTTCGGCCAATAGAAAACTAGGAAACATTTAAAAACAAAATTCAAATAATCTTCAATTCTCAGAAACCAAATTCTTTTACGGCTCTTTTCGCTAGCCGACGCGAAGTTTGTTCGTCGTCCAATGGAAAGGCCAGAATCATATCCGGGAGTGAATTCCCAAATGACCATTTCAAGCCCCACAAACCAAATAAAAGACGGGCAAGTTCGCCTGTCACCAGAGAGAAGGAGACGAGCATATTAACACGTCCCTTGACAAATGTCGAGCGATCGTTATTATTATCATCTCTACTTTTCACCCTCACCTCTTTTTATACTTGATAAACGAATGGAACATTTTAAGACTGAGCGATTACTTCAAAGATATTCCTACCCTACAATAACGCTCATACATACATACATAAATCCATACGTACGTTCCTGCCTATGTACACATAAATTCATTCTTGCAAGGACTACTACGAACATTTTGACGACCTTGTATCAACCAAAATACATCAATTTTATTTGTATACACCTTAATTGATTTACATGTATATAAATTTGTTGTTTCACTTTACAATTTGATTTTCTTGTTTTATACCCCTCTTATGGTGGGCTATCTAACTAACAAGGCCAAATCAAACTAATCTGTTTCAACATTCATACACTTCATTATAACTGATAACAAACTATAGTATCCCTTTCGACCACAAGATAGATGTAGCCGGTGACATGATCTTCGGTAATGTGGAAGGCAATAGTGATCTGTTGGAACAGATACGGCAAACACATCGATCCAGAGCTTGACCAACTTGTAGATTAATGCAGACAGTAGTGTCGGCCATGACGCTTTGTGTAGAAAACTGGGAATGTGAATGTGAATCTCGTTGCTTTCAGACTTTACCAATGACGTGAACTTGATGTACATAGACGTGGCGGCCTCACCAGATTTCGAAATTGGTCAGATGTTTCTTTTCATGATCCTATTCATTTCAAGAAGCTGGCGGCCTCCGAGTCGCTGTGATTGTTGGCTAGTGGCACAAGCGGTGCGTTACATATATGGAAATATTTAATGCTCATTCTACATATGAAAGGGAAGTGAGAATGTTATAATTTGGGGTATGTTAGTGTATGACCCGGTAAAAATGCACCCCATCTATCTATCTATCTATCTATCTATCTATCTATCTATCTATCTATCTATCTATCTATCTATCTATCTATCTCAGTCTTTTCATATTTATCTATCTCAGTCTGTTCATATCTGTCTCTCTGTCTACCTATAAGTGCACATGAAATGCATATGTACATACACACAAACCCACGTTGGTCGTACAGAGGAAAGGTATACTTATACATATATATATATATATATATATATATATATGTCTGTATGTCTGTATATATATATATATATATATATATATATATATATATATAAGTGAACATTTTTTATATTAATTCTCTATATAAATATATGTGTGTATTTACTCTGACTCACTTTTGTAAATATGACCTTCTATGGATGAGATTCTTGGTTGTACCGAGAACTTTCCTGTACATATATATATATATATATATATATATATATATATATATATATATATATATATATATAGCGTGCGATAGATAAATTGTCATCTAAATTACATAAAAACAAAAAATAACACTGAAAACTCATTTTGACAGATATATTTACCAAAATTACACAAAAATTTATTGAAATATGACTGAGTAAATTTATTAAGTAAAATTGCCATTCGCTTCAACCACGGCCGCCAGACAACTTCCGAATCTCCTACAACTCTTCTGGGCGGTTCCCTTCTTTAAGTTGATGAATTCGGCCATAATACTTGCCTTTGGTTCATCTTTGGTGTTACAAGGAGTTTTGTTGTTCTCTCGCTCAATCCGTGGTATGGTTTTCAGACACTTTCCAAAGATGCCGCACGCTCGTATCTTTCCTCATCCAGACCGATAACATCCTTCCTGACAAAGCGATTCGACTCCGGGTCTCATGGTCAGAAAGTGATATATTCGATATATATATATATATATATATATATATGTATATATATATATATATATATATATATATATATATTTGTATTCACGTATATATATATATATGAATATTTGTATTCACGTATATATATATATATATATATGTATACGTGAATGCAAATATATATATATATATATGAATACAAATATATATATGTATGTATATATATATATTATCTATCTGAATATATATTTGTGTATTTAGGCAGCAATCCTTCTTTCAAGCACATTTCATTAAAAACGACTGACAAGGTGCTTTTATTTAGTTTTTTATATAATTTCTCGTGCGATCTAATAAAGTTTTTCTTTATATATTTTCACTAAATAAAAGCACCTTGTCAGTGGTTTTTAATGAAATGTGCCTGAATATATATATATATATGAATACAAATATATATATATATATGTATATATATATGTGTGTGTATATATATATGTACACACACACACACACATATATATATATATATACATATATATATATATATATATATATATATATATATAGATAGATAGATAGATAGATAGATAGATAGATATATTATCTATCTGAATAGATATATGTGGTTACATTAATATTTATTTGTTCCTTATTGGAATTGAATTTGCAAATCTTCCCACTGACATTTGGACACATACGCGCATTAATGGAGATTTCTGCTCAAGGCAAATTCGTACTTCGCTTTCTATTATTATATCGATTAATCAACGTCTAAATAAATATTGCTATTTGCAGTCGAACTCAACGCTTTCTTCATAAATATCTCATCCTGTCTCCACAAATATTTGCGTATGTTTGCATCACCATCTACACACATCTACAAACATATAGTAAAAAAAAAATACGCTTCTGAATGAGCAAATTCTCATTCATAAATAAATGTAAATTGTTACGTTAATCGGACATTTACACAAATGACGAATAAATATTTTCTTTTTTTTTTTCGCGCAGCGAATATTTCGTATCAGTCGTGAAGGAAAATGTATGTTTATGATGCTATTTTCTGATTTTTGTTTTAATCAAGCAAGTCGATAATGACGTCAGGGGTACTGCGAGTCAAGAGAAGAAGACTTCAGTGAAGAGAAAAGACAATAAAAAAACAGTGGAGTAATGGATAGAGGCTCGGATTGAGGAATCGGAGAGCCGAGTTCGAATTCCAGCCGAATCCATTAGATTCACTTACGAGTTAATACTCTTGGGAAAGGTATGAATCCTCTTCTTCTTGTCCCACCCAGCTATGGATAAATAGCAAGACAGACCGAGGAATCGGAGAGCCGAGTTCGAATTCCAGTCGAATCCATTACTTTCACTTCGGTTCTAATACCCTTGAGAAACGTATGAAATCCTCTTCTTCTCCCCCACCAAGCTATGGGTAAATAGCATGACAGACCGGGTTCTATAGCCTTGGATGACGACTGGTCTACCGCAGAAAGAAATGGCAACCTACTGCGGGAAAATATCTGCATCGTCAGTCATGAATCACCTAAGCGTGTATCACGCATGTCATATAACTGATTGAGGAAAACAAAATATGCTCAGACGTGACTGCATTCCTTAGTTCCTCCAGTTTTAGTCTTCATGTCTAAGCTCCGCCATGACACACATTGTAGCAAATCACTATCATTCCCTTTGTATTCCATCGATATCATGTATGTTCCACTCAAGCAGACTCTTTCCGTGAACCTCTGCTCTGTGGAACCAACTTTCAAGAGGATGTTTTCCCAATCCCTAAAATCTTAACCTATTCAAGTCTGAGGTTAACCGTTATCTTCCCCACATATTTATATATATAATCTGTAACACTCTACATCGAGTGGCTGTTGGGCCTTGTACATGTAAACATCACTGTAAGAAAAAAATTTGGGCTGCATTTAATCTTTTAAAGATTGTAGGTGGCTGGAAGCCAGGGGAGTTCTATAGTCAAGAATTGCGAGAAAAGAAACTATAAGAATTGAACTGGCGGTTGCATTTAGCTAGTTCAACAGTAAAAAAAGTTGAGTGTCCGGGGTATGACGATAAAGTACATCCGTGTCCTCTGTAAGACGATAAACTACATATGCGTCCTGATCTTGGGTGGTAGCACCTGTTAGGGCCCCAGCTGTTGGTAAATAATTAACGCCAAAACTGGGATCAAAACACTATGAAAGTGTAAAAATATGTTTTAATATAAATCCTTTGTAAAAAAATGATTACCAGCAATAATTTTTTGAAGGGAAATTATTACCAGCAATACATTTAAAAAAAAAAATTTACCAACAATAAAAATCGTGTCGGCATTAAATAACCCATTGAGGTTGATAAGCTGTAAAGAAAAGCTAAGGAAAGCACCCCCAACCAAATAAAACCGATCGTTGGTCGTCTAGTCGCACGATTAAATTCATGAAACCGAGGTACACGGGAAGTGTTGTGAGAGGCAAAACGTTATATCCTCTTGACTAAATAAAAAAAAGCTAGATATAGATAATACACGAGATTAAAAAACGGTCACGTGACCAGACAAGAACTGCACGAGACATCGTGAGGCGCTTAAAATAAACAGTCTCTTTTACCTCCGGCCAGCAAGATCAGCGGACGTGCGTTTTTCGGGCTCGTGAACAATCCATATATATATATATATATATATATATATATATATATATATATATATATATATATATATATATATATATATATATATATATGTATGTATCGGCTTGGATTAAGGAATCGAAGAGCCGAGTTCGAATTCCATTTGAATCCATTACATTCACTTACGTGCTAATACCCTTGGGAAATGTGTGAATCTTCTCCCTCCAACTATGAGTAAATAGCCGGACAGATTGGGTTCTATAGCCTTGGATGGCAACTGGTCTAGGAGAAGGACAACTCTGAATTCAAAACCTGCGGAGGGTTGTTTGGGGACCTTGTGGCACTCAGTGCACCAGGTCTCTGTATTCGTCCCTTCAAAAAGTGTGGATGGTCCTGCACGAAACCTTCACCACTATAATCAAATCTCATGTGTCGGCGTCGGGCTCTCAGTTTCTAGGAACTGATCTGCTTGACCCTCATACGTCGAATTCGACAGGAGAGTCGATGATATATATATATATATATACACTTGAATATATATATATATATATATATATATATATATATATATATATATATATATATATATATATATATATATATTCAAGTGGTTTATACAAAGGCTTTTGTGTTTTATTTGAAATTTCTTTTTTATGGTGTCGTATATCCATTCATTTTGTAAATGAAGTCAATGTTATATATTATGCACAGCATACTATTAAATGGATATCCGAATTCTTTTGGGGGATCCAGTTTAGAGAAACCATGGACGGGGTTAGATACATATCACAATAGAGACTCAGTTTTATGTGGAAAGACAGGCAAAGATGATTCCAGACCAAAAATTCGTCTAGAAATATCACGACCTTTCCGCTTGTGAAGAAGACCCGCACGCTAAACCCTGTCAAATGCCTTCGAGATATCCAAAGCAACAGGCGAAGCTTCACCATTCTCACCTAAAGTCTGACAGACTCTTTCAGCAATAACCGTTAATACATCAGAAGTTTACCTAGAGAAGCGAAAGCCAGACTGCTTATCTGAAAGAAAACTCTGCAAGGTGATATGCTTAACCAATTCAGAGTTGATTAGAGCGTCTAGTACATTGCCAAAAAGAGGTGAAAGTGCACAACAGAGGGAAGCTCATGAGAATAATTGCATGAAAATATTTCTGGAAAAGACAGAGAGAATACATTGCCAGTCAGTGAGAAAGTATGTGAAGTCGAGATGCCAGGTCAGTATCGATTACATTGCAGACCCTTCTTTAGATTTTGTCAAGAATCTCAAAATACAAAATACACAACAGGAGCACCGGACCAGCTATGGCAACAGTATTCAATGCAGGAGCGAATGGAAGATTTATAATTGTGCACGAGGAATTCTGTCGAGAAGAATTGTCTGGCCAGACAGAGGAAACCAAATTTCCTAGCAGTAGATGCAGCAATTGATTCAATATAATCACTTCCGTTTATGTCATTGTAAAACGTGAGACCAAGAAGGTACAAACAGTGGCTACTCCGAAGGTAGGAAAATCATACTAAATTCACGTTCTCTCACTTTCTCTTCATGTTCTTTTTGGACATTAGCAATCATGGATCTCCACGCTTTCCAATTTCTTTTAACTATAAACGAATGAAATTTACTAATAATTACAACGCAGTAACTAAGTAATTCAGACAACATATGACTATTATATCGACTACTAGTTGTTGTAAACAAGCACGGACTGTTTGTCTTCATGTTATTGCTAGCGATCATGGATCTTCACACTTTCCTATTTCTTTAAACTATAAACGAATGAAATTTACTAATAATTACAACGCATTAACTAAATACTTCGGACAACATATGACTATTAAATCGACTACTAGTCGTTGTAAACAAACACGTTCTCTCTTTCTCTTCGTGTTCTTGATAGCGATCATGGATCTCCACACTTTCCTCTTTCTTTAAACTATAAACGTATGAAATTTACTAATAATTACAACGCAATGACTAAAAACTTCGGACAATATATGACTATTATATCGACTACTAGTCGTGGTAAACAAGCACGTTCTCTCTTTCTCTTCGTGTTCTTGCTAGCGATCATGGATCTCCACACTTTCCTATTTCTTTAAACTATAAACTAATGAAATTTACTAATAGATTACAAAGCATTAACTAAAAAATTCGGACAATATATGACTATTAAATCGACTACTAGTCGCTGTAAGCAAGTACGTTCTTTCTTTCTCTTCATGTTCTTTCGAGATTTTAGCGATCATGGATCTCCACGCTTTCCTATTTCTTTTAACTATAAAATAATGAAATTTACTAATAATTACAAGGCACTAAGTAATTCGGACAACTTATGACTATTATATTGAGTACTAGCCGTAAACAAGCAATATGCTATTGAGAAAAATCGGCTAAGGAAGAATGTAGCTATATAAGTACATTTGGATTTCATTTGCTGACGTACATCTGTGACCATATTGGTAAGGATATGGCCATGACAGACAAGATTCTAAGACCTTCTTTTTTAATTCCATGTCATTTCAGGATGTTGGCGGTCATGACTATCTAAAGATTCCGTGAATTGCCATGGGAATGACAGGAGAGTGCTTTTCCGTTGCCTTCTCCACGGTTTGGATTTTTAATGTTTTTTTTTCTTTTGGACCATTTGTCACTCAAGACTAGTGTGCCCAATCTACTATGCCATTTCACTCATATTATAAAAAGTCATTAGACACTTAAAATTAATTCACATTTAAAATCGGTTCAAGTTATTGGAACATCCTATATAAGTCGGGATAAAATTGATATTTAAAAGTTAAGTAATCTTTTCATATAATATTATTTGGAGCGCCGTACATTTGTCAATTGAATGCACAAGCAAAGACAAACCGATGAAGATTTTTCGCAAAAAATCCTCTTTAGTGATGAAGCCCATTTTAATGGATTTGTTAATAAGCAGAATTGTCGAATTTGGACTGATGAAAATCCAAGGAAGGTTATTGAAAAGCCACTGCATCCAGAAAAGGTCACTGGATGCATTTTTTTGCTTCTGGAAGCATTGGGCCGTATTTGAACGTCTATTTTCGTAATAGGCTTCCATAACTTTAACAAGTTGTTTGTTAATCTTTCCATGGTTGAAATTGCCAAAAACTTAAGTCGTTAAATATGAAAGAAAAAGAAAAAAAAATCATTAGACACTTAAACTTAATTCACATTTAAAATTGGTCCAAGTTATTGGAATACCATTTATATAAAAAAACAAACAAACAAAAAAACAATAACAAAAAAACAAACTCAAAGACAACAGGCTCTAGTTCTACTATAAAGAAATGAATTTCGTAATAGGCTTCAATAACTTTAACACGTTGTTTGATGGTTAATGTTTTCATGGTTGAAATTACCAAAGAGTTAAGTTGTTAAATCTGAAAGAAAAAGAAAAAAAAATCATTAGACGCTTAAAATTAATTCACATTTAAAATCGGTTCAAGTTATTGGAACACCCTTTATGTGTTGCGTGCCATATTATTGAAGATGATTGAAGACAGAAGATGGCGATTTCTGTTACATTTAAGTAAATGTTTGACACTGTTCTAATAATTTATATTATTTGTAAACCCTTTTTTTCTTTTGAATTGATAAGTAAAGCCTATCATTTTATTTTCTTTCGTTGCTACGAATGAAGAGCGAAATAGCAGCAGGTGAAAAAATTGATAAAATCAATGCACCATTTTTACTTGGCATATCGTTTTCTTCTATGTAGGTAATATTTTATAAGAGAAATGGCGGGAAGAAATTTTTACAAGTGCTTAGAAACGGATAGACTATTGAGAAATTTCTAAACTAATGAATTTTTTAAATGTATTAATCCGACAGATTTGATTGCATTAAACGTTATTTTTAATGGATACCCATATTTGAGTAGACGCTCCGTTTATATATTTAAACGGTATATTTATTTATTTTTATTATTTACATATTCGGAATATTGTCCTCGTTTTTGTCGCCATATTTATCACAAGGTTTCGGCCGTTGTACGCTCCGGCCTTCTTCAGGTGGTTGGAATGTCGAACTAAAATTATTTATTTTCGTTTGAATATTCGAGAAATCTTATTAAAGAAAAGATGCGCCCTCCGGAAGGATTCGAATCTATGTCCCCCTAGCAGGAGAAACCTTTATTAGATCCGACGTTCTTTAGGTCAACTCGGACGTGAGGGGGTCTTGCCGATCGAGCAAAGATTCCCGAAACATTCATATCTGTTCAGTTTATTATTCTAGCGTAAACAAAGCAATTTCTAAAAGAGTAATGCATTCTTTTTTAAAATGTCAGTATCTATTAAAAATAAAGTTTACGGGATAAAACAGTTTATTAAGTAAAAATTTGTTGAGTCAGGCACAAAGATAGTTTATAAAAAATATAGCGAAAAGTTAATCTTAAACGTAGAAACTAAATCAATGGCTACATTTTCCTGGAATAGACAATGAAAGCCTTTTCATTATCAAAACATTACCACACATATTTTCATTAGATAAAATAAATACAAAAGAAAGGAGTAAATATTTCGGTGCCTTGGGTAATTTAATGATTCGACGCTCTGGATAGCCAAAGTTTTCTCATTTATAGAAATTCAAAGATGGCCGACTTCTTTGTCCATAATCTGACAGACATGTTGGCTGTCTGTTTCATAGTGACATTTCATGAAACTTTCCAGCTTGTTCACCATGTATTCAATTGCAAATAGGTTCTTTTTAGGTAATAAGCCGCATTTACATCATGGGCGGGCAATGTCTACAATTAATTACCAAAATGTCCCAGTTGATTCAAGTGGGAACAATGACTTTTCCCGTACTCAAGATTTCGATTCAGCCGAAGCGCTAAGAAGAAAGAAAAAATAAAATTGGACTGACGATAAAATAAAGAAACATAGCAAGAATCAATAAAAGAAAGAAAAACGAAAATCACCCGCCAAAGGGAATTAGAAAGAATAAATGAAAAAAAAAAAGTGTAAAACAACGAGACAAGGAAAGAACGAAAGAATGAGTATAAAAGAACGAGAGAAAACTGTGTGAGCGAAAGAAAGTGTGCCCTAAAACAAGAATAATCATAAGAAATGCAGAAAGAAAAAGCAAAAAAGTAAAAAGAAAATTAAGCATGAAAAAAATCGAAACAATAAAGTACAAGACGGCTTACAAAAATAGAAGGAAAGAAAGAATTTAAGAAAGAACGAACGAATGGACGAAAGAAAGAATAAAAGTAAGGTAGAAAAAAAAAGAGAGAAAATAAGAAATGACTGTATAAAATAATGAAAAAGGGGGTAGGAAGTACAAAAAGGGCGTAAGAAATAATGAAAAAATAAGAGTGTATCCCCACTCAACAGAAAAAAAAAGAAAGAAAAGAAAATGAGACATTAAAGAAAGCGAAAAAGAGCGAAAGAAAGAATGTAAAAGAGAAAGAATCAATGAAAAATCGTAAGGAAAAAGGAAGGAAGAAAAATAAACGAGAAAAAATAAAAATAAATACAGAAAATGATCTGTGAAAAAGAAGCGAGGAATAGCAAAAGAGTACAAAAGAGAAAAAAGAATTAAGAAAGAAAGAGATAAAGAAAGACAGAAGGAAAGAAAGAAAGCAAGAAAGAGAGAGAGAGAGAGAGAGATAAAGAAAGGAAGAAATAAAAAAAATAAAAAATCTAAATAAAAAAAACTTTTTTGGTTGTTTTTCTTTAGCAGTATGAAAATAGAGAAAGAATATCTATCTCAGTCTGTTCATATCTATCTATCTATCTATCTATCTATCTATCTATCTATCTATCTATCTCAGTCTGTTCATATCTATCTATCTATCTATCTATCTATCTATCTATCAATCTATCTATCTATCTATCTATCTCAGTCTGTTCATATCTATCTATCTATCTATCTATCTATCTATCTATCTATCTATCTATCTCAGTCTGTTCATATCTATCTATCTATCTATCTATCTATCTATCTATCTATCTATCTCAGTCTGTTCATATCTATCTATCTATCTATCTATCTATCTATCTATCTATCTATCTATCTATCTCAGTCTGTTCATATCTATCTATCTATCTATCTATCTATCTATCTATCTATCTATCTATCTATCTATCTATCTCAGTTTGTTTATATCTATCTATCTATCTATCTATCTATCTATCTATCTATCTATCTATCTATCTATCTATCTGATTTTTAATGCCGAAATCTATATATTTAGTAAGTAATTTTATGCTTTCAACTATAAATATTTTTTACATAATTTTATACTTTTCTAGTAAAGATATATGTTTTTATATATAAAATCATAAAATGTATTGTTGGTAATTTTATTATAAAAATATATTTTTATATTTTTTATTGTTGCTTTGATCGTCATTTTGTTCTAAAAATGTACTGTTGATTTTTTTAGTTGGGACCCTAACGGATGCTACCACCTCGTATCAGGGTGGGCTTGGGAACAACAGCAGTAGAGTTGGTTCCATACCTCTCAAAACCTTCAATACCCCAATCAGGGGCATTGATGCCGGATGTAGTTTATCGTCATACCCAGGACTAGAAATGAAAAAGAAAATGAAATAAAAGACGAAAGAATAAAAAAGAAAGACCGAAAGAAATAAAGAAAGAACGTAAAAAAGAGCATAAGAAAGAAAAAAAAGGAAGAAAAAAGAAAGAAAGAAAGAACGTAAAAAAGAGCATAAGAAAGAAAAAAAAGGAAGAAAAAAGAAAGAAAGAAAGAACGTAAAAAAGAGCATAAGAAAGAAAAAAAAGGAAGAAAAAAGAAAGAAAGAACGTAAAAAAGAGCATAAGAAAGAAAAAAAGGAAGAAAAAAGAAAGAAAGAAAGAACGTAAAAAAGAGCATAAGAAAGAAAAAAAAGGAAGAAAAAAGAAAGAAAGAACGTAAAAAAGAGCATAAGAAAGAAAAAAGAAAGAAAAAAGAAAGAAAGAAAGAAAAAAGAAAGAATTAGAATGAAAAAAGATCTCATGCCATTAAATGATTAAAATTGTGCAGGGTGGTCTGAAAGTATTGTCACCTTAACTCTCTCTTCCAAACTGTAGGAGGGCGTGTCAGACATCTGAAATAGAAAATTAATGTAGGTGTGACAAGACTTTCGGACCAGCCTGTAGTTAATAAGAAGTAAAAGGAGAGAAGAAAAATTTGGAATTCTATAATAATTAACTTCTTTGTTTCTCAGAAAAATATTATTTTTATCTGACGAGGCGTCAAAAAAGTCTATAGTTTATTCTAAACAATTAATTAAAAAGATTTTACGTTTAAGTTTAGAAACAGTTTATTTTTGGCAAAGATTGTCCCAGTTATTTTTCTTACGCCTAAAACGAAGGGTACTGGGTTTAGGTCACAAGAAAAGAAAACTAAGAATTGAAACCTGATCCAGTTCGAGGCTAAAAAGATTACGGTAAACCTTGATATAGTCTAAATACATGGCTGCACACATGTTGGCGGGCTCATCGCACATGCCGTCAATAGAGATTTCGTTATTATTAATATGTCGTTAAAAGAAAGAACTACGTCGATATTGTGAAGTTCTAAAAGATCTGTTATCAATACTAAATCGGAAATCGACGAAGAAAAAAAGAAAGAAAGGTAAACAAATGGACGAACGCACGTACACAGACGCTCATACTCGCTCACACACACACACATTAAAAGTTCATCAGACTACAGTAAAGTTCTTATTGATGGAAATATATATGTATTCATACCCCACCCACTGCACCACACACATAATGATCAAGAGAGTTACAGTCTGGGGAGTCAGGTTGCCAGATGTAAGGGGTGATAACAATCTGACAGCCATGACTGAGTCCTCCTGCATTTGTGTCCTGGTACAAAGTCCTGTTGCCAGACATAAGGTCTTCCGGCATCCACCCTCCTGACCCAGGGCAGCATTACCTCTTCAAGGCACTTGTAGGTCTCTGTGTTGAGTCTGCGGGGAGATGAATGGAGGCATAACGTCACCATCATTAATGATCACTCTAACCGCCTTCGTAATCAGCATTAGACTCATTTAACTCTTTCTGATTTCTCTGCATTGTCTTCAGATTGACACTCAAACACTCTGAAATGTTTGTACTGTAACTTCCGGCGCGAATGCCAAGTAATACTGCATGTTGTTTCCAAATTTCTAGCAGAGTGAATTGCGTCACGATGGTCTTTTTCTCGCAGGCGGTACCATACTGTGCAGTTGACAAAATCAAAAACAAACAATGCGCATGCGCGAAATTCAAAATAAAAGTGGCGATAATTTACCCACCGGACCCTTTACATATATACAAGGTAATCCGTAATAAACCAACAACAAAAACAACAGGATTTTCCCAACCATGTAACAACAAAAGAAGCTTATGCTGCAACCACATTAGACACACGAATTCATTCACTAGCTCAGTCACTAAATCTGCTTTCAAAATCTACCACGACTCTATCTGTAGAAGTCATAACATAATTTACCTCCTAGAATGCACCCTATGCCAGAAACAATATGTAGGAAAATCTGAATGGCCCTTTCACTAAAGAATTAATAATTATCGCAATCCAATTAAGTCGATTCCACATGAAAGATTATTACCTGTAGAACAACATTTCTGCCTAGAAAAACACAATTTCAAAACCCATGCCAAATTCACTATAATTGAGAGAATAGAAAAGTCCAGAGCAGATAACATTAGAAAGATTTTAGAGTGCCATGAAAATAAGTGGATACGACGTTTAAAAACGCACTATCCAACCGGGATTAACACAAATTTAACAATATAGATAATATTAATATATAACCCCACAAATCAGGACCTACCCACATTTTTTCACCCACACAAGACAGACATACTTACGGAGGTGTTGAGGCCCCACACTTATACACACACCCACACGAATATACACACTTACGCACATCATACTCACTCACTCCCTAAGAACCAAATAACACACACACAATTAACAGAGACACATCCTTTTTCCAGGAACCAATAAAATTGTCAAAGTGACCAAGGGAATTCAGAGCAGAATGGATCCATCCAGCTCTTATCTCAAATAACAACTTAAAAGAGACTGTTTGACCAACACAAGGTCTGACCAAAATCCACGCTAAAAAAAAACTAAAAACAAATGAAAACTATATATATATATATATATATATATATATAATCTTTATTCATATATATACATATGTATGGTCATTATATCTATCTTTATTAATATATATGTATTGTATATGTATATTGTCTTTAATCATATATATATATATATATATATATATATATATATATATATATATATATATATATATATATATATATATATATATATATGAATGAGGATTCGGGGAGCCGAGTTCGAATTCCATTCAAATCCATGACATTCACTTACGTGCTAATAGCCTTGAAAAAGGTATGAATCCTCATGTCCCTACAGCTATGGGTAAATAGCAGGACGAACTGGTTTATATAGCCTTGGATAGCAACCGGTCTCGGAGAAGGACAACTGTGAATTCAAAACCTGTGGCACGTAGTGTACCAGATCTTTGTATTCAGCCCTTCAAAAGGTTTGGTTGGTTCTGCATAAAGCCTTTACCACTAAAATCAAATGATATGTACTGGATATGTTTCTAGGAACTGATCTGCTTGACCCTCGTACGCCGAATACGACGGGAGAGTCCATCACACACACACACACACACACATTATATGTAATTGCATATAAATAAACACGTTGGCATAAAACGTTTTCCTGTTTTTCTTTTATTTACATTGTCTTTACAGGTATATTTCGATCTGCATTTTTCACGCAATTCCATCAATAACAGCATTTAGTCAGATGTACCGAAACATATTACATAAAACATTTTTATTTTGCCATTCAATTATCAGCATTTTTTTCTGATTCATAAACATTTACATATCATATTCTCAACCCCCACTCCTACATCATACATTATTCTCAAGGACTTTGTGAGTTTCATTTTTGTTTTTGAGATTAATAACCAGGACCAAAACTTCATTTCATTCGCATATAAAATTTAATTTTCGCAAGTACTAGAAAGATTTTTGTCTAAATTATAGAAACAAAAATATTTGTATCTGAATGTTTTCAGTTGTTAAAAATAAAAACAAAATGGAAGAAAATAACTGAAAATGTTTGATAAATACGCAGTTCGAAAAAAATAATGAAATACAAACGTCTATGACGATTTAATTAATCATTGAAGCTTTATAAAGAAAACATATTTTGTTCGTATTGTTTTATTTCTGAAAATAATTATCCCGAGAAAGTTTCTTCGGAACAAATTACAGAAAATTTCCATTACTTACTACTACTATCCTAATTTTTGTTGTTATAATCACAACGTTTCAGCCATTGTGGCTCCTGCCTTCTTCAGGTGTCTGTTGATCTGAGTAACCACCGGGTAATATGGAGCTTAACCATTTATTTAATCTAGAAAGGTATACTGTCCTAGTCCCTAGACAAGATATCCCCAGACATGGACAGCATGTCCATCTCTAGGGATATCATGTCAAGTTTTTTGTTTTTAGTACTGCCCGGTATTGCTCGCGGCGTTTCAACCGATGAAAACCAAAAGATACAAAAGTCGAAATGTGATAATATCAACAAAGATGAGACAAATAGCCCTTGTGTAAATAATGTAAATCATGCTTCTCATCGAAACAAATCAAGCAAAAATTAGAATAAGTCTAACATTCATCCAAGCTTAGAATATTGCTGCCACATTTGGTCCGGTGCCTCTGCGATTAACCTTGATATCTTTGATAAAATCTAAAGAATCAGTAATATTATTGTTCCTGATCTGACGGCCCGTCTTCAGTCACTTTCCCACCACCATAATGTTGCTTATTTGTGAATTTTCTATAAATACTTTCATGTTAATTGTTCAGGCGACCTCTTCGCTATGGTATTGGGGGTAGTTTTTAAATTGTTTTTTTATTCCCCTCCCTCGACAGACAATGAATTGTACATATGGGGTCTAGTTAGGATTTTCATAGAGACAATGAGGTATTATGGTGGTTGTAATAAGAAAGGTAAGTAAGAATGCGTTGTTTTGATGTAAGGAATATTGTTCTATGTTTTGGTCAGTGTTTATGGCTCGCTAAGATAAACGTTAAGATAGAAGAAGACCGTCCTTTTTCCCCATTTTCCAATTTAGGACTTGTGCCACATTTTCTGTATAGATGCGGAAAGAGATATCGCTCTTTGCTATAGTGCATAGACTTTTTGAATTTAAGTACAGTACTAGAGTGGCGTCAAGATCTCATCAGTTTACAGATGAGCTGGCTAGATGTAGCCGTAACTTCTAAGCTAAGTTTCTTCTCTCAAACTTCTCACTTGTGTAACTTCCCTCCGGCTCCATGTCTTCCAGCCAACTTTAATCTGCAAAAATTTAAATGCTATGTCAATCCCTATCTACTATCCTCCTGATTATTCTTTCCCCTTCCCGCTCATTATTACTGTTTCTGTTCCTAATTCTTCCACACCCTGTAACCCTTTGTGTCTAAGTGGTTTTACTGCCTTGCATATGTTGATACCTATTTAAAAAAAAACATTTTTTTAATCTAAAGACCAACAATTTGAAATAATAAAATCACACAAAACTAGTTTAAAAAATCTGAAATCTCTCGAACCTAGTATATATATATATATATATATATATATATATAATCTTTATTCATATATATGCATATGTATGGTCATTATATCTATCTTTATTACTATATATGTATTGTATATGTATATTGTCTTATATACCAGGAAACGACCTTATCTCGTATCTAAGAATTTAATTTCTTTGCTGATCGCTTCATTTATGGTGATAGCGTTGATGACTAATTTTGCCGCCAACAGGTTCAGGACAAGAAGCTTCCAGTTTCACCAAAACCCACTCTCATCATCCATTCCCCATCGCCGTTTAGCTTTGCAAGGACGTGAAAGAAATTCGGAGTAGCAGAAAGTGTCGATGGCGTGATTTGTTTTAAGGTGGACATCAACTTACCAGAAATTGGCCCATCCCATACACTTGTTTCATGATCTTCCTTTGTGGCACATATCGAATGAGAGATGCAGAATCTAGTTACGAAACTGCAATCGACTGCCGCTGACTCTGTTATAATTTCGTGCGGCGCCTTCTGTAGTATGTCCATGATGCGTAGCCCTCTTCATACGCTGGTTCAAACGTTGAGATCTGTTGTAATCGTCATCCGCTTGTTCCAAGGCTGGCGTCTTTGTGGTTGGTCGTGCTTAATCTGGGTCATTGTCGCAGACCTTGCTGCGAAGGGTGAGCTTACCAGGAGTTAAGAACTCCTAACGGTATCGTTGTCAGAATTACTGGACCATGCAAGCCCCTCCACCACGACGAAAAGCGACCATGAAAAGTCAGTAAATAATGTATTTTAAATATTAATTAAATTCAGTTATTCGAAATAGTCTCCCTTTAGAATATACAGAGTGATCATAGCCTCGCTTTCACACCTCAAATGTATAATCTTACTGAAGGTTAGATACATGCTTAGGTTTTACGTAATAATCTCCTGAGGGACTGCATAAGTAATTCTAGTTATTGGGAATATGGCTGATCTTCCGACAACTGTCTTCATGGATAAGTTTACGAATTTCTACCGCATCTACTGCTTTTTTTATGTTTCGTTTTATTTTTGTTACTTGCTGGTCATCGGTCACCATTATCTTGAAAAAGACACTCGCCCGTCGTTTTAAACGCTCGAGCTAAACCTGTATTATATGTAAAGAACGTCTGCAAAAAGTAGAATTTCTAGTCTAATGGCAAGAAAACATTATACAAAATTAGATGCAGGCACATTGCACGAATTTGTTAATTATCGTAAAGATCGCTGAACTGATGCAGCAACACGGTATAAAAGCCCGCATAATAAGTGAACAGTACGAGGCTGGGTATTAAATAGCAATGTCTTCATGGAGTCTACTGAAGAGATTTTTGCACATGTCCACAGTTAAAATCAACCTCTCTTTCTCTCTCTCTCTGTAGCGCGTGACCTTTCAAAAGACGCACTTAAAAGAGTGCATGGTCGACGTTTTCTGTAATAAACAGCAAATCTGCATTGTTTGTCCCTCGACATTTAACTGATATCGCTGAAAAAAGCGATGTTTAGAACGTCAGTAAATATTTACGTCTTGATTGTTACATATCAGAGACTTTAAGCAGTTTTGACATCCAAAAGTGATCTTCAGACTTAGTACGAGGAATTCTGGCCATGATATCGTTAATTCGTTTCCCAAAAAATTTTGAGGTTGTGTTAGGCCAGTATTAATAACATTTACTGGCCTGAATGTCCGAGAAGTTTTTATAGAAAATATTCGTCCTCCGACAGGAATCGAAACTGTATACTATTAAAAGTTCTCGGACATTCAGGCCTGTAAATGTTATTAATACTGTTTATTATAAACAGAGCATTTACTTAAATATGTGTATCGATAAAAAAGAATGTATAAACATAAAAATGTCTTAAAATAATTGTCAGACTTTGTCCGTTTTATAATATATATACGCTACTTAATGTAAACAAACTTCTGAAAACAGTCATTTCTGAAGAAAAATCGGGGCCGATCTGAAATATTAAATATATATATATAAAATATAAATAAATACTTTCACAAAAAAAACATTCAATTTTTTTTAATTTGCAACTTTTCAGTTGTTTTTTTCTATATTATATACATATTAAGAAAGTATACGTGGCTTCTCATTATGCTATATATATATATATATATATATATATATATATATATATATATATATATATATATATATATATATATATATATATATATATATATATATATATATATATATATATATATATATATATATATATATATATATACTATAGACATTATTCCGACTATTGTACTCATCTTTGTCGACATATTTATTCCAACGACTGTTCTACACATGGCACAGTGGATAAAGGCGTTAGTTAGATCCAGTGACAGGACCCAAAGAGTGTGAGTTCAATACCTGGTTAAGGAGGTGGAGAACTAGGAGAGGGGAATTAACAGGAGATAACTGATAACTGACATCCATTAAACATGGCACGTGGAACTAAAACAGTCTACCCCAGTGAACGAAATAAACGGTTCAGTTCCTCATTCCAAACACCTGAAGAAAGCCTGAGCGTACAACGGCCGAAACGTTGTAATAAATATGGCGCCAAAGATGAGGACAATAGTCCGAATAATGTAAATAGTGTCCATTTTACCGCATCTCAGAAATATATGAGCTGCTTTCACTGGTTCCTAGGCCTCATGAATTTAAGCGTCCTACGAGGCTGGCATCCCGTTCCCACCCCTTTACCGTTGAAACTGTTAGATGTAGACGTCTCTTCTACTCCAATAGCTTCATGTCTCGCACCTCTCGCCTGTGGAACTTCCTTCCTTATTCCTGTTTCCCTGACAAATATAATCTCCAACTATTTAAGTGTAACGTCAATCGACATCTCCAGTTGCCTTGATCTATCCACTTCCCTCCTCCACATCCTTTCCTCTTTCATTCCGATCTGCTCTCGCTCCAAATCTTTTGTAACCCCCTTGCCTTGATCGATCCACTATCTTTCTCCACATCCTCTCCTTTACCACTCCTATCTGCTCTTCCTCCAAACCTTATGTAACCCCTTGCGTGCTAGTGGCTTCCAGCCTTGCTTGGGGTGAAAAGCTTATATATATATATAAGAGATATAGGAGATCAACCGATTCTGCTACCTTGCTTTAAACCTTTTGGTATCTTCAGGCGATTTTGGTCAATTGGTTTCCTCAGGCTTTATTTTCTTTTAAAATTTAATGAACGATTTATTATTTAAATATACAGTGAAACCCGGATATAAGAGAGTTGTCGGGACCGGCGAAGAAGTCTCTTATATCCGGGTTTCTCTTATATCCGGGTTTGGTCTATTTTGTTTTATTAACACAGGCTCTAATTTGGGACCAGAGAAAATCTCTCTTATATCCGGGTTTCTCTTATACCTGGATCTCTTATATCCGGGTTACACTGTAAATAAATAAACGTACGACATGAAGTGTGTTAGAAGGGGAGGAGGAGAAAGAGGAGGAAGAGGGAAAGAGGAGGAGAAAGAGCAGGAGGAGAAACGCCAGCTTATTGGAAATGGATCGTTCGGGTGTTAAATGAAATGTACATACTTTCTTTTGATCCCTGTTCATATGAACTCAAAAGGATGCTGGTGTGGGCACAAGTACCAGTTTTCTTTTATTTGGTGTTGATGTGTTTTACTGCTTTGTTTCATGAAGTTTTTTTTTGTTGCTTTTTTCTTCTTTATTTACTTCCTTTTAATTTCATGAAAAAAAATTGGGTAGTTGGACGGAAAAAGACCTTATAGGTAAGTCCCTGCTTCCGTTTTAAAGGCTGTGTATATTTAAAATAAATCTAATATTAAATAAAAACGGTTTGTTGTTATTATTATTATTATTATTATTATTATCATTATTATTATTATTATTATTATTATTATTATTATTATTATTATCATTATCATTATTATTATTATTATTATTATCATTATCATTATTATTATTATTATCATTATTATTATTATTATTATTATTATTATCATTATTATTATTATTATTATTATTATCATTATCATTATTATTATGATTATTATTATTATCATTATTATGATTATTATTATTATTATTATTATTATTATTATTATTATTATTATTATTCTGCCATCCATTTAGTCAAGCTCGCTAGGTAGGTCATGCGCTGTTTTTCTCTGTCCCCCTTATTTTCAGTCTGTCCCGTGAGTATCAAACTTTCTAAGCCCTCTTTCTTCATCATGCATTCTAGATATCTCAACTGTCTATTCCTGATATTAAATACAACTGTTCTTTTTGTTCTCTAAAACTTCGTCGCTGCCCACTTTATTCTCAGCATCTTTCTGTAGAACCACATTCCTGTAGTTCCAACCTCTTCTTCATCTGTGAGGAGATTGTCCAGCATTCACCGTCATATAAAAGGACCGACATCGCTTTACATTTCAGTACACTTTTCTTTGTTTCTGACGAAGTTTTTCTTTTTCTTTATACTTTACTTAGCTTTCAGAAGCTATTTTTCGCAATAAAACGCGCCTCCAGATTTCAGTGGCGCGCTTACCGTATTCTGTTAAAACACTTCCCAGATATTTAAATTGTTGTACTTTTTTTTAAAGCAATTTAGCCCAAGCAGGGCGGGAGTGCCACTAGCACGGAAGAGGTTACAAGAGATTGAGATCAAGAGTGAAAAGTCATGTTTGGGGAAAGGAAAAAGGGAAGGACGTGGAACAAGCTCTGGATTTCAGATGTCGATTGACATTACACTTCAATATTTGAAGGTTATAGTCATCACGGAAGCAACTAAGGGGAAGGGAGTTCCACATACGGGAAGTGCAGGAGAAGAAGCTGTTTGAGTAGAAGTCACGGTTACATTTAACCTTTTTGACAGTGAAAGGGTTGGATCGAGATGCCAGCGTGGTAGCTCACTTAAATTCATGCAGTCTGGGAACCAGCGATAGTAGCTCGTCGGAACAGTTGCCGTGAAAATACTTGTAGAAGAGACAGAGGGAAGCCACTGCACGTATGTGGGAAAGCTATTGTAGACCAGATCAGGACCTATCACATTGCATATTCGTCTCTGGATTTTGTCGTGGACCTCGAGACGTACAGTGGGAGCACCAGTCCATATATGACAGCCATATTCCATGCAAGGACGGATGGTTGGTTTGTAGATTTGAAGGATGGACACAGACGAGAAAGATTTTCTGGCACGACACAGAGAGCCAACTTTCCTTGCAGTAGATGAAGCTATTGATTCAATGTATTTATTCCACCTCATGTCAGTGGACAACGTGAGACCAAGCAGGCGTAACGAGGCACTCTCGAGGCTTTGGGAATCATCAATTGTTTGATTTTTGTATTTCCAATTCGTAATTTGCACGTTGGAAAGTTCGTTTTGCTAACAACCATTCATTCTAACTTTTTGCATTTGATGCTTAGTCCTTTCTTCTCGCTTTCCATCACTACCTTCTGTAGTTTCCTTTCCTCTGCCTGCTATCAACACTGCGTCAACTTGTTAAGATATTGGCCGCCAACAATAAATTCTGGTAGGCTTCCCAATTCTCTCAGAATCGCTTCGCTGTATAGTTTGAATAAGTCCGGTAAGAAGACGCACCCTTGTCTTGTACCCCATTCTTTTTATTTCGTATATCTATTGAGTGTATGTGAGTACATAGTATAATTTTTTTCAAATAATATCAACACATTATCTCTCTGTGTACGTTTATTTGTATCTGTCAGCATGGAGGCATCACTCGATTGCGATATGTCCGCGATTGTATTTTTCGATTTATATGCATAAGTGAACGCTTGACGTAACATAAACATTCATTGCTTCAAGGGTGGGATCAATTACTCGCTTTTAGAGTCATAAAAGATTTTACAGCTGTTATCAGCTTAGTGATTAAGCCATTTCACAGATGCCATCACGGTAGGGAAACAGAGCATCTATTCAGTGCAACGTTGATTATTTACACAATAAAATGGTCTGAGCCTCTCCGTCGAGGTTTACTGTACAAAGTAAATAAGTGCTCTAAATCGTACTGCCTTCAGACTTTACTGAATTTCGGTCAGCCTTCTAGTTGAAAGCACCGAACAAAAAGACGCCTCAGAATGAAAACGTTAAGCTGTTTCTTTTGCCCCGATGTTTAAAGGACGCCATAAACGTGTACGCAATTTAAACACTCATCACTGAGAGAAATACGATAAATAAGATTCCATTCGTTGTGATGTTCGAGATTTACTCATCAACCGTCACTCGAAATCATATTCAGAAAGCAAGCAAGGCGAAAGAGAAAAGTTTATTTACGCTAGAGTTTTATTGAAATAATCACTAACTCAAAGAGAGGTTGAATTTCAAGATGGCTACCTATTCACCAAAAGTAGTTTCGCACATAAATTGGTGAAACCTTCACTAAGTGCTGCTGTTTCACAGACTAAACTAAGCGAGGTTGTGTTTCAAGATGGCTACCTATTCGCCAACAGAGACCCATAAGAACAATTGGTAAATAAATCCCTAGCAAAATGAACGTCTCGCTTTGGAATAATGAAGCACAAAGTAGTTTCGCAGACTAAACGAAACTGAGTAGGCATTTATACTCACATTTAGGTCGATATGACGTCGTATAATTAAATAGCTAAGGTAATAGCACTCCCAAAGGTTAATTCCTGGGAACTGAGACGTCAGGTGAAAAGCGAAGTGTTTGATCTATGGTCCTTTCTACGCGCTGGACTCGAACCTGTGGCGTATTATATACTAGAGGTTGTACGTATACACCCAAAATCGATTAGTTAATTTATGTGTCATCAGACATGAGCGATTATAGCTCTTCACAGTTTCCCATTCCTGGTAGCTCTAAGTGGCGTTTGACACCATCCATTCGCGCAAACTCGTTAGGTAGTTTACTTGCAAATTTTTATTAACTTCCAGCCCTCAGGATGTCCTGTGGGTGTTCAAGTCGAGAGGACTTCTTTTCTCATTATGCGTCCAAGAGATTTCATACGTCAGTTTTCTGATTTTAAGTATAAGTGTCCTTTTTGTTGCTATTTGATTAAAAAACTTCTTCGTTGCTCACAGGTTCAGTACTTCGTATTTGCAGCACCCGTCTGTGGAAATCACTCCTCTCTGTTAAAATTGTCTCGCATTTACTGCCTTATAGGAGGATCAATGTGAGACATAATTTTAGTATTTTCTTTTGGCGAAATTTTCCTACGAATTTAATACTATTCTTACTTTCTGGAAGGCATCTTTTAGAGACTTTGATTTAGAACAGGCATATCAGGTTTGTAACATTGTGACAATATTTGAAAGTGTTTTAACAGACAACGAAATATATCACACAGAGATGTAAAAGCGAAAGTATTAAGATACAGGGAAATTTTGATAGAAACAAAGAAGTGTGTTAAACTGCTATGTAATATCAGTCCTCCTATATGGCAATGGGTGCTGGACAAGTTCCTCACTGATAAAGAGGAGACTTGAAGCAACAGAAACAAAAAGTGTGCTGAACTGCTATGTAATATAAGTCCTTCTGTATGGTAGTGAGTGCTGGACAATTTCTTCTCAAAGAAGAGGAAACTTGAAACAGAAACAAAGAAAAAGATTTCTGAACTGTTATATAATATCCGTCTTCCTATATGGCAATGGATGCTTGACAAGTTCCTTACAGATAAAGAGGAGACTTGAAGCAACAGAAACGAAAAGAAAATTGTTGAACTGCTATATAATATCAGTCCTCCTATATGGTAATGAATACTGGACAATTTCTTCACAAAGAAGAGGAGACTTGAAACAACAGAAACAAAGAAAAAGAGTTCTGAATTTTTATATAACATCCGTTTCCTTATATGGTAATGAATGCTAGACATGTTCGTCTCAGTTGAAGGGGAGACTTGAAGCAACAGAAACAAGGTAAAAGATATCTGAACTGCCGTGTAATGTCAGTCCTCTTATATGGCAATGTATGCTGGACAAATTCCTCATAGATAAATAGGAGACTTGAAGCAACAGAAACAAAGAAAAAGTGTGCCAAACTGCTATGTAATATCAGTCCCCTTCATGTTGATGAATTCTAGACAGTTACCTCACAGATGAATAGGAAAATTGAGATTTTATTTATCTGACTTGCTCTTTAAGGGTTTGACACAAACACCTTTTTATGTGGGTACCCATACACGTACATATGTGCCAAGGAGAAAAAACTGTACAGTCTCCGCGACCTTTGCGTCCATATTACGCCGGCTCCACCTCTCTTACTGCAATTAGGCAGGCGCAGTTGCTGGCTTTGAATTCACGTTTTCTACCTTCTAACATTAAACCAACAGATATTACGCTTTGATCCCGACCCGAAGCCTAATAGTTGGAGATGGAGTTGCATTTACTATTTACGTATATCTATGCAATATTACTCGATATTCGTCAATATATATATATATATATATATATATATATATATATATATATATATATATATATATATATATATATATAAGCATCACGTGAAAATGCATCTGAAAATGAAGTACTCCTTACATGGAAGTGAAGTATTACGGAAGTGAAATACTCCGGAAATGAAGTACTCTGGTTAGCGGGGATTGGAATCAAGTGCTGCTAAAATCGACAATACCTATGTTGTGTGTGAATGACCATTACGAGAAGCGAGTAGGGAGGTGATTGGTTGCATGGAGAAATGGCCATTCCTGATTGGATGTAATTCGATCAATTTGGCACATGGTTCTCGACAAAAATCATGTTCGCCTTTAGTTCGACCACAAAATGCCGTTGGCAGGAATCGATGAGCAAACGAGTAAACACGGAGACATTTAAGGAAAAAGAAAAACACAATGAGAGGAAAGAAAGCGCGTGGCAAAGAGGACATGATAAATAAAAAGAAGAAGAAGAAGAAGAAGAAGAAGAAGAAGAAGAAGAAGAAGAAGAAGAAGAAGAAGAAAAAGAAGAAGAAGAAGAAGAAGAAGAAGAAGAAGGATGGGGGAGAGGATGAAGAGGGAGAAGAGTGTAAAGAAGAAGAAGGATATTGATGAAGAGAGAAAGAAGATAAGGAAGAAGAAGGAGCAGGACATGAAGAACAGGAAGAAGAGGGGAAGGAAAAAGAAGAAGGCGACGGAGAAGAGGAAGAATAAGAAAAAGAACAAGAAAAAGAACAAGGACAAAAAGTTTAACGAAGAGAAAAAGAAGAGAGGTAAGAAGAAAAAGATGAAAAGGAAGAAGAAGAAAGAGGATACGAAGATGAGGAAAAACAGGTAGAAGAAAAAGAGGAAGGCGATGAAGAGGAAGAAGATGAAGAAGAAAAAAGAAGGTAATGAAGAAGGAAAAGAAGTAGATCGACGAATAGAAGAAGAAGAAGAAGAAGAAGAAGAAGAAGAAGAAGAAGAAGAAGAAGAAGAAGAAGAAGAAGAAGAAGAAGAAGAAGAAGAAAACGAAGGGAAGAAGAAAAAGAGGGGGAAGTGGAAGAAGAAATTATAAGGAATGTGAGGAAACATTTGAATGAAAGAAAAAGAAAGTGAAAACATGTGTAGGTATAAGAATACAAATGTGGTTGAAGATAGAAAAGAAGAAAAAACTATTATAAGAAGATTGAGAGAAAGGGATGAAGGAAACGGGAAACACAATGGACAACAGTAAAACGATAACAGAAGGTGACGAATAATGATGAAATAGGAAAATGCGAATGAAAGAAAAAGAAAATGAAGATAGTGCTAGGAATGAGAATATAAAAACGATTGAAGAAAGAAAGAAAGAAAGAAAGAAAAACAACTTGAGCAGTTAGAAGAAAACTGAAAGGAAAAAGAAAATAGAGAAATAGTAAACAATAAGAAGGATAAGAGTAGAAACATTTAATAGTAGAAAACATGAAGAAAGAATCGTAGTAAGGTGAAGAAAGAAAAACAAAATGGAGGGATATAAAGAAAGAAAGAAAGAAAGAAAAAAGAAAGTAAGAAAAAAGAAAGAAAAAAAGAAAAACATATAAAGAAAGAATGGAAAAATGAAAGAATGTAGAAACTTATGACAGTAAAGTTTGAGAGAAATAAAGAAAACGAAAACGGAAAAGAAAAAGAAAAAGGAAGACGATAAAGAAAAATAGGGAGGACGAGGGGGATAAGAAGAAGTAAAAGAAGAATGAGAAATAAAAGAAGAAGAAGGAAAAGAAGAAATAAAAGAAGTAATAACAGAAGTATAATAAAAGAAGAAAAGAAAAAGTACAAGAAGAAGAAATAAAAAGAGGAAGAAGTAAAAAAGACAGGAAGATAAAAAAAATGTGTCGGCAGCAGCAGTAGAGGAAGAAAAAAAAAGAAAAAGTAGAATTAAAAGAAGGGGGGAAGAAAGGAAACAAAAAAGAACAAAGATTATAAACATAATGATTCAAAGAAGGAATAAAAAAAAAAAAGATGATGACGGATCGATAGAAAGAAAAAAAAATGCGAGTCAACCAGTAGTTAATGAAGAGATCGGAGGGAAGAACATCCCGTTCCGTCGTTGTCATTTCTCGGCGTTTCTCGGGCGTAATGACGAAATCGCATTCGGGATTTGTCCGAAGAAAATGTTTTTGCCCCGAAGTAATTTTCAATTTATCGATACAAAACCGCACGTCACGGGTAAATACGGATGTTTATGTCCGAATTTGCATTGTCAGGATTGGATCGATTATCAATTGCCAGAAAATTAGGGACATGCCGAACCGATTCGAAATTATCGATAGCTTTAGTTTGCTAAACATTTAGCAAAATCAAGAAAAGATCTTTCTATACCACATCTTTTTTATAAAAAATACCCTGCCCCTTCAGGTCCTAAGCAAGCATGGCTATCGACAGATTATTTTTTCTTTATTATCTATAAATTAACACGTCTTCTTGGGGAAGATAGTGGATGATTGATTTATCTTTGCTTTCTCGATTGTTTGAAATTACGATAAAATATGGTTTAGCCCCCAAAGACTTTGATGCTGTCATGGTTGCTACATTAAGAGATGACGCTTCAGCTTAATGGACAGTGTAAAAGTGGGCAGCTGAATTTAGAAAGGGAAAGGATTGTCTAGAACTGTCAAATCTAGAATGCAGTAATTTTAAATCTGCTTCTTAATATCTGCATTGTTTATCTCCAGTTAAATTGACAGACATCTGATTCTTCAAAGAACACATCAAAGGTAACTAGTAGCGATTTGAAAATTTCATAGGCTAACTATGAAGGAGTGATGCTAGAGCTGTAAAATATTGCCTGCATTAATTTAAAATCTGCTTATTACTAACAAAAAAAATCCCCGTAGACCCCGTATAAAACGGTGTCGGGTAGCTGTTTCCCGAGATGAGACTCTGCCCTTCGAGATAGCCTCGTCTTGGGATCCTCTCTGCCCAGAGGCAGAGAGTTTGACCAGCACAGCTGGAGAGAAATCTCCAACTGCAGACCAACATACAGTATTTACTACTTTATTTATGCGAATGTAGACATAACCATTATCATCCGTATGTATGCTACAACAAAAAAAACGAAATAAGACTGGATTAAAAAAAGACATGGAATTGAACAAATTGAAAAAAAAAATAGAAATATCATTTAAATCCACAATCCATGAAGATTGGAAATTTTAACAAGAAACTTCGAAGTCTGGATAAAATTGATATTTAAAAGTTAAGTAATCTTTTCATATAAACTGCTGTAACATAGAGAAGGTTACCGAATAGAATAATCACACGAAGGTTGGTAATGAACGATAATACTTAAGACAAGATATAAGATTCGCCAGTAGCGCGTTGTAGTCAACTGCTAGAAGTGAGTCAAGTGAATTTCACAATGTATTTACTACTGTATTTATGTGTATGAGGACTAATCCATTATCATTCGTATGTATGCTACAACAATAATGAAACTATTTAAGTAACCGAATGAACGTCGACAATATCTTACTGCTTCGTGGGGAACCTATTCCCTGAGGCCGATTTATTATGCATACAGCGTTACCAAACTTGGTTGGCTGTCCTTGAATAAATTATAATTTATGCGCATGTTAAAATGAAAGAAATGTGACAGTCGGGAGAGAGGCGTTAAACGTAAGCTGCCTGGTCAATCGGTGTCCATTCTCCAGAGCGACAGCACATGCATTGTCTGACTTCCGTTTTCCGTTGCCTTTAATAGTAAATCGCATCATAAAGGCAATGGACAGCCAAGTCAACTCTCAAGTAAGACCTTAATTCACTTCTTATTTTTCATATTTTCTCTATATTCCGTTCACTAGCTGAGTAAACTATTGTCATATCCAAGTTCTATATATTTATGAAGACACTATTTCGTCTCAAATATATAAACGTGTGTGCGTGCACATGTGTGCGCGCAAGTCTGCGTGTATATATAATCAGGCAACAATAAATAAAATACAGTTATAAACCTAACTTTCCACAATTAATACCCTAATAAGATAACAGCAAGCCGGGTAAAAAAAAATCTATCAATTGACAAATAAGAAAAACGAAATAATGAGGAAGCGAAGGCATATAAACAAATATTTTTTATAAGCAATTCGCCTCTAACACGCAAGAGGTTACAGAGAGTGAGAGTAAGAGTAAAGAGGAGTGTTTGGGAAAAGGATAAAGAGAAGGATAGGGATCAAGATCAAGGCATCAGGAGATGTCGATTGACATTGCATTTGAATATTTGAAGATTATAGCTATCAGGGAAGCAAGTAAGAGGAAGGGAGTTCCACTGACGGGAGGTGCGAGATAAGAAGCTGTTGGAGTAGAAGAGATGGCTACATTTAGTCGTTTCGACAGTGAAACGGTGAGAGCGAGATATAAACCTCGTAGCGCGCTTAAATTCATGCAGTTTGGGAACCAGTGAAAGTACAAGTACTTTCATAGCAACTGCTCGTCGGAGCAGTTGCTATGAAAGTACTTGTAGAAAAGACAGAGGGAAGCCACAGCACGTATGCTATTTACGATTACGTTGCCATGAAAGCATTAATAATAAAAAATGATTATTCGAACAAGGAATAAATAAATAAAAAACTGATATGTATATATATATATATATACCTATATATATATGTATGTATCTAAATATTCTGTATATCTTTAGAATAGACAAAATGAATAAAAAGTCACAACGACTTCCAAAACCGCCATGAATATAATCAGATCTAAAGAAAACTCCCAAAACAATAATAATTTAGAATCAGGCATATCTCTATCTATAAAAGGCAGGATGTGTGTGTGTGTGTGTGTGTGTGTGTGTGTGTGTAACGAATGCACGGCCGCAATTTTCGACGGATTTGCACCAAAATGTACATGCACATGCTCCAAGTTAGCGGAAGGCCAAGGCCGACTTTGCATTTCTTAACTACCATCGATAGTGTAAATAATCGATTTTTTCATGCTTCTACGGCAGTTTTCATGTAGTTTGCGGCCATTTTATACTGACCAGAGTGAGAGCTTATAGTTGGCTGCCACGAATAGGCATGAAGATTCTATTAGCCATCGTGAGAGCCAACAGCTGACTGACACGAATGTTAACTAGCATGCAAAAAAAATCGATAGCTGCATTCGTCACAAGTGGGAAAAATTTAAATCTGCATGGCACTTTACTCTAATTGGTTCATTTGCTTGCTTAAACTCAACGTTGTTTCTGATTCCGAAGAACTGGGTTGGGTGTGAAAAAATATTTGTTGTTAACATTCTTTTTTCATTCGTTTTTTCCAGTTACGAGTCCTTTTTTAAAGCTGATCGTTTTGTGTTCATTTTGGTTAGTTCTTTTTTCGTAACAGATTTAATGTTTAGTATAGAGCTTAGAAAAAAACGCAGTGTGAGATAGGCAAGAAGTAAGGCATGTAGCAACATCAGCACGGCAAAGGGCACTCCTTTAAAGGCAAGGAAGGGCAAAAATATTTTAAGTCAAGTGATAGCGATTGCTGAATGAGTCGTACGATTTTTGAATCAAGCACGGGCATCGTCGGGCCATGCTGCTAGTATAAAATAAATTGTCTAGACTGTTCCCCCACAAGACATTGAGGAAACATGCAGATATTTGAATAAACGTGTCTATAATCACAAAAGAGATCTCATAAATGACAACTTAACAAATGCTCTAGCCATACACAGGGATAAATTCAACGTCAATTTTGATCTAAACAATCCCATACTCATCCAAAGAGAAACTAATTTACTCAGAAGGAAAATTCTCAAGAGTGCCCCTATCGAATATTATCAAAATATCAATATACACCACGGTTATTTCCCAATGTCAACTTTCCTGAAGGAATTACTATTTTCTAAAGCCACCACGCAGAAGTAATGTTTTGAAATATCAAAGGAAAACGACTGAGTCCACCATTTCAGCCTTTGGTGATGCATAACTCAAACGTCTATCTCATTCTAAACAATATTCTCCCAAAAAATTCTTCTTTTTCGAGTATACTAAATGACGTAATCTAAGGTCTAAATGCATAGAGATTTCAGTTAACCGTATGAATATTTATGAATGTCTTTAAACTTAAAAAATTCATTTCGAAGATGCTATATGATGTAATCTAAGATCTAAAACCTCAAGTTTTCAATTAACCTTATGAATATTTATAAGCGTTTTTAATTTCAAATTTTGGAGACTTCAGGGGTTGTTGGCCCTCGTTCGATGGCGTTCCTTCGGAGGATTGGCGCGATTGCGTCGCGATTAAGGAACGAGCCTCGCGAAACGGAGTGGCTCTTGCAGCGTGTCTCACTGGCAACGGTTCGAGGTAATGCTTTCTCCATCATAGCGGCTGGTAGAGGATAGAAAAAATAATTTATAGTTACGTTGTTCTGGAATTGTCATCATTGGTCGACTGAACTTGCTTTGTTTCATTGACTTTTATTTTGTTATTATTAGTTACTTCGTTCAATATTTTGCTTAAAAATATTTCAAATTGTGCGTAACTGTGAAATAGATACTTGTTGCAAAATCAAATCAAATCAAATCGTTACATTTGCCTTGATAACGTGTCAGCTAAGATTAAGTATAGTTTTTTCTCGTCATTTTATTCATATATATATAAAAACAACTAAGGCATATCACTCTGTTAATTGAACTATCTACTTAGTTCATGTCATGTTAACCGAAAAAAACACTTATAATAAAAAATTCGTGAATTTACCAAATTACCAAATTCAAAAAATTCTCACTTGTAATATTTGAAATTTAGCGTTGCTATTTGCACACTCCAACACTACATAGGCATTAATAAATAGCTCATTCTTAAAAACATCTTTCGGTCGAAAAAACACATTCATTTCGTCTTCCAGTTTTGATTCTAAAGGAAAAAAATACAGCCTGAAGATGAATGCGTGACGCATTTGAAAGTACTAGCTGAATTAAAAAATACACCATATCCATTTTATACATAAGGATCTCATCATTCAGTGGATTATTAGTAGTATAATGCTTATAATTATGTCTACTAGCGAAGGGATTTCGCCAATAATTGCATTAATATTGCTAATTGATTCAAGGTATGATTAACTCTTTGTAATATATATATATATATATATATATATATATATATATATATATATATATATATATATATATATATATATAAAAGTGAGGGTACAAGTTAACACTCAGAGGCGACAGTCTGTTTCATGCTAGATGCAATCGTTGGGCCACAACGATTGCATCTAGCATGAAACAGACTGTCGCCTCTAAGTGTTGACTTCTATGTTCACTTTTATATTTACACACGCTCTATCTCTGATATTGAGCACTTTATCCCATAAATATACCACACTTTAAGACTATATTTCTTCATATATATATATATATATATATATATATATACACCCAGTGAGGGAAACAAATATTCGTACACATGTAAATTTTTAATTTATTGTATTTCTGACTAATGAATAAATATACTTTTCCTATAATTAACTGTACACAGATGCATAATAAATAAATATGCAGAGAAAACAGAAAAAATGATTTAATAGAAATAAATCCCATTTATTCATTTTAATGGGTGAAATGGAAAAGTATTCGTACACTGCAAAAAGAATACATAATCTTCATTTACTACTTTGTAGAATAGCAATTATTCACTTCTACAGCAACCAACTTCATTTAGTTTTCAATTAATGATTTGCAAATTTTAGTTGGTATTTTGCTTCATTCTTTGCATATGGTCTTCAGATCCGGGATGTTTGCTGGAGCTCTCGATTGGATTTGAATCTTCAAATAACGCCACGTATTCTTGATTGGGTTTAAATCTGGGGAATGACCCGGCCATTTCAGGATATTTACATTATTTTCTGCAAGCCATTTCCTCGTAGAATTTTGTAGTGTGCTTAGGATCATTATCTTATTAAGATCCAATCAGGAAGAAGTTCATGATTTCCAACCGAAATCATTACGTTTGCTTCCAAAATATTTTGATATGCTGAGACGTTCATTCTGCCATCTATTACTAATATTTTGCCAATACCTTTTGCTGACCCCCCCCCCCAAAAAAAACAAAGAACATCCACAAACCATGATGCTGCCACTGTTGGAACTGTGTTCTTTTCTTTGAAGACAAACAACTCAATTTTGGTTTCGTCTGTCCATCATTCTCTTTCCTGATACGATTTTTCCTTATCCTTATATTCACGAGCGAATTTCAACCTGGCGTCTCTTTGTCTTTTCGATAGCAGCGGCGTTTTTCGAGGGGAGTGTGACTTTAGATTGTTCCTATTAATTTCATTGCTTATTGTCCGTTTAGTGACACAGATTCCTGATGAACGCAAATCATCCTGTGACTCTTGGATTTTGTTTAGTTTGACGCATTAATTGAATCGAAGATCCTGAAGAAATCTTCCGTGGAGCACCTGTTCTTTAGTTTTCAAGTTTTGCGTTTTCTATACCTTGCAATGAATGAATGAATAGAAGTAAATGGAATATTCAGGTTGTCTGAGATTTTCCTGCAATGTTTACCTTCTTTTCAGAGCTTAACAATCAGTTCCATTAACGAATTTGTCAATTCTTTACCTCTTGTCATGATGATAACCTTCTTGCACGAATATCAATTACAGAATGTTCTGTTTGTAATTTTAGGCTAAAACTAACAACTGATAACATTATTGGAACATTCTAGAACATTCCACTTGAATAATCTAGAGTATTAAAGCAATTTAAAGGTTTTAAAATCTGAAATGTGCATTGTACGAATACTTTTTTCACCCACTAAAATGGATAAATGAGATTTATTTCTATTCAATCAAATTTTTACAGTTTTTTTTTTAATGCATATTTAATTATTATGCATCGGTGTATATGAAAAGTATGTTTATTCATTAGTTGGAAATACAATAAATTAAAAATTTGTATGTGAACAAATCTTTGCTCCCCCCCCATTATATATTCCTATCTGACTTTTTATGTGCTGTGTCCTTTCAAGACGTAGGCGATCATAGCTCTCCACCTCCCTCTATCCCTTGCAGTTCCTTCCCCCCCACAGTATGCTCTGTCAAAAGTTGCTAGGTATGTCGTGCGTTGTTTTCCCTTGTCTCTCTCTTCGCCCC
>OZ038513.1:32000948-32045948 GCA_964036315.1 Acanthosepion esculentum
TATGTCTTAGTTCAACCAATCCGTACCTTCACAGCTAGGAGGAATTTCTACTCTAGAACTTCCGCCTAATGTGTAATGGAATAGGACTGGAATAAGGGGCAGCCCACCCTGTGCATGTGGTATGGTATGGCAGGCCCTAGCTGTGAAGGTACGGGTTGGTTGAACTAAGGGATATAATTCGTTTAAATACCTGTAATGAAAATAGCGATGCATCAATGAGAGGTTAGTATAGCTAGGGGTTGCAGAGTGGAAAGTGAGGATCTGGCAGCTCCCTCCCAAATATGGCACCAATCCTCTCTTATTGGTCAGATCTGGATCTTTTAAAGGTAGAGCATGGCAAAAGCAATCAAACATTTTCTGGGATGAACTAAGGAATCGGCTATTTTTTCCACCATCTTTATCTTTATCGATGGATTGTATATACAAGTTCCACTTGTAGACAGGAGTCTGCTTGAGTGACAATAGATTCTGATTTTGGTTGAGTTTGGCTGTGTGAGATTTCAAGCCAATGGTATGTATTCCTAAGAAGCAAGATACACCTTCCTTGCCTTTAGAAAAAACATTCCGTATAAAAAATATAGAATATCTTAAATTATTAATTTTAACGTATTATTTTAACGTCTTATTTTAATGTATTATTTTAACTATTTATTTTAATGTATTAATTTGACGTATTATTTTAACGGATTAATTTAACGTATTATTTTAATGTATTATTTTATCGTTTTATTTTAATGTATTAATTTAACGTATTATTTGAACGGATTAATTTGTCTTATTTTAATGTATTATTTTAACGTTTTATTATAATGTATTAATTTAACGTATTATTTTAACAGATTAATTTAACGTCTTATTTTAATGTATTATTTTAACGTTTTATTTTAATGTATTAATTTAACGTATTATTTTAACAGATTAATTTAACGTCTTACTTTATCGTTTTATTTTAATGTTTTAATTTAACGTATTATTTGAACGGATTAATTTGTCTTATTTTAATGTATTATTTTAACGTTTTATTATAATGTATTAATTTAACGTATTATTTTAACAGATTAATTTAACGTCTTATTTTAATGTATTATTTTAACGTTTTATTTTAATGTATTAATTTAACGTATTATTTTAACAGATTAATTTAACGTCTTACTTTATCGTTTTATTTTAATGTTTTAATTTAACGTATTATTTTAACGGATTAACTTAACGTCTTATTTTAATGTATTATTTTAACGTTTTATTTTAATGTATTAATTTAACGTATTATTTTAACAGATTAATTTAACGTCTTACTTTATCGTTTTATTTTAATGTTTTAATTTAACGTATTATTTGAACGGATTAATTTGTCTTATTTTAATGTATTATTTTAACGTTTTATTATAATGTATTAATTTAACGTATTATTTTAACGGATTAACTTAACGTCTTATTTTAATGTATTATTTTAACGTTTTATTTTAATGTATTAATTTAACGTATTATTTTAACAGATTAATTTAACGTCTTACTTTATCGTTTTATTTTAATGTTTTAATTTAACGTATTATTTTAACGGATTAACTTAACGTCTTATTTTAATGTATTATTTTAACGTTTTATTTTAATGTATTAATTTAACGTATTATTTTAACAGATTAATTTAACGTCTTACTTTATCGTTTTATTTTAATGTTTTAATTTAACGTATTATTTGAACGGATTAATTTGTCTTATTTTAATGTATTATTTTAACGTTTTATTATAATGTATTAATTTAACGTATTATTTTAACGGATTAACTTAACGTCTTATTTTAATGTATTATTTTAACGTTTTATTTTAATGTATTAATTTAACGTATTATTTTAACAGATTAATTTAACGTCTTACTTTATCGTTTTATTTTAATGTTTTAATTTAACGTATTATTTTAACGGATTAACTTAACGTCTTATTTTAATGTATTATTTTAACGTTTTATTTTAATGTATTAATTTAACGTATTATTTTAACAGATTAATTTAACGTCTTACTTTATCGTTTTATTTTAATGTTTTAATTTAACGTATTATTTGAACGGATTAATTTGTCTTATTTTAATGTATTATTTTAACGTTTTATTATAATGTATTAATTTAACGTATTATTTTAACAGATTAATTTAACGTCTTACTTTATCGTTTTATTTTAATGTTTTAATTTAACGTATTATTTTAACGGATTAATTTAACGTTTTATTTTAATGTTTTAATTTAACGTATTATTTTAACGGGTTAACTTAACGTCTTATTTTAATGTATTATCTTAACGTTTTATTTTAATGTATTAATTTAACGTATTATTTTAACGGATTAATTTAACTTATTATTTTAACGTATTATTTTAATGTATTATTTATTTCTAGATTATTTCAAATTAATGGCGAATTGCACAAGCATCACCAGTGCCAACGTCATCATAGACGACGAAACACTGGAGAAACACTAGCTTGGGAGCAACCCTATTAAAAGATGGTACCTGCAACACAAAATCCGCACAGCGATCGCCACGGCCAGATTGGAAAAGATATGGAAGGACAACATCAGCTTCCATGCCAAATGCAAGTTCTAAAAATTGTCCATCCTTCCATACTTGATGTGAGACTTGGACACTCTTGGTTGAGACAGGAAGTAGGATCCAGGCGTTCGAGAACATGTTTGAGAAATCTTCTTCCCATCTGTTCCTGGGGTTGCACAAAACTAACGACTATGTACGGAGTAAAGTCAAAAGTATCGTGGGCCGACTAGGATAATTCCTCGCCAATATTAACCGTCGGAAGACGGCTCAGTTTGGTCACGTCACAGGGCATGAGGGCCTCAGCAAAACGATCTTGCAAGGCACCACTGAATGCGGAATCAGGCCAGGACGGCAACGCAATGGCTGGTCAGACGACATAAAAGTGAACCGTCAGGATAATTACGGTACTCCTGAGAGCCACCGCCAACCGATCAACGCGGTGGAGGTTGTTTGTTCTTTCTACCCATCTGACGATTGACGCAATCGATAGACTGATGATGATGATGATGATGGTGATTTATTTCAATTATGTCATACAACACCGAGAAAGAATTTACGCCTATTGGAAATACCCCATGAGACGTGGAGGCAGATGTCCTTTATCTCCGATAAGCAAAATACAATTTTCAGTAATCTCTTTCCACGATGAAATTATAATTCCGAACGATATCTGATAGGACACTTCCAGAGTAAATTCGGAGAAAGACTAAATTCAGACCGAAAATATAGCTTCGATTGATTGATCGATATGCTTTTTTGCGATGTATGAACCCGGTGTAGGTTATTTAAAGCCGAATCATTTTGTGAATTGTAGGAATCGATTACAGCATTCCGAAAGTCGAGTGTTCTCAAGCGATCACCCATCTAATTACTGAACGGAATCGACACTGCTTAACTGAGCTGATCTAACGTAACGTCCATCAGCTACTACATTCTACTTATATGCAAAATTAATAAAAATTATTAGGTTTCGTCTGAGTTGATAATACCCATTTGCATAACCCAATATATATTTCAGGATACGCTATACGTTCGAGACAGGACCGTGTGTTGAGGCATTGATATATATATATATATATATATATATATATATATATATATATATATATATATATATATGAAAAATTTCTCAGAGTTAACCTGTATAAATAGACAATATTTATAAATGTAAAATACAATAGGAAAACTGTAATGGTAGACGACACGTTTCGTCCAATGTGGACTTTTTCAAGGCGAAACGAAATGAATTTATTTAAACAAAGTAACTAATAATAACAAAAACAAAATGTCCTTAGCAACTGGAAGAATTTAGAGAACGCTATTTTTATACTGTTAATTGAAAATTACGTCAATTACTGTACACGTGTGGAGATATTGTTATTATTGATTTGTTGACGGGTTCAGCCATTTTCTTTTGATTTCTTGATACTGTTCTGTACGTTTGCTTGGGAGAGTAGTAATTCTGTTAGTAAAGGTGAAATAAGGAAAAAGCCTGGGCGTAGATTAATATTTGGATAATATTCAATGGCGGCACTCTCGAGGATTTTCCTTCTGAGTTAGTTATTTTCTTTTTTTATGAGTGTAGCATTTTTAAAATCAAAATTGTGGTTGAATTTATTTCTATGTATGACTAGTGCATTAGCTAAGTTGTTTTTTGTGAGGTCTCTTGTGCACATAAATGTGTTTTTTAAAAAATTTCTACTTGTTTCTCCAATATATTGGCAATTTATTTTATAAATGCCTGCTCCAGAAATATTATTGCTATTAGTGTTTGGAGATCTGAGTATATCCATAATGTTTTTGGAAGTGTTTGTGACTATTTTAAGATTATTTACATGGGATAGGTTGTTCTGGATAGTGGACGTGACAGAGTTGGTCGGTAGTATTATGTATCTGTTTTTATGTAATTTATTATTGCGGATTATGTTGTTATTTTTATTACGGTTGTGATTTTGCCTGTCTTTCTTCTTGCGTTGTGGATGAAATGATATGACTATTGTAGGTTTTTGAATCTGTTTTCTATGGATGTTTCTTCTTATCTGTTACACAATCGTACTATTGAGTTATTCTTATTCAACTTCTAACAGTAACTTTTTTTTACAAAAGCTTAAGCTAAAATATAGTGCTTAGTGGAGGTCTCATGGACACCTTAATAAAATACTGAAAAAATTGCCTGTGTAAAAGTGAGACACAAAAGAGTTCGTGGATGTACTTTCCTCTCAAAATTAAAGAGTTCGTCTTTTGTAAATTCAGCTTTAACATTGTCAAGCTGAAACTTATTTCATATATCCAACATATATTTTCTTGCATTTTTTAACATCTTTTGATGAATTTTCTTTTACACATAATAACGATTTCCTGGCGTCGAATACGATACGTTCATTTGAAATTCAACTCGCGACTAAACCCATGAAAACTAAAATGCAGCAAAAAATTAATTTATGTCTGTAGACGACGTTTCTACGCTTACCTACCTCAAAGCTCTAAGTACATATTTTAAGGCGCTAAAATTCCTAATCATCTGAAATTGGTTTACTACTGAATCAGAAAAAAAATTGTAGAAGTATTTTGTTTAATGACTTTCTAAGGCTGATTGAGTTGCTCAATAAATAAGAACAACGAGCAGAAATAATTAGGTTCAATGTTCTCTTTAAATTAGGATAAATAACGATTTTCAATATATATATATATATATATATATATATATATATATATATATATATATATATATATATATATATACCGCGTGTAACAGCAAAATTGTCCAAATAGTGTAAACGCAAAATTGTCCATTTGTTAGATTAAGCTCTGAACCGTTGTACCTTAGAAATGATTAAAGATATCTTAGTGGAATTCCCCAAGGCTTTTATAACACTATTTGACTCTAGCTTTTATAACACTTTTAGAACACTATTTGACTCTACTTTGGGCAATAAGAATGTATAATTACATTTCAAGATTAACAGTAGAATCGTGCTGAAATCGATCACAAACGAAAATTACATGTTCATCATAAAATTAATCATACTTAAGTACTGGAGGAGGCACGGTGCTATAATGGATAGCAGCTCGGATTGAGGAATCGGAGAGCCGAGTTCGAATTCCAGTTGAATCTATTACGTTCACTTACGTGCTAATACCTTTATGAATGCTCTTCTCCACCCCCACCACCTATGGGTAAATAGCAGAGCAGACTTGGATGGCAGCTGGTCTACCGTAGAAAGAAATGGCAAACGTACTGCGGGAAAATATCTGCCTCGCCAGTCATGTATCGACAGATACATGATTGCCCAATCGTGTATCACGTATGGCACATAACTGACTGAACTGAAGTATTGGAAGCCGAAGTTCATATATATATATATATATATATATATATATATATATATATATATATATATTATTCCACGAACCTTTTCTAACTCATTCAAGATGATCTTCGCTCTCTCTAACCTTCTAACTTTCTGTCCTGGAGTAAAATGTTTTCACGTATGATTTTATTTTCAAGCCTTTTTTCATTGCTCTTTGGACTGTCATAAGCTGAAACTCTTCTCTCAAGTGCCAAACGTCTTATGAATTGAGTTGGATCTTTTCTAATTGATCTCTTTAGTTCTAAGTTGAAATGATGATCCCTCTTCCTGCTGTGACCTCATGGTCCAGTTTTCCTCTCCTCTTTTTTAAAGTTATTCACCGTTCTCTTGGTGGTTTTTGAATGGACTTTGAAGATGGAACCCAGGGTATGAATGTTGATTCTGTTACCGAAGGCCTGAATGATCTTTTTTCTCTCATCATTGCTCAGTGGTGAAGGCAATGGAGCTGACACAAAAGGATCTTAACCTGTTCTCTTTCTAGCTGAATAACTCAAAGGATTTTTCAGTTATTCTTACGACAAACGGTGGCAAGATGGCTAAACGTCTTATCTGAAAAGTTGGGAAAAAGAAACTCAATAAGTTTAGTGGTTTTTTAGATTTTAAACATTTTGTGGGATGGACAATTATGCGATTGCACGATTTCGACAGTTTTACTGTTACATTATTTACATTGTTCGCAGTGTTGCTCTCATCTTTATTGTCATATTGACGACGTTTCGGCCGTTGCACGCTTCGGTCTTCTTCAGGTGATATACGTTGGAATTTCAAAGTGACTTGACCCAAACAACAGTGAGTTCAATACCAGGCTACAGCAGAGGTGAACAAGTTGGAGATTTGAGTTACTAAAAGGAAATAACTGAAACTGAGTTACCCAGAAAAGACATGGCACGTGGAACTATGAGAATCTACCCCCGTGGACTAAATAAAGGGTTCGGGGTTCGAACTTCCAGCGTATAACACCTGAAGAAGGCCGGAGAGTACAACGGCGGAGATGTCATTAATATGGCAATAAACGACAGCCCGAACAATGTAAATAGTGTAAATAATTAAAATACCTCATCTCAGAAACACACACACACACACACACACACACACACACACACACACACACACACACACACACATATATATATATATATATATATATATAGAAAAACCCGGCTGGTCATAGCCAACCCTTGGCCCTACTACTTCGCACACGATTATCCCGGGGTTCTGGCGGCTTCAAACAAAATCATGTAAATTCCAAAATTCCTTATAGCTTGATAAGCTCTATTTCAATTTTTAACCGATAAAAATTATTTCGACCATTTTCCATTGTCTTTTAATGACCCAGATTCCATTGGGTACAACTTCTGCCCTAGATCAGATTTCCCATCAGTAAACAAAATTCTCTGATCTAATTTCGCTACTCAGATCTACTCCAATTTCAATAAAAAAAGATATACGTGTGTGTGTGCATTTCCCAGACTCTCTCTCTCTCTCTTTCTCTGTCACAATAAAGAATGTTTTAATAATCTTACCATATAATAATTGTCAGTGTTTGTTTATATATTTCCTCTACCCTCTGTAGCGAAAGGGAGGTAAATCATCTTGTTAGTAAATTCATAAGTGATTACTTTCCTTAGTTGTTTTAATAACATATACAAATAAAATTACTTTCCGAGCAAAATGATCCGCTTAATTAATAAATTCATTTACTCCTACGTTTATTAGATTGCAGTATTATTTGTTCAAACCTTTTATGTGAGGCACTCAGATACCTTTGTCTATTAAGTGGTCGTCTTGCTTCAACTTGATCTTGAAATAGGCTTTTTCTTCCAAGAGATATTTCCATTTCACTGATATATTAAACATAACATTTTTGACATGAAAATATATTGAGCAAGCAATTTATATAATCCCAGGAGTAATCAATGAATCATAGATTCCATTGAAGGTCTAAAAAATGCAAAGGGAAAGTATTAATTAACGTTTCATTGGCTTCTCATTTGGTTATGAATTCTTTATCTATATTCATATATAATCCACATTTCAGGTAAGAATTACATGTCAGGCCACAAACATATTGATCTGCCCACATACATTCGGATTGCACTCCCACGCGTTGATGTTAGTTAAAGAAGTAAAATTTCCTTGTATTCCGCAGATTTTAGAATCATTTCATTGAATAAAGCTTATCCGGTATAATGTCAGGCCACTTTACCATTGCTACTCTTACCATGTAAGCCAATACTTCCTGCCACATGTTTAGGTAATTGGTGACCGGGTTAGTCCACCCGGCTTTTCTGGTGAGGAGGTGAGTGAAATACTCGGCAGGTTTGGTTTGTTTTGTTTTACGGCTTATCAACCTCAATGTGTTATTTAATGCCGACAAGAGTTTTAGGATAGGTTCGTATGAATAGAATACGTATTCTTTGTAACAAATCAGTTTGGTTTGGATTGTTTTGTTTTACGGCATATCAATCTCAATGGGTTATTTAATGCCGGCAAGAGTTTTAGGATAGGTTCGTATGAATAGAATACGTATTCTTTGTAAGAAATCAGTTTGGTTTGGATTATTTTGTTTTACGGCTTATCAACCTCAATCGGTTATTTAATGCCGACAAGAGTTTTAGGATAGGTTCGTATGAATAGAATATGTATTCTTTGTAAGAAATCAGTTTGATTTGGATTATTTTGTTTTACGGCTTATCAACCTCAATGTGTTATTTAATGCCGACAAGAGTTTTAGGATAGGTTCGTATGAATAGAATACGTATCATTTGTAAGAAATCAGTTTGGTTTGGATTGTTTTTTTTTACGGCATATCAACCTCAATGTGTTATTTAATGCCGACAAAATTTTTATTGCTGGTAATATTTTTTTTTGAAAAAGTATTGTTGGTAATGTTTTTTTTCAAAAATCTATTTCTGGGAACATTTTTTTCTTTAAAAATCTATTGCTGGTAATAAGTTTTTTCAAAAAATGTATAGCTCTTTGTATTGCCGGTAATATATATTTTTTAAGTATTGCTGATAATAATTTTTTCCTTCAAAGATTTATTGCTCGTTATAATTTTTTTTACAAAGTATTTCTGGTATTAAAACCTAATTTTACACTTACATAGTATTACAAAGTATTTGCCCATATCTGGGACCCTAACAGGTGTTACCACCCCGGGTTAGGGTAGACCTGGAAACACCACCAATTAGCAGGTGGTTCCCCGCTCCTCAAAACCTCCTTGCTGTTGGATGTAGTTTAACGTCTTACCCAGGACGCGAGACACTCGGCAGGATTAGAAGCAAAACCCGTCAAAGGCCGGAGGAACCATCTTGTAGGGGTCAACGGCTATTTAACGCAATGTTTTATAGCCATGTATGCCACCAGTTTGGTGATAACACGGCTTCGCAAGGCGGAAGGCTTTCCAGACGGAGGGCAACGGCCGAGGAGGTTGGTATCAACTGGCGCGTGTTTGTGACTAAATCGAGCCTTCAAGTTAGGGGGCATAGACTATGGTTTAACTTGGAGAGGGATGAATTTCCTCAAGGTTTATTAGCCCAAGGCACGCTATGCATAGATGAACACTTCTCCAGCCTTCGACCTAAATATGTAAAATGAATTGTTCAATGACCCTATGGCCACACTTGGTCATAGGACTGCTGCTGCTGCTGCTGCTGATGATGATGATGATTTGTTCACGGTTTCGTTTACTGACTTAAGCTTGAGTCACCAGCCTTCTCTACAATTAAGGTAAAACTGAATTCTCTTTTTAGATTGGTTTGTTTGGATTTGTTTGTTTAACGGGATATCAACTCCTTATGGTTAATTTAATGTCGAAATTTAATTTTCTTGGAAGTTTTGACAATTATGATTTATCAGGTAATTTTTTTTACTATGAAAATCTATTGCTGGTATTTTTACTATAAAAATGCATTTTTATAATGTTTTAATGACATTTCGTCGGTTCACTATTTACTCATAACTGGGACCCTAACAGGTGCTACCATCACTGGACCTGGGAACAACAGCAATTAAGAGGTGGTTCTACGCTCCTCAAAACCTCCCGATCTGAGGTCTTGCTAACGTAGTTTTTCGTCATACCCAATGCGATCTTTTTAACAATTAATTTTTTGCAAAATATAGTAATAGTCAAAGTTAGCCAGGTCACATTCAAGTAAATTCATAGTTAAGAAGTCAGACAGATGTTTGTGGCCTCAAAGTAAATTCTTTCGCAAGAATCTTGCATTTTTCATGTAGCCGGATATTTTTCTGATTAAAAGCAGTTAAAACTGGTATAACATAACCTCTACCTCGTCTCCAAGTATTGCTACTGGCAGCCTAACTCAGTCACGCAATCATTCCCACCTACTTTGTGAATTTAATCTGAGGATGTTTTGGGCGAAGCTATGTGAAACGTTTTCAGGAACGAAGGTTTAGAGGGAGTAATTCGAACAATAAAAAAGGCAGTCACTATCAGAACAGACAACCGACTCTTCCCTATAAACAAAGTAACAGAGTTTATTTGTCGATGGCTACAGTTATCGTTTAACCCTTCCCATTTCTGAGGTTCTGTGGTGTATCTCCTTCATCGAACTTCGTGAACTGGCGCTACAGAATCGCAAAGAACTGTACCAAATAACAAACCATATCACTTAAGGACATTCAACAACAACATTGTGGCTTATAGAAAAGTTTATAGGTGCACTGCTAAAAACGTGTAAAACCAGAACCTAGCAGCTCATTTCTCCTCCGAGTTATGGCTCAATGGGGGGGAGGGATTGCTTGTAAAATCCAATACGGCCAAAACTAAGCTAGTAATGTTCCCCCAACACCGAGCAGACCCAGAACATTCAACTATCATAATGGGTGGATGATCTCTCAAGAAGGCTCTTTGCCTTAAAACGCAAGCACCCCTAGACCTCACTTGGAACTCATGCTGGAAAAAGGGTTAATTCATTGTACCGCTCCAGTAAGCATCTAACTCTCCCTGCGTTTCATCATCATCCTCATCATCCTTCGACCTCCCTATGGTTGGTCGGAACTCCATTGTCATTCAATTTCCAGATTTTCCGTGCTGCATTGCTGTCCCCAGACCCCCCAATGTCCAACCCTGAGTCCCGAGCTATGGCGTCTGGGAAAGTCGATTTTCGTGAGAAGGAGGATGCTAATGGAGTAAAGAGTAGACGATTTCCCTGTCCGCTCTTTACAAAGAATTGAGTATTGCTGCCATATCTGGGCTGGATATGTCCACTCAGTTGCCTGTCTTGATAGAGTTCAAAAGCGCCTACGCGGCCTTGTGTGTGATGAATTATTTCCTGGCCTACAACCCCTTTACCCCAAACGAAACGCCACGAGACTCTGGCTGTCCTATCGCTATTTCCCTCGAAATTGTTCTGACGAGCTGCACTCCCTGGTCTCTGCAGCTGTGACCTGACATGTGATGTACACAAGGATGATTCATGAATTACCATTACCATGAACGAATTACCATGAACGAATTACCATTACCATGAATTACCATTGTCATTACCATGAATTACCATTACCATGAATGATTTACCATTACTATTACCATGAATTACCATTGTCATTACCATAAATTACCATTACCATGAATTACCATTACCATGAATGAATTACCATTGTCATTACCATGAATTACCATTACCATGAACGAATTACCATTACCATTACCATGAATTACCATTGTCATTACCATAAATTACCATTACCATGAATTACCATTACCATGAATGAATTACCATTGTCATTACCATGAATTACCATTACCATGAACGAATTACCATGAACGGATTAACATGAACGAATTACCATTACCATGAATTACCATTGTCATTACTATAAATTACCATTACCATGAATTACCATTGTCATTACCATGAATTACCATTACCATGAATGAATTACCATTACCATTACCATGAATTACCATTGTCATTACCATAAATTACCATTACCATGAATTACCATTACCATGAATGAATTACCATTGTCATTACCATGAATTACCATTACCATGAATGAATTACCATTACCATTACCATGAATTACTATTGTCATTACCATAAATTACCATTACCATGAATTACCATTACCATGAATGAATTACCATTGTCATTACCATGAATTACCATTACCATGAACGAATTACCATTACCATGAATTACCATTGTCATTACCATAAATTACCATTACCATGAATTACCATTACCATGAATGAATTACCATTACTATGAATTAGCATTACCATGAATGAATTCTCAATGCTTCCTGAAGGGAACGCCTAATATTACCATTACCAACTACAGTGTGTTGGTGAGATAGTAGATGTTAGCCTTATTCGCACAATCAACAGCTATGCTTCGGACTAGTGACAAGTAGTCGGTTCCACAATTGAATCAGGGAACGTTGGTCTCGAGTCTGCGAACAATGTTGATCTCCAAAAAGTGCTCTCCAACATTTTCTCTTGATCGCCAGCCTGTAAACGAAAACATTTTAGGATGGTGAAGCTTCAGCTGGACAATAGTTGTAGTAGTAGTAGTAGTAATAGTAATAGTAGTAATAGTAGTAGTAATAGTAATAATAGTAGTAGTAGTGGTAGTAGTAGTAGTAGTGGTGGTAGTAGTAGTAGTAGTAATAATAATAATGCGGATCAAAATCCTTGCATGAATTGCAACCCCCCCCCCCAAAAAAAAAGAACATACTGATGTGTACCGCTTTCAACTTGCGGAGGTCTCTCGCCCTGCGGTGACTTTAATTATTAAATCATTGCAAAATTTCGAGCCAAATTAAAAACAAAATTTTACATACTGACAGAAAACATTTATTAGTGAAGTACATGGGCGCCATTGTTTTTAACGTCTCTTAACTGTTGAAAAATATTGGAAGTTACGTCAATCATTTTCTTTATTATTATTATTATTATTATTATTATTATTATTATGATTTATTATTATTATTATTTCCTTTGGTTTTTGGTGTATACTCATTTTTTCCGGGTCTCGCCCAGAGACCTAAGGTCAGAAATGGCATCATAGCATTTTCCACTGAGCAGTTTTGAAAAAGAAAACAAAAAACTCACATATTTTACATAGATAAAGCCCTTCGTAAGATGTGGGCTGTACTTGTGAGTGCAATTTGTTGTATTTCTTTAAGTCACAGACTCAGGGATTCAATGAGTCCATTGGAATCTTTTCCAATCAATCCGAGGGCTCCAACTACAATTGGAATTTTTAATGTCCTCATGCGCCACATTTTTGAGATTTCGATTTCAAGGTCCTTGTATTTTGATAGGTTTTTAAAGATGTTCAAAGATACATTGCTGCCTGCAGCGACTGTCATATCAATAAGGAGGCATTTTTTTGTTTGCGGTCTCTAATAACGATGTCTGGACGGTTAGCTTTGATTTGTTCTGTCTGTGTGTATTGTGTAGTCTCATAAAAGTGTTACAGGTCCCATCTCCTTAACCGGTTCTGGGTGGTGCTCATAATTTCTTGCAGCTTCCTTTCTGTAAGTGTTGCAGAATTTCCAGAGCAGATACTGGCCCATTTTGTCATGCCATGTTTTATATTCAATTCTTTCAGGATAATTATCACAGAATCTGCATTTTGGGATAACGCAATTTTTTAGTATGTATGCTTAATAATTTCTAGTTATCTAGCAGCGTTCCTGTGCAGCAAGGGTAAAACCTTAGCCACTGATTGGAAGGGGCCTTTCTACATCAGCTTTTTTTATACGGGCAGAGTATTGTATTATTATTATTATTATTATTATTATTTTTATTATTCGAACGAAAACGTTTAGTATAGAAAGAGAAATTGAAAAATGAGTAGTCAGTTATGTGCCATGCGAGAATTTTTTTCCGCAGTAGGTTGCCATTTTTTTCTGCGATAGGCCAGTTGCCATCTAAGGCTATAGAAGTGTGTCTTTCTATTTACCCATAGCTGGAGAGAGAAGAGGAGGATTCATATCTTTCCCAAGGTTATTAACTCGTAAGTGAATGTAATGGATTCAACTGGAATTCGAACTCGGCTCTCCGATTCCTCAATCCGAGCTGCCCGGTCTGTCCTGCTATTTATCCATAGCTGGGTGGGGCAAAAACAAAGAGTATTCATACCTTTCCCAAAGGTATTAGCACCTAAGTGAAAGTAATGGATTCGACTGGAATTCGAACTCGGCTCTCCGATTCCTCAATCCGAGCTGCCCGGTCTGTCCTGCTATTTATCCATAGCTGGGTGGGGCAAAAACAAAGAGTATTCATACCTTTCCCAAAGGTATTAGCACCTAAGTGAAAGTAATGGATTCGACTGGAATTCGAACTCGGCTCTCCGATTCCTCAATCCGAGCTGCCTGGTCTGTCCTGCTATTTATCCATAGCTGGGTGGGACAAGAAGAAGAGGATTCATACCTTTCTCAAGGGTATTAGCACATAAGTGAAAGTAATGGATTCGACTGGAATTCAAACTCGGCTCTCCGATTCCTCAATCCGAGCTGCCCGGTCTGTCCTGCTATTTATCCATAGCTGGGTGGGAGAAGAGGAAGAGGATTCATACCTTTCTCAAGGGTATTAGCACCTAAGTGAAAGTAATGGATTCGACTGGAATTCGAACTCGGCTCTCCGATTCCTCAATCCGAGCTGCCCGGTCTGTCCTGCTATTTATCCATAGCTGGGTGGGGCAAAAACAAAGAGTATTCATACCTTTCCCAAAGGTATTAGCACCTAAGTGAAAGTAATGGATTCGACTGGAATTCGAACTCGGCTCTCCGATTCCTCAATCCGAGCTGCCTGGTCTGTCCTGCTATTTATCCATATATGGGTGGGACAAGAAGAAGAGGATTCATACCTTTCTCAAGGGTATTAGCACATAAGTGAAAGTAATGGATTCGACTGGAATTCGAACTCGGCTCTCCGATTCCTCAATCCGAGCTGCCTGGTCTGTCCTGCTATTTATCCATAGCTGGGTGGGACAAGAAGAAGAGGATTCATACCTTTCCCAAGGGTATTAGCACCTAAGTGAATGTAATGGATTCGACTGCAATTCGAACTCGACTCTCCGATTCCTCAATCCGAGCTGCCTGGTCTGTCCTGCTATTTATCCATAGCTGGGTGGGACAAGAAGAAGAGGATTCATACCTTTCCCAAGGATATTAACATATGAGTGAATGTAATGGATTCGACTGCAATTCGAACTCGACTCTCCGATTCCTCAATCCGAGCTGCCTGGTCTGTCCTGCTATTTATCCATAGCTGGGTGGGACAAGAAGAAGAGGATTCATACCTTTCCCAAGGGTATTAGCACCTAAGTGAATGTAATGGATTCGACTGCAATTCGAACTCGACTCTCCGATTCCTCAATCCGAGCTGCCTGGTCTGTCCTGCTATTTATCCATAGCTGGGTGGGACAAGAAGAAGAGGATTCATACCTTTCCCAAGGATATTAACATATGAGTGAATGTAATGGATTCGACTGCAATTCGAACTCGACTCTCCGATTCCTCAATCCGAGCTGCCTGGTCTGTCCTGCTATTTATCCATAGCTGGGTGGGACAAGAAGAAGAGGATTCATACCTTTCCCAAGGATATTAACATATGAGTGAATGTAATGGATTCGACTGCAATTCGAACTCGACTCTCCGATTCCTCAATCCGAGCTGCCTGGTCTGTCCTGCTATTTATCCATAGCTGGGTGGGACAAGAAGAAGAGGATTCATACCTTTCCCAAGGGTATTAGCACCTAAGTGAATGTAATGGATTCGACTGCAATTCGAACTCGACTCTCCGATTCCTCAATCCGAGCTGCCTGGTCTGTCCTGCTATTTATCCATAGCTGGGTGGGACAAGAAGAAGAGGATTCATACCTTTCCCAAGGATATTAACATATGAGTGAATGTAATGGATTCGACTGCAATTCGAACTCGACTCTCCGATTCCTCAATCCGAGCTGCCTGGTCTGTCCTGCTATTTATCCATAGCTGGGTGGGACAAGAAGAAGAGGATTCATACCTTTCCCAAGGGTATTAGCACCTAAGTGAATGTAATGGATTCGACTGCAATTCGAACTCGACTCTCCGATTCCTCAATCCGAGCTGCCTGGTCTGTCCTGCTATTTATCCATAGCTGGGTGGGACAAGAAGAAGAGGATTCATACCTTTCCCAAGGGTATTAGCACCTAAGTGAATGTAATGGATTCGACTGCAATTCGAACTCGACTCTCCGATTCCTCAATCCGAGCTGCCTGGTCTGTCCTGCTATTTATCCATAGCTGGGTGGGACAAGAAGAAGAGGATTCATACCTTTCCCAAGGATATTAACATATGAGTGAATGTAATGGATTCGACTGCAATTCGAACTCGACTCTCCGATTCCTCAATCCGAGCTGCCTGGTCTGTCCTGCTATTTATCCATAGCTGGGTGGGACAAGAAGAAGAGGATTCATACCTTTCCCAAGGGTATTAGCACCTAAGTGAATGTAATGGATTCGACTGCAATTCGAACTCGACTCTCCGATTCCTCAATCCGAGCTGCCTGGTCTGTCCTGCTATTTATCCATAGCTGGGTGGGACAAGAAGAAGAGGATTCATACCTTTCCCAAGGGTATTAGCACCTAAGTGAATGTAATGGATTCGACTGCAATTCGAACTCGACTCTCCGATTCCTCAATCCGAGCTGCCTGGTCTGTCCTGCTATTTATCCATAGCTGGGTGGGACAAGAAGAAGAGGATTCATACCTTTCCCAAGGATATTAACATATGAGTGAATGTAATGGATTCGACTGCAATTCGAACTCGACTCTCCGATTCCTCAATCCGAGCTGCCTGGTCTGTCCTGCTATTTATCCATAGCTGGGTGGGACAAGAAGAAGAGGATTCATACCTTTCCCAAGGGTATTAGCACCTAAGTGAATGTAATGGATTCGACTGCAATTCGAACTCGACTCTCCGATTCCTCAATCCGAGCTGCCTGGTCTGTCCTGCTATTTATCCATAGCTGGGTGGGACAAGAAGAAGAGGATTCATACCTTTCCCAAGGGTATTAGCACCTAAGTGAATGTAATGGATTCGACTGCAATTCGAACTCGACTCTCCGATTCCTCAATCCGAGCTGCCTGGTCTGTCCTGCTATTTATCCATAGCTGGGTGGGACAAGAAGAAGAGGATTCATACCTTTCCCAAGGGTATTAGCACCTAAGTGAATGTAATGGATCCGACTGCAATTCGAACTCGACTCTCCGATTCCTCAATCCGAGCTGCCTGGTCTGTCCTGCTATTTATCCATAGCTGGGTGGGACAAGAAGAAGAGGATTCATACCTTTCCCAAGGGTATTAGCACCTAAGTGAATGTAATGGATTCGACTGCAATTCGAACTCGACTCTCCGATTCCTCAATCCGAGCTGCCTGGTCTGTCCTGCTATTTATCCATAGCTGGGTGGGAGAAGAAGAAGAGGATCCATACCTTTCCCAAGGGTATTAGCACCTAAGTGAATGTAATGGATTCGACTGCAATTCGAACTCGACTCTCCGATTCCTCAATCCGAGCTGCCTGGTCTGTCCTGCTATTTATCCATAGCTGGGTGGGACAAGAAGAAGAGGATCCATACCTTTCCCAAGGGTATTAGCACCTAAGTGAATGTAATGGATTCGACTGCAATTCGAACTCGACTCTCCGATTCCTCAATCCGAGCTGCCTGGTCTGTCCTGCTATTTATCCATAGCTGGGTGGGAGAAGAAGAAGAGGATCCATACCTTTCCCAAGGGTATTAGCACCTAAGTGAATGTAATGGATTCGACTGCAATTCGAACTCGACTCTCCGATTCCTCAATCCGAGCTGCCTGGTCTGTCCTGCTATTTATCCATAGCTGGGTGGGAGAAGAAGAAGAGGATCCATACCTTTCCCAAGGATATTAGCACCTAAGTGAATGTAATGGATTCGACTGCAATTCGAACTCGACTCTCCGATTCCTCAATCCGAGCTGCCTGGTCTGTCCTGCTATTTATCCATAGCTGGGTGGGACAAGAAGAAGAGGATTCATACCTTTCCCAAGGGTATTAGCACCTAAGTGAATGTAATGGATTTGACTGCAATTCGAACTCGACTCTCCGATTCCTCAATCCGAGCTGCCTGGTCTGTCCTGCTATTTATCCATAGCTGGGTGGGACAAGAAGAAGAGGATTCATACCTTTCCCAAGGGTATTAGCACCTAAGTGAATGTAATGGATTCGACTGCAATTCGAACTCGACTCTCCGATTCCTCAATCCGAGCTGCCTGGTCTGTCCTGCTATTTATCCATAGCTGGGTGGGACAAGAAGAAGAGGATTCATACCTTTCCCAAGGGTATTAGCACCTAAGTGAATGTAATGGATCCGACTGCAATTCGAACTCGACTCTCCGATTCCTCAATCCGAGCTGCCTGGTCTGTCCTGCTATTTATCCATAGCTGGGTGGGACAAGAAGAAGAGGATTCATACCTTTCCCAAGGGTATTAGCACCTAAGTGAATGTAATGGATTCGACTGCAATTCGAACTCGACTCTCCGATTCCTCAATCCGAGCTGCCTGGTCTGTCCTGCTATTTATCCATAGCTGGGTGGGAGAAGAAGAAGAGGATCCATACCTTTCCCAAGGGTATTAGCACCTAAGTGAATGTAATGGATTCGACTGCAATTCGAACTCGACTCTCCGATTCCTCAATCCGAGCTGCCTGGTCTGTCCTGCTATTTATCCATAGCTGGGTGGGACAAGAAGAAGAGGATCCATACCTTTCCCAAGGGTATTAGCACCTAAGTGAATGTAATGGATTCGACTGCAATTCGAACTCGACTCTCCGATTCCTCAATCCGAGCTGCCTGGTCTGTCCTGCTATTTATCCATAGCTGGGTGGGAGAAGAAGAAGAGGATCCATACCTTTCCCAAGGGTATTAGCACCTAAGTGAATGTAATGGATTCGACTGCAATTCGAACTCGACTCTCCGATTCCTCAATCCGAGCTGCCTGGTCTGTCCTGCTATTTATCCATAGCTGGGTGGGAGAAGAAGAAGAGGATCCATACCTTTCCCAAGGGTATTAGCACCTAAGTGAATGTAATGGATTCGACTGCAATTCGAACTCGACTCTCCGATTCCTCAATCCGAGCTGCCTGGTCTGTCCTGCTATTTATCCATAGCTGGGTGGGACAAGAAGAAGAGGATTCATACCTTTCCCAAGGGTATTAGCACCTAAGTGAATGTAATGGATTCGACTGCAATTCGAACTCGACTCTCCGATTCCTCAATCCGAGCTGCCCGGTCTGTCCTGCTATTTATCCATAGCTGGGTGGGAGAAGAAGAAGAGGATCCATACCTTTCCCAAGGGTATTAGCACCTAAGTGAATGTAATGGATTCGACTGCAATTCGAACTCGACTCTCCGATTCCTCAATCCGAGCTGCCTGGTCTGTCCTGCTATTTATCCATAGCTGGGTGGGAGAAGAAGAAGAGGATCCATACCTTTCCCAAGGGTATTAGCACCTAAGTGAATGTAATGGATTCGACTGCAATTCGAACTCGACTCTCCGATTCCTCAATCCGAGCTGCCTGGTCTGTCCTGCTATTTATCCATAGCTGGGTGGGACAAGAAGAAGAGGATTCATACCTTTCCCAAGGGTATTAGCACCTAAGTGAATGTAATGGATTCGACTGCAATTCGAACTCGACTCTCCGATTCCTCAATCCGAGCTGCCTGGTCTGTCCTGCTATTTATCCATAGCTGGGTGGGACAAGAAGAAGAGGATTCATACCTTTCCCAAGGGTATTAGCACCTAAGTGAATGTAATGGATCCGACTGCAATTCGAACTCGACTCTCCGATTCCTCAATCCGAGCTGCCTGGTCTGTCCTGCTATTTATCCATAGCTGGGTGGGACAAGAAGAAGAGGATTCATACCTTTCCCAAGGGTATTAGCACCTAAGTGAATGTAATGGATTCGACTGCAATTCGAACTCGACTCTCCGATTCCTCAATCCGAGCTGCCTGGTCTGTCCTGCTATTTATCCATAGCTGGGTGGGAGAAGAAGAAGAGGATCCATACCTTTCCCAAGGGTATTAGCACCTAAGTGAATGTAATGGATTCGACTGCAATTCGAACTCGACTCTCCGATTCCTCAATCCGAGCTGCCTGGTCTGTCCTGCTATTTATCCATAGCTGGGTGGGACAAGAAGAAGAGGATTCATACCTTTCCCAAGGGTATTAGCACCTAAGTGAATGTAATGGATTCGACTGCAATTCGAACTCGACTCTCCGATTCCTCAATCCGAGCTGCCTGGTCTGTCCTGCTATTTATCCATAGCTGGGTGGGAGAAGAAGAAGAGGATCCATACCTTTCCCAAGGGTATTAGCACCTAAGTGAATGTAATGGATTCGACTGCAATTCGAACTCGACTCTCCGATTCCTCAATCCGAGCTGCCTGGTCTGTCCTGCTATTTATCCATAGCTGGGTGGGAGAAGAAGAAGAGGATTCATACCTTTCCCAAGGGTATTAGCACCTAAGTGAAAGTAATGGATTCGACTGCAATTCGAACTCGACTCTCCGATTCCTCAATCCGAGCTGCCTGGTCTGTCCTGCTATTTATCCATAGCTGGGTGGGACAAGAAGAAGAGGATTCATACCTTTCCCAAGGGTATTAGCACCTAAGTGAATGTAATGGATTCGACTGCAATTCGAACTCGACTCTCCGATTCCTCAATCCGAGCTGCCTGGTCTGTCCTGCTATTTATCCATAGCTGGGTGGGACAAGAAGAAGAGGATTCATACCTTTCCCAAGGGTATTAGCACCTAAGTGAAAGTAATGGATTCGACTGCAATTCGAACTCGACTCTCCGATTCCTCAATCCGAGCTGCCTGGTCTGTCCTGTTATTTATCCATAGCTGGGTGGGAGAAGAAGAAGAGGATCCATACCTTTCCCAAGGGTATTAGCACCTAAGTGAAAGTAATGGATTCGACTGGAATTCGAACTCGGCTCTCCGATTCCTCAATCCGAGCTGCCTGGTCTGTCCTGCTATTTATCCATAGCTGGGTGGGAGAAGAAGAAGAGGATCCATACCTTTCCCAAGGGTATTAGCACCTAAGTGAATGTAATGGATTCGACTGCAATTCGAACTCGACTCTCCGATTCCTCAATCCGAGCTGCCTGGTCTGTCCTGCTATTTATCCATAGCTGGGTGGGAGAAGAAGAAGAGGATCCATACCTTTCCCAAGGGTATTAGCACCTAAGTGAATGTAATGGATTCGACTGCAATTCGAACTCGACTCTCCGATTCCTCAATCCGAGCTGCCTGGTCTGTCCTGCTATTTATCCATAGCTGGGTGGGAGAAGAAGAAGAGGATCCATACCTTTCCCAAGGGTATTAGCACCTAAGTGAAAGTAATGGATTCGACTGGAATTCGAACTCGGCTCTCCGATTCCTCAATCCGAGCTGCCTGGTCTGTCCTGCTATTTATCCATAGCTGGGTGGGAGAAGAAGAAGAGGATCCATACCTTTCCCAAGGGTATTAGCACCTAAGTGAAAGTAATGGATTCGACTGCAATTCGAACTCGACTCTCCGATTCCTCAATCCGAGCTGCCTGGTCTGTCCTGCTATTTATCCATAGCTGGGTGGGAGAAGAAGAAGAGGATCCATACCTTTCCCAAGGGTATTAGCACCTAAGTGAAAGTAATGGATTCGACTGGAATTCGAACTCGGCTCTCCGATTCCTCAATCCGAGCTGCCTGGTCTGTCCTGCTATTTATCCATAGCTGGGTGGGAGAAGAAGAAGAGGATCCATACCTTTCCCAAGGGTATTAGCACCTAAGTGAATGTAATGGATTCGACTGCAATTCGAACTCGACTCTCCGATTCCTCAATCCGAGCTGCCTGGTCTGTCCTGCTATTTATCCATAGCTGGGTGGGAGAAGAAGAAGAGGATCCATACCTTTCCCAAGGGTATTAGCACCTAAGTGAATGTAATGGATTCGACTGCAATTCGAACTCGACTCTCCGATTCCTCAATCCGAGCTGCCTGGTCTGTCCTGCTATTTATCCATAGCTGGGTGGGAGAAGAAGAGGATCCATACCTTTCCCAAGGGTATTAGCACCTAAGTGAATGTAATGGATTCGACTGCAATTCGAACTCGACTCTCCGATTCCTCAATCCGAGCTGCCTGGTCTGTCCTGCTATTTATCCATAGCTGGGTGGGAGAAGAAGAAGAGGATCCATACCTTTCCCAAGGGTATTAGCACCTAAGTGAAAGTAATGGATTCGACTGCAATTCGAACTCGACTCTCCGATTCCTCAATCCGAGCTGCCTGGTCTGTCCTGCTATTTATCCATAGCTGGGTGGGAGAAGAAGAAGAGGATCCATACCTTTCCCAAGGGTATTAGCACCTAAGTGAAAGTAATGGATTCGACTGGAATTCGAACTCGGCTCTCCGATTCCTCAATCCGAGCTGCCTGGTCTGTCCTGCTATTTATCCATAGCTGGGTGGGAGAAGAAGAAGAGGATCCATACCTTTCCCAAGGGTATTAGCACCTAAGTGAATGTAATGGATTCGACTGCAATTCGAACTCGACTCTCCGATTCCTCAATCCGAGCTGCCTGGTCTGTCCTGCTATTTATCCATAGCTGGGTGGGACAAGAAGAAAAGGATTCATACCTTTCCCAAGGGTATTAGCACCTAAGTGAATGTAATGGATCCGACTGCAATTCGAACTCGACTCTCCGATTCCTCAATCCGAGCTGCCTGGTCTGTCCTGCTATTTATCCATAGCTGGGTGGGACAAGAAGAAGAGGATTCATACCTTTCCCAAGGGTATTAGCACCTAAGTGAATGTAATGGATTCGACTGCAATTCGAACTCGACTCTCCGATTCCTCAATCCGAGCTGCCTGGTCTGTCCTGCTATTTATCCATAGCTGGGTGGGACAAGAAGAAGAGGATTCATACCTTTCCCAAGGGTATTAGCACCTAAGTGAATGTAATGGATTCGACTGCAATTCGAACTCGACTCTCCGATTCCTCAATCCGAGCTGCCTGGTCTGTCCTGCTATTTATCCATAGATGGGTGGGACAAGAAGAAGAGGATTCATACCTTTCCCAAGGGTATTAGCACCTAAGTGAATGTAATGGATTCGACTGCAATTCGAACTCGACTCTCCGATTCCTCAATCCGAGCTGCCTGGTCTGTCCTGCTATTTATCCATAGCTGGGTGGGACAAGAAGAAGAGGATTCATACCTTTCCCAAGGGTATTAGCACCTAAGTGAATGTAATGGATTCGACTGCAATTCGAACTCGACTCTCCGATTCCTCAATCCGAGCTGCCTGGTCTGTCCTGCTATTTATCCATAGCTGGGTGGGAGAAGAAGAAGAGGATCCATACCTTTCCCAAGGGTATTAGCACCTAAGTGAATGTAATGGATTCGACTGCAATTCGAACTCGACTCTCCGATTCCTCAATCCGAGCTGCCTGGTCTGTCCTGCTATTTATCCATAGCTGGGTGGGACAAGAAGAAAAGGATTCATACCTTTCCCAAGGGTATTAGCACCTAAGTGAATGTAATGGATTCGACTGCAATTCGAACTCGACTCTCCGATTCCTCAATCCGAGCTGCCTGGTCTGTCCTGCTATTTATCCATAGCTGGGTGGGACAAGAAGAAGAGGATTCATACCTTTCCCAAGGGTATTAGCACCTAAGTGAATGTAATGGATTCGACTGCAATTCGAACTCGACTCTCCGATTCCTCAATCCGAGCTGCCTGGTCTGTCCTGCTATTTATCCATAGCTGGGTGGGAGAAGAAGAAGAGGATCCATACCTTTCCCAAGGGTATTAGCACCTAAGTGAATGTAATGGATTCGACTGCAATTCGAACTCGACTCTCCGATTCCTCAATCCGAGCTGCCTGGTCTGTCCTGCTATTTATCCATAGCTGGGTGGGACAAGAAGAAGAGGATTCATACCTTTCCCAAGGGTATTAGCACCTAAGTGAATGTAATGGATTCGACTGCAATTCGAACTCGACTCTCCGATTCCTCAATCCAAGCTGCCCGGTCTGTCCTGCTATTTATCCATAGCTGGGTGGGAGAAGAAGAAGAGGATTCATACCTTTCCCAAGGGTATTAGCACCTAAGTGAAAGTAATGGATTCGACTGGAATTCGAACTCGGCTCTCCGATTCCTCAATCCGAGCTGCCTGGTCTGTCCTGCTATTTATCCATAGCTGGGTGGGACAAGAAGAAGAGGATTCATACCTTTCCCAAGGGTATTAGCACCTAAGTGAATGTAATGGATTCGACTGGAATTCGAACTCGACTCTCCGATTCCTCAATCCGAGCTGCCTGGTCTGTCCTGCTATTTATCCATAGCTGGGTGGGACAAGAAGAAAAGGATTCATACCTTTCCCAAGGGTATTAGCACCTAAGTGAATGTAATGGATTCGACTGCAATTCGAACTCGACTCTCCGATTCCTCAATCCGAGCTGCCTGGTCTGTCCTGCTATTTATCCATAGCTGGGTGGGACAAGAAGAAGAGGATTCATACCTTTCCCAAGGGTATTAGCACCTAATTGAATGTAATGGATTCGACTGCAATTCGAACTCGACTCTCCGATTCCTCAATCCGAGCTGCCTGGTCTGTCCTGCTATTTATCCATAGCTGGGTGGGAGAAGAAGAAGAGGATCCATACCTTTCCCAAGGGTATTAGCACCTAAGTGAATGTAATGGATTCGACTGCAATTCGAACTCGACTCTCCGATTCCTCAATCCGAGCTGCCTGGTCTGTCCTGCTATTTATCCATAGCTGGGTGGGACAAGAAGAAGAGGATTCATACCTTTCCCAAGGGTATTAGCACCTAAGTGAATGTAATGGATTCGACTGCAATTCGAACTCGACTCTCCGATTCCTCAATCCGAGCTGCCTGGTCTGTCCTGCTATTTATCCATAGCTGGGTGGGACAAGAAGAAGAGGATTCATACCTTTCCCAAGGGTATTAGCACCTAAGTGAATGTAATGGATTCGACTGCAATTCGAACTCGACTCTCCGATTCCTCAATCCGAGCTGCCTGGTCTGTCCTGCTATTTATCCATAGCTGGGTGGGAGAAGAAGAAGAGGATCCATACCTTTCCCAAGGGTATTAGCACCTAAGTGAAAGTAATGGATTCGACTGCAATTCGAACTCGACTCTCCGATTCCTCAATCCGAGCTGCCTGGTCTGTCCTGCTATTTATCCATAGCTGGGTGGGACAAGAAGAAGAGGATTCATACCTTTCCCAAGGGTATTAGCACCTAAGTGAAAGTAATGGATTCGACTGCAATTCGAACTCGACTCTCCGATTCCTCAATCCGAGCTGCCTGGTCTGTCCTGCTATTTATCCATAGCTGGGTGGGACAAGAAGAAGAGGATTCATACCTTTCCCAAGGGTATTAGCACCTAAGTGAATGTAATGGATTCGACTGCAATTCGAACTCGACTCTCCGATTCCTCAATCCGAGCTGCCTGGTCTGTCCTGCTATTTATCCATAGCTGGGTGGGAGAAGAAGAAGAGGATCCATACCTTTCCCAAGGGTATTAGCACCTAAGTGAATGTAATGGATTCGACTGCAATTCGAACTCGACTCTCCGATTCCTCAATCCGAGCTGCCTGGTCTGTCCTGCTATTTATCCATAGCTGGGTGGGAGAAGAAGAAGAGGATCCATACCTTTCCCAAGGGTATTAGCACCTAAGTGAATGTAATGGATTCGACTGCAATTCGAACTCGACTCTCCGATTCCTCAATCCGAGCTGCCTGGTCTGTCCTGCTATTTATCCATAGCTGGGTGGGAGAAGAAGAAGAGGATCCATACCTTTCCCAAGGGTATTAGCACCTAAGTGAAAGTAATGGATTCGACTGCAATTCGAACTCGACTCTCCGATTCCTCAATCCGAGCTGCCTGGTCTGTCCTGCTATTTATCCATAGCTGGGTGGGACAAGAAGAAGAGGATTCATACCTTTCCCAAGGGTATTAGCACCTAAGTGAAAGTAATGGATTCGACTGCAATTCGAACTCGACTCTCCGATTCCTCAATCCGAGCTGCCTGGTCTGTCCTGCTATTTATCCATAGCTGGGTGGGACAAGAAGAAGAGGATTCATACCTTTCCCAAGGGTATTAGCACCTAAGTGAATGTAATGGATTCGACTGCAATTCGAACTCGACTCTCCGATTCCTCAATCCGAGCTGCCTGGTCTGTCCTGCTATTTATCCATAGCTGGGTGGGAGAAGAAGAAGAGGATCCATACCTTTCCCAAGGGTATTAGCACCTAAGTGAATGTAATGGATTCGACTGCAATTCGAACTCGACTCTCCGATTCCTCAATCCGAGCTGCCTGGTCTGTCCTGCTATTTATCCATAGCTGGGTGGGAGAAGAAGAAGAGGATCCATACCTTTCCCAAGGGTATTAGCACCTAAGTGAAAGTAATGGATTCGACTGCAATTCGAACTCGACTCTCCGATTCCTCAATCCGAGCTGCCTGGTCTGTCCTGCTATTTATCCATAGCTGGGTGGGACAAGAAGAAGAGGATTCATACCTTTCCCAAGGGTATTAGCACCTAAGTGAAAGTAATGGATTCGACTGCAATTCGAACTCGACTCTCCGATTCCTCAATCCGAGCTGCCTGGTCTGTCCTGCTATTTATCCATAGCTGGGTGGGACAAGAAGAAGAGGATTCATACCTTTCCCAAGGGTATTAGCACCTAAGTGAATGTAATGGATTCGACTGCAATTCGAACTCGACTCTCCGATTCCTCAATCCGAGCTGCCTGGTCTGTCCTGCTATTTATCCATAGCTGGGTGGGACAAGAAGAAGAGGATTCATACCTTTCCCAAGGGTATTAGCACCTAAGTGAATGTAATGGATTCGACTGCAATTCGAACTCGACTCTCCGATTCCTCAATCCGAGCTGCCTGGTCTGTCCTGCTATTTATCCATAGCTGGGTGGGACAAGAAGAAGAGGATTCATACCTTTCCCAAGGGTATTAGCACCTAAGTGAATGTAATGGATTCGACTGCAATTCGAACTCGACTCTCCGATTCCTCAATCCGAGCTGCCTGGTCTGTCCTGCTATTTATCCATAGCTGGGTGGGACAAGAAGAAGAGGATTCATACCTTTCCCAAGGGTATTAGCACCTAAGTGAAAGTAATGGATTCGACTGCAATTCGAACTCGACTCTCCGATTCCTCAATCCGAGCTGCCTGGTCTGTCCTGCTATTTATCCATAGCTGGGTGGGAGAAGAAGAAGAGGATCCATACCTTTCCCAAGGGTATTAGCACCTAAGTGAAAGTAATGGATTCGACTGCAATTCGAACTCGACTCTCCGATTCCTCAATCCGAGCTGCCTGGTCTGTCCTGCTATTTATCCATAGCTGGGTGGGACAAGAAGAAGAGAATTCATACCTTTCCCAAGGGTATTAGCACCTAAGTGAATGTAATGGATTCGACTGCAATTCGAACTCGACTCTCCGATTCCTCAATCCGAGCTGCCTGGTCTGTCCTGCTATTTATCCATAGCTGGGTGGGACAAGAAGAAGAGGATTCATACCTTTCCCAAGGGTATTAGCACCTAAGTGAATGTAATGGATTCGACTGCAATTCGAACTCGACTCTCCGATTCCTCAATCCGAGCTGCCTGGTCTGTCCTGCTATTTATCCATAGCTGGGTGGGACAAGAAGAAGAGGATTCATACCTTTCCCAAGGATATTAACATATGAGTGAATGTAATGGATTCGACTGCAATTCGAACTCGACTCTCCGATTCCTCAATCCGAGCTGCCTGGTCTGTCCTGCTATTTATCCATAGCTGGGTGGGACAAGAAGAAGAGGATTCATACCTTTCCCAAGGGTATTAGCACCTAAGTGAATGTAATGGATTCGACTGCAATTCGAACTCGACTCTCCGATTCCTCAATCCGAGCTGCCTGGTCTGTCCTGCTATTTATCCATAGCTGGGTGGGACAAGAAGAAGAGGATTCATACCTTTCCCAAGGGTATTAGCACCTAAGTGAAAGTAATGGATTCGACTGCAATTCGAACTCGACTCTCCGATTCCTCAATCCGAGCTGCCTGGTCTGTCCTGCTATTTATCCATAGCTGGGTGGGACAAGAAGAAGAGGATTCATACCTTTCCCAAGGGTATTAGCACCTAAGTGAATGTAATGGATTCGACTGCAATTCGAACTCGACTCTCCGATTCCTCAATCCGAGCTGCCTGGTCTGTCCTGCTATTTATCCATAGCTGGGTGGGACAAGAAGAAGAGGATTCATACCTTTCCCAAGGGTATTAGCACCTAAGTGAAAGTAATGGATTCGACTGCAATTCGAACTCGACTCTCCGATTCCTCAATCCGAGCTGCCTGGTCTGTCCTGCTATTTATCCATAGCTGGGTGGGACAAGAAGAAGAGGATCCATACCTTTCCCAAGGGTATTAGCACCTAAGTGAATGTAATGGATTCGACTGCAATTCGAACTCGACTCTCCGATTCCTCAATCCGAGCTGCCTGGTCTGTCCTGCTATTTATCCATAGCTGAGTGGGACAAGAAGAAGAGGATTCATACCTTTCCCAAGGGTATTAGCACCTAAGTGAATGTAATGGATTCGACTGCAATTCGAACTCGACTCTCCGATTCCTCAATCCGAGCTGCCTGGTCTGTCCTGCTATTTATCCATAGCTGGGTGGGACAAGAAGAAGAGGATTCATACCTTTCCCAAGGGTATTAGCACCTAAGTGAATGTAATGGATTCGACTGCAATTCGAACTCGACTCTCCGATTCCTCAATCCGAGCTGCCTGGTCTGTCCTGCTATTTATCCATAGCTGGGTGGGAGAAGAAGAAGAGGATCCATACCTTTCCCAAGGGTATTAGCACCTAAGTGAAAGTAATGGATTCGACTGCAATTCGAACTCGACTCTCCGATTCCTCAATCCGAGCTGCCTGGTCTGTCCTGCTATTTATCCATAGCTGGGTGGGACAAGAAGAAGAGGATTCATACCTTTCCCAAGGGTATTAGCACCTAAGTGAATGTAATGGATTCGACTGCAATTCGAACTCGACTCTCCGATTCCTCAATCCGAGCTGCCTGGTCTGTCCTGCTATTTATCCATAGCTGGGTGGGAGAAGAAGAAGAGGATCCATACCTTTCCCAAGGGTATTAGCACCTAAGTGAATGTAATGGATTCGACTGCAATTCGAACTCGACTCTCCGATTCCTCAATCCGAGCTGCCTGGTCTGTCCTGCTATTTATCCATAGCTGGGTGGGACAAGAAGAAGAGGATTCATACCTTTCCCAAGGGTATTAGCACCTAAGTGAATGTAATGGATTCGACTGCAATTCGAACTCGACTCTCCGATTCCTCAATCCGAGCTGCCTGGTCTGTCCTGCTATTTATCCATAGCTGGGTGGGAGAAGAAGAAGAGGATCCATACCTTTCCCAAGGGTATTAGCACCTAAGTGAAAGTAATGGATTCGACTGCAATTCGAACTCGACTCTCCGATTCCTCAATCCGAGCTGCCTGGTCTGTCCTGCTATTTATCCATAGCTGGGTGGGACAAGAAGAAGAGGATCCATACCTTTCCCAAGGGTATTAGCACCTAAGTGAATGTAATGGATTCGACTGCAATTCGAACTCGACTCTCCGATTCCTCAATCCGAGCTGCCTGGTCTGTCCTGCTATTTATCCATAGCTGAGTGGGACAAGAAGAAGAGGATTCATACCTTTCCCAAGGGTATTAGCACCTAAGTGAATGTAATGGATTCGACTGCAATTCGAACTCGACTCTCCGATTCCTCAATCCGAGCTGCCTGGTCTGTCCTGCTATTTATCCATAGCTGGGTGGGACAAGAAGAAGAGGATTCATACCTTTCCCAAGGGTATTAGCACCTAAGTGAATGTAATGGATTCGACTGCAATTCGAACTCGACTCTCCGATTCCTCAATCCGAGCTGCCTGGTCTGTCCTGCTATTTATCCATAGCTGGGTGGGAGAAGAAGAAGAGGATCCATACCTTTCCCAAGGGTATTAGCACCTAAGTGAAAGTAATGGATTCGACTGCAATTCGAACTCGACTCTCCGATTCCTCAATCCGAGCTGCCTGGTCTGTCCTGCTATTTATCCATAGCTGGGTGGGACAAGAAGAAGAGGATTCATACCTTTCCCAAGGGTATTAGCACCTAAGTGAATGTAATGGATTCGACTGCAATTCGAACTCGACTCTCCGATTCCTCAATCCGAGCTGCCTGGTCTGTCCTGCTATTTATCCATAGCTGGGTGGGACAAGAAGAAGAGGATTCATACCTTTCCCAAGGGTATTAGCACCTAAGTGAATGTAATGGATTCGACTGCAATTCGAACTCGACTCTCCGATTCCTCAATCCGAGCTGCCTGGTCTGTCCTGCTATTTATCCATAGCTGGGTGGGACAAGAAGAAGAGGATTCATACCTTTCCCAAGGGTATTAGCACCTAAGTGAATGTAATGGATTCGACTGCAATTCGAACTCGACTCTCCGATTCCTCAATCCGAGCTGCCTGGTCTGTCCTGCTATTTATCCATAGCTGGGTGGGAGAAGAAGAAGAGGATCCATACCTTTCCCAAGGGTATTAGCACCTAAGTGAATGTAATGGATTCGACTGCAATTCGAACTCGACTCTCCGATTCCTCAATCCGAGCTGCCTGGTCTGTCCTGCTATTTATCCATAGCTGGGTGGGACAAGAAGAAGAGGATTCATACCTTTCCCAAGGGTATTAGCACCTAAGTGAAAGTAATGGATTCGACTGCAATTCGAACTCGACTCTCCGATTCCTCAATCCGAGCTGCCTGGTCTGTCCTGCTATTTATCCATAGCTGGGTGGGACAAGAAGAAGAGGATTCATACCTTTCCCAAGGGTATTAGCACCTAAGTGAATGTAATGGATTCGACTGCAATTCGAACTCGACTCTCCGATTCCTCAATCCGAGCTGCCTGGTCTGTCCTGCTATTTATCCATAGCTGGGTGGGACAAGAAGAAGAGGATTCATACCTTTCCCAAGGGTATTAGCACCTAAGTGAAAGTAATGGATTCGACTGCAATTCGAACTCGACTCTCCGATTCCTCAATCCGAGCTGCCTGGTCTGTCCTGCTATTTATCCATAGCTGGGTGGGACAAGAAGAAGAGGATCCATACCTTTCCCAAGGGTATTAGCACCTAAGTGAATGTAATGGATTCGACTGCAATTCGAACTCGACTCTCCGATTCCTCAATCCGAGCTGCCTGGTCTGTCCTGCTATTTATCCATAGCTGGGTGGGACAAGAAGAAGAGGATTCATACCTTTCCCAAGGGTATTAGCACCTAAGTGAATGTAATGGATTCGACTGCAATTCGAACTCGACTCTCCGATTCCTCAATCCGAGCTGCCTGGTCTGTCCTGCTATTTATCCATAGCTGGGTGGGACAAGAAGAAGAGGATTCATACCTTTCCCAAGGGTATTAGCACCTAAGTGAATGTAATGGATTCGACTGCAATTCGAACTCGACTCTCCGATTCCTCAATCCGAGCTGCCTGGTCTGTCCTGCTATTTATCCATAGCTGGGTGGGAGAAGAAGAAGAGGATCCATACCTTTCCCAAGGGTATTAGCACCTAAGTGAAAGTAATGGATTCGACTGCAATTCGAACTCGACTCTCCGATTCCTCAATCCGAGCTGCCTGGTCTGTCCTGCTATTTATCCATAGCTGTGTGGGACAAGAAGAAGAGGATTCATACCTTTCCCAAGGGTATTAGCACCTAAGTGAATGTAATGGATTCGACTGCAATTCGAACTCGACTCTCCGATTCCTCAATCCGAGCTGCCTGGTCTGTCCTGCTATTTATCCATAGCTGGGTGGGACAAGAAGAAGAGGATTCATACCTTTCCCAAGGGTATTAGCACCTAAGTGAATGTAATGGATTCGACTGCAATTCGAACTCGACTCTCCGATTCCTCAATCCGAGCTGCCTGGTCTGTCCTGCTATTTATCCATAGCTGGGTGGGACAAGAAGAAGAGGATTCATACCTTTCCCAAGGGTATTAGCACCTAAGTGAATGTAATGGATTCGACTGCAATTCGAACTCGACTCTCCGATTCCTCAATCCGAGCTGCCTGGTCTGTCCTGCTATTTATCCATAGCTGGGTGGGAGAAGAAGAAGAGGATCCATACCTTTCCCAAGGGTATTAGCACCTAAGTGAATGTAATGGATTCGACTGCAATTCGAACTCGACTCTCCGATTCCTCAATCCGAGCTGCCTGGTCTGTCCTGCTATTTATCCATAGCTGGGTGGGACAAGAAGAAGAGGATTCATACCTTTCCCAAAGGTATTAGCACCTAAGTGAATGTAATGGATTCGACTGCAATTCGAACTCGGCTCTCCGATTCCTCAATCCAAGCTGCCCGGTCTGTCCTGCTATTTATCCATAGCTGGGTGGGAGAAGAAGAAGAGGATTCATACCTTTCCCAAGGCTATTAGCACCTAAGTGAAAGTAATGGATTCGACTGGAATTCGAACTCGGCTCTCCGATTCCTCAATCCGAGCTGCCTGGTCTGTCCTGCTATTTATCCATAGCTGGGTGGGACAAGAAGAAGAGGATTCATACCTTTCCCAAGGGTATTAGCACCTAAGTGAATGTAATGGATTCGACTGCAATTCGAACTCGACTCTCCGATTCCTCAATCCGAGCTGCCTGGTCTGTCCTGCTATTTATCCATAGCTGGGTGGGACAAGAAGAAGAGGATTCATACCTTTCCCAAAGGTATTAGCACCTAAGTGAATGTAATGGATTCGACTGCAATTCGAACTCGGCTCTCCGATTCCTCAATCCGAGCTGCCTGGTCTGTCCTGCTATTTATCCATAGCTGGGTGGGACAAGAAGAAGAGGATTCATACCTTTCCCAAAGGTATTAGCACCTAAGTGAATGTAATGGATTCGACTGCAATTCGAACTCGGCTCTCCGATTCCTCAATCCAAGCTGCCCGGTCTGTCCTGCTATTTATCCATAGCTGGGTGGGAGAAGAAGAAGAGGATTCATACCTTTCCCAAGGCTATTAGCACCTAAGTGAAAGTAATGGATTCGACTGGAATTCGAACTCGGCTCTCCGATTCCTCAATCCGAGCTGCCTGGTCTGTCCTGCTATTTATCCATAGCTGGGTGGGACAAGAAGAAGAGGATTCATACCTTTCCCAAAGGTATTAGCACCTAAGTGAATGTAATGGATTCGACTGCAATTCGAACTCGACTCTCCGATTCCTCAATCCGAGCTGCCTGGTCTGTCCTGCTATTTATCCATAGCTGGGTGGGACAAGAAGAAGAGGATTCATACCTTTCCCAAGGGTATTAGCACCTAAGTGAATGTAATGGATTCGACTGCAATTCGAACTCGACTCTCCGATTCCTCAATCCGAGCTGCCTGGTCTGTCCTGCTATTTATCCATAGCTGTGGGGGAGAAGAAGAGGATTAGCATGTAAGTGAATATAATGGATTCGACTGGAATTCGAACTCGGCTCTCCGATTCCTCAAGCCGAGCCGCTATCTATTACTCCACCGTAAAACTAAAACGAATTATATTGTGAAACAGTAATGAAAGAAAAAGGCAAATTAATTTCTACCTTTAAATAAAAAATAATTATCACTGATATTATTTATACATACCTGAAATGTCGATAGGGGATCAAGGATTCCATAAAAACGTAGATGATCTAAAAAGTTTGGGGTACTGAGTTTAAACCTAGAACGCATAGAAAACAGGAAAAGTACAAACGAACCTAGGCAATGCGAACATTTATTTTGTCATTTTTTTATTCTTTATTTTTTTATTTTTAATTTATTACTACGATGTTTTATGTTATTTCTTTCAGAGGCAGCATTGTCTAAAATGATTAAAAGACAAAAAAAAAGAAAGAAAAAAGGAAAGATATTATCGCCATCATTTCTACGAGTGTAATGTGCCCGACCGGCGAAAGCAAAGCGGTTAAGGCCCAGCCACATGTAAAGACCGAGCAGATGTAAAGGGTAAATTGGCAATAAAAATCGGCGGCCTTTTCTGTGAGAATTGTGTTTAGTTAATCTCAAGAGGATACTGCCGACCAATCTGAAGGTTTTTATAGCGTTCTGGGTGAGGCGATTGCCTTTATACTCACTCTTATTCATGTTCCTTTTTATACCTCAGCGCGCGCACACAGAGGCGATATATATATATATATATATATATATATATATATATATATATATATATATATGTGTGTGTGTGTGTGTATTGTGTGTCTGGATATATATATATGTATTGTATATATATATATATATATGTATTGTATATATATATATATATATATACATATATATATATATATATGTAGATATTATGTATATGTGCACTGTAGAGGCCATGTTTACAGACGCGATATATATATATATAGTATGTATTATGCATATATATAGTATGTAATGTGCATATACATATATATATATATATAGTATGTATTGTGCATATATATATATATAAATATATATATGTAGATATTGTGTATATGTACACTGTAGAGGCCATGTTTACAGACGCGATATATATATATATAGTATGTATTGTACATATAGTATGTAATGTACATATACATACATACACAGACCCATATATATATATAGTATATATTGTGCATATATATTTATAGTATGTATTGTGCATATATATATATATATATATATATATATATATATATATATATATAGAGAGAGAGAGAGAGAGAGAGAGAGAGACATATATATGTAGATATTGTGCATATGCACACTGTAGTGGCCATGTTTACACTATCAGCATCAAGGAAACTGGCGCGTTTAAGCTCAAACTTCGATCACGTGACCTCAACATTATCAACTTGAGCACACACATGCGCGGGAGGCCGTATGAGAAACCTAAAGATATGGTATGGCGAAACAGTTGATAATTTTTGACTTACATTTGTATATTCCAGATGCAACCAATTAATGATAATAATGGTAGCAGCCAGGATAGACTTTGAACAAAATGCTATTGAACTTGTAGTTGAAGTGCAAAGGCAGTTCAGCAGGGAGATTCAAGAGATCCATCTGTGCCACTTAGCATCACTCAAATTAGAGAGAAGTTTGAAGCAGGCTGCACTATTCAGAATGTCCACAAGAAACTTCTGGGAGACCGTAGACATCGATGAGGCCCTCAAAGTAAACAAAGTATGCTAGAAAGTTACTGCCAGAGTTCAAGCGAAACGTGAGACAGGAATTTCAAAATCAAGCGGCCATTGCACCTCCAAATGTTATCATTGGAAATGTTATATTTAAAGAATCGCTGATTCTCATTGTGAAGATGATTCGGACTAGGATTGAAGACTTGCCAGATGTTCTTACCAAGATCATCTGGATTTTCATCTGGATTTTTCTCTCTCTGCGTGTTCATATATCTACATAGATTATATATAATCGCTCTCATATATATATATATATATATATATATATATATATATATATATCATTCACAGACAGTACTGTTTCGCTGCCTCAAGCCAGGATTGAAACACAACTAATTTGGTGTCAGTCAGAGCTATCTTCACTCGGTAGAGTTACACAACTAAATCTAGCGTATTGTTTTTACAAATGTAAACAAATGCCCATCAGCCAAAATGCTCCATTCATTTTACTGAAGAGCTTTGCATTATTGCAGGTGGCTGTTGTTTATATATATAAACAACAGCCACCTGCACTAATATACATGATTTAGCTCTTGAATATATATTTCAATTGAGCACTGTAGAGTGATAGGCTAATTCTATAAACAACAGCGACCTGCCTTAATGCAAAGCTCTTCAGTAAAATGAACTGGAGCACTCCGGCTAATTGGCATTTGTTTACATTCGTAAAAACAATACGCTAGATTTAGTTGTTTCTCTCTGTCGAGTGAAGATAGCTCAGTGTTAGAAACTCTGCCTGATCGGTTGATTTCGATCTGGGCTTGAAGTATTCGGATGTCTAGTCGCACTGAAGAGCTGTGATACAGCGAAACAGTAATGTCTGCGAATGACATATATATATTCATATATACTTAAGTGTGTGAGTGTGTTCGTGTTTGTGACTATAGCAATTACTTGCTGTATTTGATAAGTGTCTCGCCTCTAATTTTTGCAAATGATATTAAATGCTGAACAATACGCGGAAATGTAATCCATCCCAAAATAATAAATTTCCATAAACATACGGAACTAATTCGGATTTAGAGGATAAATACCAAATAATTTTAAAAAAATAAATAAATAAAGTAATTTGGCGTCTAAAAGTTTTTTTTCCGTTTCACTAACAATGTTGCGTATTGCTTTTTACAGCCGACATCCGCATCACATTATCTGCGTTCTCGGCGAAGCGCAGCGAAATTAAGAACAATTTTGAAAATTTTTATAGAGAAATTGAATCGTATTTGGTTGGCAAACACTGGTATTTTATGTTTTCCGAGGTGAAATTTTAGCTTATTGTTTAAGCCAAATAATCTCCAATTAACGTGGAAAGTTATCTGGCAATTCTTAAAATCTTGTACCACGTTTGTCAAAATTTACTGACCCTTTTTGCCTTTCATCATCATGGCTAACCGTCTTCTCCGACTAACCTTTGCCGCTGACAGGAAGTGGAAAGATTATATTGAATCAATGACAAAGTCTATAAAAGTCAAATTAAAAAAAAATATATAAAAATAGCATTCGCCACACTATGTGGACTTTCTTCATCAGATAATTTTCAATGATAATAACCAGTCATGATAACTTGAGACCATACAGGGTGTCCCCAAATAATGTATACACTCTTTAACTATTAATAGTTAATGAAACATCACCGTGATGTGAGAACTTATATGGATGAAAATATGCAAAAGAGGGACAGTTGAAGACCCACCTAGATAACCAGATTTGACACCCTTGGATTTCTTTTTGTGGGGGTTTCTAAAAGACAAAGTTTACAGCAGGAAACCTGAAACAATTGCTGAAATGGAAGTAGCAATTGAAGAAGAATGTGCTCAAATACCAGAGCAAACGTTTGTAGGTCTATTTCTTCAAGATATGAAAAGTGTATTGAACAGAACGGCAACCAGTTTGAGCACTTGAGGTGAACTCATCATTATATGAACATTCTGCCATTGCCCCAAGTAGCTTTTATCTTATTAAAGTAAATTTTCTATGTTTTTTTGTATATTTTACTCTAAAATTCTTTAAATGTGTATTCTTTCTCTTGTATTAATCTTATTTACAAGTGAAAATACATAAATTGAATAAGTTATGACGATTCAAAGAGCATATAAATTATTTTGGGACACCCTGTAAATAATATGTATTTTTGATCATTTTGACTTACATATGTATTGTTGATAATTTTACTATAAATATGTATTGTTGGTTGGGTGATTTTGTTTAGCGGTATATCTACCTCTATGGGTTATTAGAGATAGAGCGTGTGTAAATATAAAAGTGAACATAGAAGTTAACCCTTAGAGGCGACAGTCTGTTTCATGCCAGATGCAATCGTCAGGCCACTCATGGCTTCTATGTTCACATTTTTATATATATATATATATATATATATATATATATATATATATATATATATATACATACATATATATATATATATATATATTTTTTTTTTTGTCATCCACAGACAGACTGTTTCGCTGTTTCATAGCTCATCAGTGTGGCTAGACGTCCGGTTGCCTCTAGCTAGGATCGAAACCCGACTGAATTTGCGTCAGTCGGAACTTCTCCCACTAAGCCGTCATGAAGGTGAATTTTTAGCGTGTTTATTTTTAGATTTTAGATAAACACACAGTGACTGAGAGTGACTCAATTCAAACTGCCGTAACTGCTGTGACTTTTCCATAGATATTTTCATTGTAATTCTATTGATGAGCTTTCCGCTCTGGTACCTCAACTTTACGAATTTAAGCGCAGTGCTAGATTGGTAGCTAGTTCTCAGCATATTACGGTTGAAATGGCAGCATATAAACATCTACAAAATAAATGCGAATATCACTGTGTCGCTGTGTCACACTTTTTCACCTTTACCCTTAGAGGCCGTAGGCCAACATATCATACCATTTTAGAATCAGGCTGACTTCGTAAACAAATTTAAAACATTCCGGGCTGGATACGTAATACTGAAATTTTGGATTCCCAATTTTTCATTACTGTGATTGTTTTCGGCGATTTTTTTGTAACATAAGAATTTTTACATCTTGGAAATAAATTTGGGAATAATTGAAATTAATTGCGAAATCTAGCGAAAGTTACCCATGAAATAAAAATAATTGTTTGTACGGAAAGTAAGGACCTACGTACATCAAACTGTTTTTAAATTAAATGGCGGCATTAGAATAATCGTTGAACTTTTAAAAGGTAAGTTTAATATTAATGCAATACCTATATGCAGCTATCAATTGTGAGTTCTTCTGTAGTTTATTGTTGCCTGTCGCATCTACTCCTCCCTACCTATTGTGCTGAAGGCCTAAATGACGCCCGATAGGGAGATTTTTAAGTTATTTCCAATCTAACAGTTCATTCTCTCGCGCTTATCGCTTGTAGAACATTCATCCAGCTTCATTCTTCTCAGTCTCTACACTGGAAAATCTGCAACTTTTACTTGACGGAAACTGCAAGAGATTAATATGAACGGAAGGAAATGTTTATACAACAGAAATGAAACGAAATAATAAAAATAATACATAAATGATCATTGGAAAATATCGTGAAGTCATTTATGACCTTAGATCTCTGGTTGGGACTCAGAAGGTAATGTGTATACAGCAGAAATCGAAGGAAATAATAATAATAATAATTGTCATGATGGGTACATTGGGCTTTGTATGCCTAACATCCTCTACCAAAGGTTCCAAGAAATAAGAGTCATTGAAAGGAAAAGCAGAAACTATGATCTAGAATTAACGTCTTTTCCAAGGACATTAACGCGAAGTGAACACAACAGAATCGACCGGAATTTGATATCGGTGCGGGTTTACAATTTCAGGGCCGAAAACCATTGTACTAATAAACGTACACCGACTTTCAAGCTAATTTAGCATGAAATGCTAAGTAGGAAATCTTGCCGTATAATGCACTTATTACACGCCTTTACAGTTTTACTGCACAGTGAATTATCCAAGCGCCTTAAATAACCACTCGATTGTTTATTTTTGCGTTAAGATTTGCTACATGCTACAACAGAGAAGCCTGTCTCCGCTTTGGTGAAATCAAATTCCTTCACAAACCTTCATTGTTGCTTTTGATATTATTATTATCATTATTATTTCCTTCGATTTCTGTTGTATACCTATTTCCTTCTGAGTTCCATCCAGAGATCTATGGTCATAAATGACTTAAATTATTATTATGATTTTATTTCCTTTCATTTCTTACGTACCCCCATTTCTTTCCGGGTCCCAACCAGAGACCTAGGGTCAGAAATGGCAACATGATGTTTACCATTGAGGATATTTTGAGGAAAAATGTAGAAAAAAAACGTAAGTTCACATACATTTGCCATAGGTTAAAGTCCTTTGTAAGGTGTGGACTGTACTCGCGAGAACAAGTTTTTGTATTTTTTTAAGGCATGGGCTGCCAGGAATTCCTTCAGTGAGTCTACTGGAATCTTTTCCAAATAATCCGTGAGCTCTAACTACAACAGGGATTGTTAATGTTCCCATGTACCACTTTTTTCAGATTTCGATTTCAAGGTCTTTGTATTTTGATAGCTTTTCAAAGATCTTCAAAGATATATTGCAGGAACGGCCATATTAATAAGGAGGCAATTTATTATTATTATTATTATTATTATTTTTATTATTATTATTATTATTATTATTATTATTATTATTATTATTACTAAGTTATGATATTCGACATAACAAAGTGATATCAACGGATCATGCGAAACATTTTATCACAAACGGCCGTAATTTCTACGAAAATCTTAAGTTGCACATTCTGAAAAGGTTTATCTTGTGCGCTATTACTTGGAAAACATTTCCTAAAAAACCGAGGGCTCCAACTATAACTGGAATTTTTTATGTCCTCACGTAAACTTTTTGAGATTTCGATTTCTAGGTCCGTGTACTATCATAGTAATTTGAAGATCTTCAAAGATACATTACAGCCTGCAGGGACTACGATATCAATAAGAAGGCACATTTTGATTTTGTAGTCTCTAATCACGTTGTCTGGGCGATTAGCTTTGATTTTTCTGTCTGTGTGTATTTTAAAGTCCCGTAAAATTGTTACAGGTCTTATGACTTTAACCGGATCTGGGAGGTGTTCATACCAATTTCTTGAAGTTTTTTTTTCCGTAACAGTTGCATATTTTCCAATGCAGATATTGGCACGCTCTGTCAAACCAGGTTTTATATCCAGTGGGTGCCAATACCGTGCAACCTGATACATGATGATCAATTTGATATTTATCACAGAATCTCTATTTTGGGTTAATAATGGCACTCGACAACAGACAATAGAAAATGGTCGAAAATGGTCGAAAAATTTTTATCGGTTTGAATTTGAAATAGAGCTTACTAAGCTATGAGGAACTTTGAAATTCACATGATTTTGGGTTGAAAGCAGCACCCGTGATAATCGCGTGCGGGCCAAAGGTCGATTATGTCCAACCAGATTTATCTATATAAACGCGTAGTTATGCTGAAGACGAGGCAGACAGAAGAGGCAGACAGGAAAGACGAAAGGTTGCTTTTGGCTCGTCTGTCGTCGAGGGAAATCGAGCTGTGTGGAGAGATATCGGAGATTGAAAGTGAGCAGAGCTGAATTGAATGCTCGAAGTAGTACGAAAGTGACGTCAGGATGGGACGAAACCCCCGCTAACATGTACTGTTGATATAAGTACCGCTGCCCCGGCTACCACGAAGATTACTACTACTGTTACTTATGCCGAGGAGGAACGCAACTATAAACTTTAAGCCGCGCAGAGAAATATTTATCTCTCCATCGCAAGAGTCGTATATCGTTCTGAGACGATTTCACAACAAGCTAGTCACAACCCACTCTCTCTCTCTGTCCAGAATCCAGTGTATGAGTTTTTACGTCAATTAATTTCTCTTCTGTAACCCGTTTCTTTTCTATACTATTCTTTTCTGCTATATAAAAGACATAAACAATTCAACAATTGAATAGTTGTTTGTCCGGCTTTCTGCATATATATATATATATATATATATATATATATATATATATATATATATTGCTGCATTCTAAATTTCTTAGAACGGACTAACCAGCCGTGTCTACATCTTCAGTTGACCGTGAATGGATGAACATCACTTCTGCTTTCTGGATCAAACCAAACACAACGTGGACAGGAAGCAGGATTAAACCAATGACCCGGTCGAATGATCTACAGATGCTCAGGGGATCTACGGTCACTCCTTTAAGTTCGGTTAAGACCAAGTAGACACCACAACCGAGAGAGTAAGACGTCGGAGATTGAGGGGCTGGGGCGAAAGTGTTAGACTGAATAAAGTTTCTTATTTCTTTCATGTTCTTTGACACAGATTATCATCCAGTCTTCTGTAGTTTCTACGTATCTTCCAATGCCGATTGTTGTAGTTTTGTAAGACTGTTCTAGTTGAACTAATTCTCTACCTCCTTCGGATCTGGGTACATGCACACGGTGATACATGCGATGGCAAGTGAGAAGATTTCTTGTTATAATGTCTATTCTCTTAATGTCAGCTATGGTCCAATTAAGGATGTTTAAACTATATAGCACCACATATACAGCCAAGGGGTTTATGTATTATTATTATTATTATTATTATTATTATTATTATTATTATTATTATTATTATTATTATTCCCCGAATAGCATGGCTTTACGATTTGGATTTTTTCCCGTCAGAGACAAAAGAGTATCTCTTCAGGTCGAGGCTCACCTCCTATCAGTATCTGTGTTATACTGTTGATGTTCGCCATTGTATGAAAGCAAACCCGCATTGGTAGTCAGATTTATATATTTTTTGTTTACCCTCATTTCCTCACTTAGTATCTGATTTTTTCTGCCTTTTTGCTGGTTTTAAAGGCACCACGTAACTAGTGCGTGTTGATATTACAATCAGTGCTTGTCGCGAGCGTATGTTGCGATTTTCTTTGTCTGAAGCAAATATTCGTTCCTAGCTGGGACATATAGAGTTAGTTGCTGACCGGTCTAGTGGAAGGATAACTCTGAATTCAAAACCTGTGTGGTCGAGTGGTTGGCGACTGAAACTGCTCCCCCATCAGACCCTAATCTGGTGAGGAACGTAAGTGGAACCCTAGCAGCGCACACACAAAAAAGTATCTGATAAAGGGTGTGTAATTCTTATTTTTTACTTTCATTTTCTGAATTCTACTCAAATAAGTGGGTGAGGCTTCTTTTTTATTTTCATTTTCTGAATTCTACTCAAATAAGTGGGTGATTCTTATTTTTTATTTTCATTTTCTAAATTCTACTCAAATAAGTGGGAGATTCTTATTTTTTATTTTCATTTTCTAAATTCTACTCCAATAAGTGGGAGATTCTTAATTTTTATTTTCATTTTCTGAATTCTACTTAAGTCGGTTATTCTTATTTTTACTTTCATTTTCTGAATTGTAATTAAATATGTGGGTGATTCTTATTTTTATTTTCATTTTCTGAATTCTACTCAAATAAGTGGGTGATTCATATTTTTTTTAATTTTTATTTTCTGAATTATGGCACATCATGTAGAGTGTCAAATTTCATTACTAGACAATAAATAAATAGTTGCACACAGATTTGTAGCCGTTGCATATTTTGAAATAAATGTGAGGAAGAAAAATATGCATAATAAACCTGATAAATTTCTATTTTGGGAAAATTACCTAAACAAATTAAACTAAATGCACAAGAAGAAGGCCTCCACGCTTTGTTATTTCAATAAATCTGAATTTCCCATAGAAGACGATTGCTGTTTTTTTAAAACTTTATTTAATGACCTTCACGTAATACTAAAATGAGATAAATGGTCACCCCGGGGCTACTATTGAATGGAAAGGCCTTCAGTTTGGAATTTTACTTACTTATTTCTTATTGCGTTTGATCAAAGTAATATTATATAATGTGACAAATAATAATAATACTTTTTACAATAACTTGTATTGAAAATACAAATTAAAATGTAAAACTAATAACAAAATTACTAATATTGTTACCTCATTATTTTGTACCATGAACTGGTTTTTAAAAGAAACCCAGTGAGCTTGTGGGCGGTCTGGTATATATATATATATATATATATATATATATATATATATATATTTAAATTCCGTATTTACCGAGGTAATGTTGAACTAGAGCTCGCGTAAAAATCATTGCCTTCTTTTAAATTTGATCTTAATTTTTCAAGACGTAAAATCTGAAATATTTTACATGTCTAAATGATAATTTCACTCTTGAATAAAAAATAACGATACACAATATCACTGTTTCTTCGAAAGTTATTAGATTTTCTATAATTGGGTCATACAATGTGTGTATAAATATATATATATATATATATTTATATAATATATATATATATATATATATATATATATATATATATATATATATATATATATCGAAATATCCTCTGTAATGATTGTAAATTTCTGAGTTAGGCAGATGTTCGAAGTTGCATCCAGTGCTAGAAGGAAAGAAAACAGACGGCATAAAATAAAACAGCAGCGTACAACAAAACAAGGAAACTCGAAAACTATATTGCTATTATCATTATTCACGTACTGGGTAATATATATATATATATATATATATATATATATATATATATATATATATATATATATATATATATATTGTGTATATTTCGGCAGCAATATATATATATATATATATATATAGTCTTAAAGTGTGCTATATATATATATATATATATATATATATATATATATATATATATATATATATATATATATATATATAGCATACTTTAAGACTATATTTCTTCATATATATATATATATATATGTATATATATATATATATATAAAGCATAGCATAATGAAAAAGGCGTCAAACTTTAAATTTATTAATCCTTTCTAGCACGTTCGAAATTTTGGTGAAAAATCTTGTTTTGCCTATGTCATCGGGGGTACCAAAAATTAATTAGCAACTTTTTTTGCGGTAAAAACACAACGTTTCGTCTGCCAGAAAGGGCGGAGAGAATGCAGTAATGAATCTTCCTTCAAAAAGTCGCGTAAACAATCTTACTATCCACTGAGGCTGGAAAGGAAGAGTGGGCAAGTCTAGCTCAGATCTGGCAAGAATACTCCATTTTGGGCCCCAATCTGATCCTTGTAAGATAAAGTATCGCAGAAACACTCAAAGGATTTCTGGAGAAACAGAAAGAGCCAACCATCTTCCAATCATCAAAATCGATTGTGTATCTGAATTCCACTTGAGATTTCCAGTGAACTTGAGAATCGAGTATACATTGAAGCATGGAGCTTCATTGTGCCCAGTTTCATTGTGATAGAGATAACTCGTGGTCTGAACGGTGGTGATGAAACGATATGAGCTTGATTTTCGAGATATTTTAAGTTACAAGCCATTGGTCCCAATCTCCATTTTTTACCGATTGTTAGAGCTTGGTTTGAGGATACACCAGCTCTAAGGCTCTGATGATCCTGGTATGTGTATATATAGCAGACGCCTCACTTGCCACTTGTCTGATCAAAGTGCCATAAAAAGGAATCTAGCCACCTATAATCTACAAGAACCCACAAGGAAAATTCTGGTTGATAACACGGTCATCTTTTATAAATCCCGTAACCGAAAACATCTCGCTGTGAGTGAAACATTCTATATAAAACATCTAGCACTCAGTATTAATCTAACTTTATTTAACAAGGGAAACATGCTCTAAATGCTGTTTTATTTATTATAAGGACGCTTACTTGAATTCCAGCCACGTTAGTTTTGCGTGGTTTGGAATAAAGGCTACTA
>OZ038513.1:32050948-32065948 GCA_964036315.1 Acanthosepion esculentum
AGAAAGTAACAATTCAAGAATAGATGACACAGAGAAAGAGAGAGAGAGAGAGAGAGAAAGAAGGAAAGATAGAAGAATAAAAAAGGTAGTCGATGAGAGTTAACGAAAGAAATCGAAAAAGAAAAGTGAGAAAAAATGGTGGAAAGAAAGAAATGAAGATTAAAATCAAGAGAGTGCGATAGAAAATGACAAAATAAAGGAAATTGGGAAGACAAGTTAAAGGAAAACATAAGAAAATAAAAAAGAAGGAAGTTAGAAAGAAGAACAAATGTGAAAAGCGAGAAAGTCTAAAAAGAAATAGTAGAAAAAGAAGGAAAATAGAAAAAAAAATCAAAAAGAAAGATGGAGGGAAGAAAGGCATTTGTAAAAAAGAACGAGACTATAAAAGAAAAAAGTGAATAAAAGAAATCAGCGATAAGACTTGAATAAAGAATAAAATGAAAAAATGAAAGAGATAGATCGAAGGAAGGAAAATAGAAAAAAAAAGGATGACTGGAGTAAGAATGAAAGAAAAGAAAAATTGTAAAATTTGTAACAAAAGCTAAATGGCATATAAATAAAAGAATAAAAAGAAAAGGTGAAAGAAAAAAAGAAGAAAAAATGTATAATTTGTAAAAAAGCTAAAATGACGTATAAATAAACGAATGAAAAGAATAATTGAAGGAAAAATGGAAGAAAGAAAAACGAATGACGGAAAGACAAAAAGTCGTGGCAAAAACAAAATAGTAGAGCTCTCTCATCTAAAAAAAAATAACAGAAAGAAAAAACCGCAAAGAAGTAGAAACAAAACGCAAACAAAGAATGAAAATTATGCATATGTGAATGTGTTTTTTTTCGAGTTGATGTGATTAATACACTCGTGTACAAATCTCATCAAGCGACTACGTAAAGGGCTCGGCACTGACCAATTATATGTCAACACTTTATCAGATCGATAGCGAACATAATGGGCGACTTCGTCTGTCCGTTAAAACAAACAAAAAAAAAAGACAGAAAAAATATACATAAATTCAAAAACTGGGAATGGAAGCGGTCAAGTTCATTACAAGTTAATTAAGATACCTAATTAAGAAGATGTATTAATTTGATGAAAACTATTTATTTCAGAACTGGGGATTAAAAAAAAAAAAATCAGCACTGATTTTTATACAGAGTTTTTTGTTACCCGGGGGGATGTAACGGTTACCAGCACAGGTAACGACAATCACGAACAAAGTTCGAATTTTGGCAAAGTCGTCTTCGAAATTATTTCCCTAGGAAAAAAATCTTGAATCCATTTTACCCCTGCGTTCTCTCTGATCGCCAGAAATATCATTGTAAATTATCCCCCTCCATGTAATTGAATAAAGCCACTAATACGCAGGGGTTTACAGAGTGTGAGAAAATATGAGATAAAAACACGATTAAGGAGAGAAACAATAAATAAAAGAAAAGGAACTAAGAAGCCAGCGATTGTATAGGCATTTAAATTTTTGAAGATCAAAGATGACTGGGAAGCAAGATGCCGGAAGAGAGTTCCACAAGAGAGAAGAGCGAGAGAAGAAACTGTTAGCACAGAATTTACGGTTACATTTCGCCATTTCAACTGTAAAATGATGAGACCTACCTGCCAATCTAGTACTGCGCTTAAAATCATAAAGTCTAGGTACCATAGGTGAATGTGATATTTATTCTGTTTAAATTACAGAAATGTGGCACAAGGCCGAAGGGGGGATTGGGGAAAGGACGGTCTTCTTCTGTCTTAACTATAACTTAGCTAGCCGCAAACACTAATATATAGTACGAACAATATTCCTTACACCAAAACAACACATTCATACGTACCTTTCTTACTACAACCACCATAATACATCACTGTCTCTATGAAAATACTAACTAGTCCCCATATTTACAATTCAGTGTCTGGGGGGGGGGAATAAAATAACAATTCTAAAAAACTAACCCCAATGAGTATTTACAACATGAATACAAAATATTGACAAGAAACTAAAGAAAATAACAGGTGAATGTTCATCAGAACAATTACCATGAAAATATTTATAGAAAAGACACGGGAAAGCCACGTTTCGGCGGTGGGAAAGTGACTGAAGCTGAGTTGCCAGGTTAAGACTGATAACATTGCAGACTTTTCTTTGGATTGTATCAAGAATCTCCAAATAGATAGCAGATGCATCAAACTTGATGATGCAGCAATATTCGAAGCGTGGACGAATGGTAGACTTGCAAAAATAGATTCTGGCAAGAAAATTTGTCTTGCACGACATATTGAATCAAATGTCTTAGCAGCTGACGAAGCAATTGATTCAATATAACAATTCCAATTCATGTCAGCAGAGAAACGTTCGATTGAGAAGGTGCAACCAGTAACTCTACTGGAGGTTAGCATCAGCCATACTGATAGAAGGCAAAAAAGGGTTGTTTCTGACGGTTAAAAGACACCATTTTATTATTATATTGATAATAACATTAACGTTTATTAATTTACTAGCAGTCGTACCCAGCTGGTCGATCGGAAAAAGCGTTCAATTAGAATGGAGCAAAAACAGCATCATGTTTAGATGTAACAGAGTCTATCTTCTTCAATTACTTTAAATGCACAATAAATGGAATTGAAAACGTTTCCAGTAAACAATAAGAGAATTAAAAAAGAAAAAAGAACAGGGGAAAATAATACTCAGCGATAAAGACAGATGCTGAAGAAAGCCAGAGCATACAATGACCGAAACATTGTGAATATGGCAACAAAGATGAGGACAACAGTCCAAAGAAAGTAAATAGTTGCAATACGTCATCTCAGAAATAAACACAGACAGACAAAAATGCATTAATTCCTTTGAAATTGATTTGCTTATGTTTAAGATACAAAATTGAACAGAAACCTTTTTGAAGGATGTGCTTAAAGGCAGTTTACAACCTTGCTTAAATGACAACGCTCTTTGTGGCTGAGTCGGTTTAAAGCACATTGAATCGGATAACGATTTCCCCTGACAAGGGAGATACTGGGTTGAATCCTGCTGGAGAATCCATTTTTCTTTAATAAGATTTTTCAAATTTTCAGTTTGGTAGACAAAAATAAATTTTTAAAAAAATAAACAGAACGTCTACTCAGATATGGGTAACCACTAAATTACTTTAAAGTCCAATTGCTCTGCACCAGGTGTCGGCAACCTTTTGCTATGTGCCAACTTAGGGTTTTAAAAGTATATACATTCTAATCATATATCAAAAAGCTTATTACAAACATTTTGAATTAATGCAGTTACTAATATAACAGAAGTAGTCTGTATTTATTCAATCGAAGGCCATGAGGGGGGTAAAACAGGCAACATGAAGACCCACTGCAGACCGCAATTATTTTGGATTTTTTGAAATTCAATTTGAACGTGTGCTACCACGGATGAAAAAGAGGATACATTTATAAAGCAATTGTTAAGTTTGAGGAAAATTGGTTGAAAGACCAACGAAAAATAAGAAAGAAACCAGTACAACTCGCCATTTTTCGCTATTTACGCGGGTTTTCACTATATGGGTGGACTCAATTATCAAATTAAACAATCAACTTATTGCTGGCTAAAACTGAGTGTAGTTTGTATTAGATTGCTTGAAAATTGAGTTTTTAGTTTAAAATTTGTGTTGAAATCGATATGTGTTGAAATCGATTTTTCGTTTTTTGCAAACGATGCGTATCCAAATGTAAACAAATGACGTCACACATTATGAAATGGACAAAGTCCGACAAATTATTTTAAGACATTTTTATGTTCATACATTCTTTTTTATAGATACAAATATTTAAGTAAATAATTTAAGTTTATAATAAACAGTATTAACAACATTTATTTAAAAACAGTAAAATCGACCTTGCTAACCAAAACGTTCCTCTGTGGCTCAGTCGGTAAAAGCACGTCAGGCTATATGAAGGTTCCGTATAGGTTCGATTCCTGCCGGGGGTCGCATATTTTCTATGACAATTTCTCGGATATTCAGGCCGGTAAATGTTGTTAATACTGTTTATTATAAACAGAGCATTTACTTAAATATTTGTATCTAAAAAAAAGAATGTATAAGCATAAAAATGTCTTAAAATAATTGTCGGACTTTGTCCATTTCATAATGTGCAATAGTATTTTATAGTAAAATTATCAGCAATACACTTTTATAAAAAATTACCAACAATAAATTCTTGTAGTGTAATTACCAGTAATACGTTCTTAAATTATCAACAATGCATTTTATCATCTAAAATCTGTAAATCTAAAAACATACGTTTACTCTGAAAGTATAAAATTATATACAAAATATCTATAGTTGAAAGCATGAAAATAGTCGGTTACCTGTGCCATTGTAGTAAGTACCTGACACCTCCAGCTATGTTTTCCATTTACTAGAGCAAAATCAGGCCGAAAATAGAGTACTTCAGCAATAGATGGGTTAGGGAGATGTCCATCCGTCACTTGTCGATAGAGCCCAAAAGCGTCTCCGCGTCCTTGTAGGTGATGAACTATTTTTTATCCGGTATTTTCCTTCCTCACAGACAAAAAGTCACAAGTCTCTGGCTGCTACATCGCTATTTAAATGGAATCATGGTATTCTCAGCATTCTTCTGTAGAGCCAGATTTTTGTGGCCTCAAGTTCCTTCGTCATTAGTGAGGAGATTTTTTCTAGCATTCATTGCCTTATAGGAGGGCCGATGATATTTACATAAAAATCCAATATTGTTTTCTTTTGTTCTTACAAGAATTTCCTGCTTTTTTAATACTTTGCCTAAAAATAAAAATTCCAGTTCTTTAAAAGAAATACTTTGCCTATCTTTCGGAAGGAGGTACGGTAGAGTAATGGATAGCGGCTCGGATTGAGAAATCGGAGAGCCGAGTTCGAATTGTCATAAGAAAATTGCACGATATCTAAGAATGCTGTTTGTAGACCGCTATTCATGAATTAATTACCAGTTATTAATTACCGGTGAGAAAATACAGAATTTGTAATTGTAGTAGTAGTAATAATAATAATAATGTATATATGTCTGTTTGTGTGTGCATTAAAAAAAGAATAATGGTGGAATAATGGATAGCGGCCCGGACTGAGAAATCGGAGAACCGAGTTCGAATTCCAGTCGAATCCATTACATTCACTTATGTGCTAATACCCTCGGGAAAGGTATGAATCCTCTTCCCCAACTATGGGTAAATAGCTGGATTGACCGGTTTCTATATCCTTGGATGGCAACTGGTCTCCAGCAGAAAGATATGGCAACCTACCGAGGAAAAAATCTGCCTCGTCAGTCATGTATCGAAAGATACATGATCGCCTATGACACATAACTGACTATCTTCTGGAAGGGATCTTTCGCTATTCCAATGTGTTTTCGTATTTCGGTATGGCGTTTTCCTACCTCTCTTAAAAAATTTCCAAGATATTTAAATGTTTGTAACGGTTTGATTTTTGTGTTTCCAATTCATATTGTTTGTATCCTGGGCTGTTCCTTTTGCTGTTCCCTTGCTTATTTGTTCCCTTTTCTGTTCCTTTGCTTATTTGTTCCCTTTTCTGTTCCTTTGCTTATTTGTTCCTTTGCTGTTTCTTTTGGGCTGTTTCTTTTGCTGTAACTTTGTTATTTATTCCTTTGCTGTTCCTTCGGGCTGTTCCTTTTGCTGTTCCCTTGCTTATTTGTTCCCTTTTCTGTTCCTTTGCTTATTTGTTCCTTTGCTGTTTCTTTTGGGCTGTTCCTTTTGCTGTAACTTTGTTATTTATTCCTTTGCTGTTCCTTCGGGCTGTTCCTTTTGCTGTTCCCTTGCTTATTTGTTCCCTTTTCTGTTCCTTTGCTTATTTGTTCCTTTGCTGTTTCTTTTGGGCTGTTCCTTTTGCTGTAACTTTGTTATTTATTCCTTTGCTGTTCCTTCGGGCTGTTCCTTTTGCTGTTCCCTTGCTTATTTGTTCCTTTGCTGTTCCTTTGCTTATTTGTTCCTTTGCTGTTTCTTTTGGGCTGTTCCTTTTGCTGTAACTTTGTTATTTATTCCTTTGCTGTTCCTTCGGGCTGTTCCTTTTGCTGTTCCCTTGCTTATTTGTTCCCTTTTCTGTTCCTTTGCTTATTTGTTCCTTTGCTGTTTCTTTTGGGCTGTTCCTTTTGCTGTAACTTTGTTATTTATTCCTTTGCTGTTACTTCGGGCTGTTCCTTTTGCTGTTCCCTTGCTTATTTGTTCCCTTTTCTGTTCCTTTGCTTATTTGTTCCTTTGCTGTTTCTTTTGGGCTGTTCCTTTTGCTGTAACTTTGTTATTTATTCCTTTGCTGTTCCTTCGGGCTGTTTCTTTTGCTGTTCCCTTGCTTATTTGTTCCTTTGCTGTTCCTTTGCTTATTTGTTCCTTTGCTGTTTCTTTTGGGCTGTTCCTTTTGCTGTAACTTTGTTATTTATTCCTTTGCTGTTCCTTCGGGCTGTTCCTTTTGCTGTTCCCTTGCTTATTTGTTCCCTTTTCTGTTCCATTGCTTATTTGTTCCTTTGCTATTTCTTTTGGGCTGTTCCTTTTGCTGTAACTTTGTTATTTATTCCTTTGCTGTTCCTTCGGGCTGTTCCTTTTGCTGTTCCCTTGCTTATTTGTTCCTTTGCTGTTCCTTTGCTTATTTGTTCCTTTGCTGTTTCTTTTGGGCTGTTCCTTTTGCTGTAACTTTGTTATTTATTCCTTTGCTGTTCCTTCGGGCTGTTCCTTTTGCTGTTCCTTTGCTTATTTGTTCCCTTTTCTGTTCCTTTGCTTATTTGTTCCTTTGCGATTTCTTTTGGGCTGTTCCTTTTGCTGTAACTTTGTTATTTATTCCTTTGCTGTTCCTTCGGGCTGTTCCTTTTGCTGTTCCTTTGCTTATTTGTTCCCTTTTCTGTTCCTTTGCTTATTTGTTCCTTTGCTATTTCTTTTGGGCTGTTCCTTTTGCTGTAACTTTGTTATTTATTCCTTTGCTGTTCCTTCGGGCTCTTCCTTTTGCTGTTCCCTTGCTTATTTGTTCCCTTTTCTGTTCCTTTGCTTATTTGTTCCTTTGCTATTTCTTTTGGGCTGTTCCTTTTGCTGTAACTTTGTTATTTATTCCTTTGCTGTTCCTTCGGGCTGTTCCTTTTGCTGTTCCCTTGCTTATTTGTTCCCTTTTCTGTTCCTTTGCTTATTTGTTCCTTTGCTATTTCTTTTGGGCTGTTCCTTTTGCTGTAACTTTGTTATTTATTCCTTTGCTGTTCCTTCGGGCTGTTCCTTTTGCTGTTCCTTTGCTTATTTGTTCCCTTTTCTGTTCCTTTGCTTATTTGTTCCTTTGCTATTTCTTTTGGGCTGTTCCTTTTGCTGTAACTTTGTTATTTATTCCTTTGCTGTTCCTTCGGGCTGTTCCTTTTGCTGTTCCCTTGCTTATTTGTTCCCTTTTCTGTTCCTTTGCTTATTTGTTCCTTTGCTATTTCTTTTGGGCTGTTCCTTTTGCTGTAACTTTGTTATTTATTCCTTTGCTGTTCCTTCGGGCTGTTCCTTTTGCTGTTCCTTTGCTTATTTGTTCCCTTTTCTGTTCCTTTGCTTATTTGTTCCTTTGCTATTTCTTTTGGGCTGTTCCTTTTGCTGTAACTTTGTTATTTATTCCTTTGCTGTTCCTTCGGGCTGTTCCTTTTGCTGTTCCCTTGCTTATTTGTTCCCTTTTCTGTTCCTTTGCTTATTTGTTCCTTTGCTATTTCTTTTGGGCTGTTCCTTTTGCTGTAACTTTGTTATTTATTCCTTTGCTGTTCCTTCGGGCTGTTCCTTTTGCTGTTCCCTTGCTTATTTGTTCCCTTTTCTGTTCCTTTGCTTATTTGTTCCTTTGCTATTTCTTTTGGGCTGTTCCTTTTGCTGTAACTTTGTTATTTATTCATTTGCTGTTCCTTCGGGCTGTTCCTTTTGCTGTTCCCTTGCTTATTTGTTCCCTTTTCTGTTCCTTTGCTTATTTGTTCCTTTGCTATTTCTTTTGGGCTGTTCCTTTTGCTGTAACTTTGTTATTTATTCCTTTGCTGTTCCTTCGGGCTGTTCCTTTTGCTGTTCCCTTGCTTATTTGTTCCCTTTTCTGTTCCTTTGCTTATTTGTTCCTTTGCTATTTCTTTTGGGCTGTTCCTTTTGCTGTAACTTTGTTATTTATTCCTTTGCTGTTCCTTCGGGCTGTTCCTTTTGCTGTTCCCTTGCTTATTTGTTCCCTTTTCTGTTCCTTTGCTTATTTGTTCCTTTGCTATTTCTTTTGGGCTGTTCCTTTTGCTGTAACTTTGTTATTTATTCCTTTGCTGTTCCTTTTGCTGTTCCCTTGCTTATTTGTTCCCTTTTCTGTTCCTTTGCTTATTTGTTCCTTTGCTATTTCTTTTGGGCTGTTCCTTTTGCTGTAACTTTGTTATTTATTCCTTTGCTGTTCCTTCGGGCTGTTCCTTTTGCTGTTCCCTTGCTTATTTGTTCCCTTTTCTGTTCCTTTGCTTATTTGTTCCTTTGCTATTTCTTTTGGGCTGTTCCTTTTGCTGTAACTTTGTTATTTATTCCTTTGCTGTTCCTTCGGGCTGTTCCTTTTGCTGTTCCTTTGCTTATTTGTTCCATTTTCTGTTCCTTTGCTTATTTGTTCCTTTGCTATTTCTTTTGGGCTGTTCCTTTTGCTGTAACTTTGTTATTTATTCCTTTGCTGTTCCTTCGGGCTGTTCCTTTTGCTGTTCCCTTGCTTATTTGTTCCCTTTTCTGTTCCTTTGCTTATTTGTTCCTTTGCTATTTCTTTTGGGCTGTTCCTTTTGCTGTAACTTTGTTATTTATTCCTTTGCTGTTCCTTCGGGCTGTTCCTTTTGCTGTTCCCTTGCTTATTTGTTCCCTTTTCTGTTCCTTTGCTTATTTGTTCCTTTGCTATTTCTTTTGGGCTGTTCCTTTTGCTGTAACTTTGTTATTTATTCCTTTGCTGTTCCTTCGGGCTGTTCCTTTTGCTGTTCCCTTGCTTATTTGTTCCCTTTTCTGTTCCTTTGCTTATTTGTTCCTTTGCTATTTCTTTTGGGCTGTTCCTTTTGCTGTAACTTTGTTATTTATTCCTTTGCTGTTCCTTCGGGCTGTTCCTTTTGCTGTTCCCTTGCTTATTTGTTCCCTTTTCTGTTCCTTTGCTTATTTGTTCCTTTGCTGTTTCTTTTGGGCTGTTCCTTTTGCTGTAACTTTGTTATTTATTCCTTTGCTGTTCCTTCGGGCTGTTCCTTTTGCTGTTCCCTTGCTTATTTGTTCCCTTTTCTGTTCCTTTGCTTATTTGTTCCTTTGCTGTTTCTTTTGGGCTGTTCCTTTTGCTGTAACTTTGTTATTTATTCCTTTGCTGTTCCTTCGGGCTGTTCCTTTTGCTGTTCCCTTGCTTATTTGTTCCCTTTTCTGTTCCTTTGCTTATTTGTTCCTTTGCTATTTCTTTTGGGCTGTTCCTTTTGCTGTAACTTTGTTATTTATTCCTTTGCTGTTCCTTCGGGCTGTTCCTTTTGCTGTTCCCTTGCTTATTTGTTCCCTTTTCTGTTCCTTTGCTTATTTGTTCCTTTGCTATTTCTTTTGGGCTGTTCCTTTTGCTGTAACTTTGTTATTTATTCCTTTGCTGTTCCTTCGGGCTGTTCCTTTTGCTGTTCCCTTGCTTATTTGTTCCCTTTTCTGTTCCTTTGCTTATTTGTTCCTTTGCTATTTCTTTTGGGCTGTTCCTTTTGCTGTAACTTTGTTATTTATTCCTTTGCTGTTCCTTCGGGCTGTTCCTTTTGCTGTTCCCTTGCTTATTTGTTCCCTTTTCTGTTCCTTTGCTTATTTGTTCCTTTGCTATTTCTTTTGGGCTGTTCTTTTTGCGGTAACTTTGTTATTTATTCCTTTGCTGTTCCTTCGGGCTGTTCCTTTTGCTGTTCCCTTGCTTATTTGTTCCCTTTTCTGTTCCTTTGCTTATTTGTTCCTTTGCTGTTTCTTTTGGGCTGTTTCTTTTGCTGTAACTTTGTTATTTATTCCTTTGCTGTTCCTTCGGGCTGTTCCTTTTGCTGTTCCCTTGCTTATTTGTTCCCTTTTCTGTTCCTTTGCTTATTTGTTCCTTTGCTGTTTCTTTTGGGCTGTTTCTTTTGCTGTAACTTTGTTATTTATTCCTTTGCTGTTCCTTCGGGCTGTTCCTTTTGCTGTTCCCTTGCTTATTTGTTCCCTTTTCTGTTCCTTTGCTTATTTGTTCCTTTGCTATTTCTTTTGGGCTGTTCCTTTTGCTGTAACTTTGTTATTTATTCCTTTGCTGTTCCTTCGGGCTGTTCCTTTTGCTGTTCCCTTGCTTATTTGTTCCCTTTTCTGTTCCTTTGCTTATTTGTTCCTTTGCTATTTCTTTTGGGCTGTTCCTTTTGCTGTAACTTTGTTATTTATTCCTTTGCTGTTCCTTCGGGCTGTTCCTTTTGCTGTTCCCTTGCTTATTTGTTCCCTTTTCTGTTCCTTTGCTTATTTGTTCCTTTGCTATTTCTTTTGGGCTGTTCCTTTTGCTGTAACTTTGTTATTTATTCCTTTGCTGTTCTTTCGGGCTGTTCCTTTTGCTGTTCCCTTGCTTATTTGTTCCCTTTTCTGTTCCTTTGCTTATTTGTTCCTTTGCTATTTCTTTTGGGCTGTTCCTTTTGCTGTAACTTTGTTATTTATTCCTTTGCTGTTCCTTCGGGCTGTTCCTTTTGCTGTTCCCTTGCTTATTTGTTCCCTTTTCTGTTCCTTTGCTTATTTGTTCCTTTGCTATTTCTTTTGGGCTGTTCCTTTTGCTGTAACTTTGTTATTTATTCCTTTGCTGTTCCTTCGGGCTGTTCCTTTTGCTGTTCCTTTGCTTATTTGTTCCATTTTCTGTTCCTTTGCTTATTTGTTCCTTTGCTATTTCTTTTGGGCTGTTCCTTTTGCTGTAACTTTGTTATTTATTCCTTTGCTGTTCCTTCGGGCTGTTCCTTTTGCTGTTCCCTTGGTTATTTGTTCCCTTTTCTGTTCCTTTGCTTATTTGTTCCTTTGCTATTTCTTTTGGGCTGTTCCTTTTGCTGTAACTTTGTTATTTATTCCTTTGCTGTTCCTTCGGGCTGTTCCTTTTGCTGTTCCCTTGCTTATTTGTTCCCTTTTCTGTTCCTTTGCTTATTTGTTCCTGTGCTATTTCTTTTGGGCTGTTCCTTTTGCTGTAACTTTGTTATTTATTCCTTTGCTGTTCCTTCGGGCTGTTCCTTTTGCTGTTCCCTTGCTTATTTGTTCCCTTTTCTGTTCCTTTGCTTATTTGTTCCTTTGCTATTTCTTTTGGGCTGTTCCCTTTGCTGTAACTTTGTTATTTATTCATTTGCTGTTCCTTCGGGCTGTTCCTTTTGCTGTTCCCTTGCTTATTTGTTCCCTTTTCTGTTCCTTTGCTTATTTGTTCCTTTGCTATTTCTTTTGGGCTGTTCCTTTTGCTGTAACTTTGTTATTTATTCCTTTGCTGTTCCTTCGGGCTGTTCCTTTTGCTGTTCCCTTGCTTATTTGTTCCCTTTTCTGTTCCTTTGCTTATTTGTTCCTTTGCTATTTCTTTTGGGCTGTTCCTTTTGCTGTAACTTTGTTATTTATTCCTTTGCTGTTCCTTCGGGCTGTTCCTTTTGCTGTTCCCTTGCTTATTTGTTCCCTTTTCTGTTCCTTTGCTTATTTGTTCCTTTGCTGTTTTTTTTGGGCTGTTCCTTTTGCTGTAACTCTGTTATTTATTCCTTTGCTGTTCCTTCGGGCTGTTCCTTTTGCTGTTCCCTTGCTTATTTGTTCCCTTTTCTGTTCCTTTGCTTATTTGTTCCTTTGCTGTTTCTTTTGGGCTGTTCCTTTTGCTGTAACTTTGTTATTTATTCCTTTGCTGTTCCTTCGGGCTGTTCCTTTTGCTGTTCCCTTGCTTATTTGTTCCCTTTTCTGTTCCTTTGCTTATTTGTTCCTTTGCTATTTCTTTTGGGCTGTTCCTTTTGCTGTAACTTTGTTATTTATTCCTTTGCTGTTCCTTCGGGCTGTTCCTTTTGCTGTTCCCTTGCTTATTTGTTCCCTTTTCTGTTCCTTTGCTTATTTGTTCCTTTGCTATTTCTTTTGGGCTGTTCCTTTTGCTGTAACTTTGTTATTTATTCCTTTGCTGTTCCTTCGGGCTGTTCCTTTTGCTGTTCCCTTGCTTATTTGTTCCCTTTTCTGTTCCTTTGCTTATTTGTTCCTTTGCTATTTCTTTTGGGCTATTCCTTTTGCTGTAACTTTGTTATTTATTCTTTTGCTGTTCCTTCGGGCTGTTCCTTTTGCTGTTCCCTTGCTTATTTGTTCCCTTTTCTGTTCCTTTGCTTATTTGTTCCTTTGCTGTTTCTTTTGGGCTGTTTCTTTTGCTGTAACTTTGTTATTTATTCCTTTGCTGTTCCTTCGGGCTGTTCCTTTTGCTGTTCCCTTGCTTATTTGTTCCCTTTTCTGTTCCTTTGCTTATTTGTTCCTTTGCTATTTCTTTTGGGCTGTTCCTTTTGCTGTAACTTTGTTATTTATTCCTTTGCTGTTCCTTCGGGCTGTTCCTTTTGCTGTTCCCTTGCTTATTTGTTCCCTTTTCTGTTCCTTTGCTTATTTGTTCCTTTGCTATTTCTTTTGGGCTGTTCCTTTTGCTGTAACTTTGTTATTTATTCCTTTGCTGTTCCTTCGGGCTGCTCCTTTTGCTGTTCCCTTGCTTATTTGTTCCCTTTTCTGTTCCTTTGCTTATTTGTTCCTTTGCTATTTCTTTTGGGCTGTTCCTTTTGCTGTAACTTTGTTATTTATTCCTTTGCTGTTCCTTCGGGCTGTTCCTTTTGCTGTTCCCTTGCTTATTTGTTCCCTTTTCTGTTCCTTTGCTTATTTGTTCCTTTGCTATTTCTTTTGGGCTGTTCCTTTTGCTGTAACTTTGTTATTTATTCCTTTGCTGTTCCTTCGGGCTGTTCCTTTTGCTGTTCCCTTGCTTATTTGTTCCCTTTTCTGTTCCTTTGCTTATTTGTTCCTTTGCTATTTCTTTTGGGCTGTTCCTTTTGCTGTAACTTTGTTATTTATTCCTTTGCTGTTCCTTCGGGCTGTTCCTTTTGCTGTTCCCTTGCTTATTTGTTCCCTTTTCTGTTCCTTTGCTTATTTGTTCCTTTGCTATTTCTTTTGGGCTGTTCCTTTTGCTGTAACTTTGTTATTTATTCCTTTGCTGTTCCTTCGGGCTGTTCCTTTTGCTGTTCCCTTGCTTATTTGTTCCCTTTTCTGTTCCTTTGCTTATTTGTTCCTTTGCTATTTCTTTTGGGCTGTTCCTTTTGCTGTAACTTTGTTATTTATTCCTTTGCTGTTCCTTCGGGCTGTTCCTTTTGCTGTTCCCTTGCTTATTTGTTCCCTTTTCTGTTCCTTTGCTTATTTGTTCCTTTGCTATTTCTTTTGGGCTGTTCCTTTTGCTGTAACTTTGTTATTTATTCCTTTGCTGTTCCTTCGGGCTGTTCCTTTTGCTGTTCCCTTGCTTATTTGTTCCCTTTTCTGTTCCTTTGCTTATTTGTTCCTTTGCTGTTTCTTTTGGGCTGTTTCTTTTGCTGTAACTTTGTTATTTATTCCTTTGCTGTTCCTTCGGGCTGTTCCTTTTGCTGTTCCCTTGCTTATTTGTTCCCTTTTCTGTTCCTTTGCTTATTTGTTCCTTTGCTGTTTCTTTTGGGCTGTTTCTTTTGCTGTAACTTTGTTATTTATTCCTTTGCTGTTCCTTCGGGCTGTTCCTTTTGCTGTTCCCTTGCTTATTTGTTCCCTTTTCTGTTCCTTTGCTTATTTGTTCCTTTGCTGTTTCTTTTGGGCTGTTTCTTTTGCTGTAACTTTGTTATTTATTCCTTTGCTGTTCCTTCGGGCTGTTCCTTTTGCTTTTCCCTTGCTTATTTGTTCCCTTTTCTGTTCCTTTGCTTATTTGTTCCTTTGCTGTTTCTTTTGGGCTGTTTCTTTTGCTGTAACTTTGTTATTTATTCCTTTGCTGTTCCTTCGGGCTGTTCCTTTTGCTGTTCCCTTGCTTATTTGTTCCCTTTTCTGTTCCTTTGCTTATTTGTTCCTTTGCTGTTTCTTTTGGGCTGTTTCTTTTGCTGTAACTTTGTTATTTATTCCTTTGCTGTTCCTTCGGGCTGTTCCTTTTGCTGTTCCCTTGCTTATTTGTTCCCTTTTCTGTTCCTTTGCTTATTTGTTCCTTTGCTGTTTCTTTTGGGCTGTTTCTTTTGCTGTAACTTTGTTATTTATTCCTTTGCTGTTCCTTCGGGCTGTTCCTTTTGCTGTTCCCTTGCTTATTTGTTCCCTTTTCTGTTCCTTTGCTTATTTGTTCCTTTGCTGTTTCTTTTGGGCTGTTTCTTTTGCTGTAACTTTGTTATTTATTCCTTTGCTGTTCCTTCGGGCTGTTCCTTTTGCTGTTCCCTTGCTTATTTGTTCCCTTTTCTGTTCCTTTGCTTATTTGTTCCTTTGCTGTTTCTTTTGGGCTGTTCCTTTTGCTGTAACTTTGTTATTTATTCCTTTGCTGTTCCTTCGGGCTGTTCCTTTTGCTGTTCCCTTGCTTATTTGTTCCCTTTTCTGTTCCTTTGCTTATTTGTTCCTTTGCTGTTTCTTTTGGGCTGTTTCTTTTGCTGTAACTTTGTTATTTATTCCTTTGCTGTTCCTTCGGGCTGTTCCTTTTGCTGTTCCCTTGCTTATTTGTTCCCTTTTCTGTTCCTTTGCTTATTTGTTCCTTTGCTGTTTCTTTTGGGCTGTTTCTTTTGCTGTAACTTTGTTATTTATTCCTTTGCTGTTCCTTCGGGCTGTTCCTTTTGCTGTTCCCTTGCTTATTTGTTCCCTTTTCTGTTCCTTTGCTTATTTGTTCCTTTGCTGTTTCTTTTGGGCTGTTCCTTTTGCTGTAACTTTGTTATTTATTCCTTTACTGTTACTTCGGGCTGTTCCTTTTGCTGTTCCCTTGCTTATTTGTTCCCTTTTCTGTTCCCCTGCTTATTTGTTCATTTGCTGTTTCTTTTGGGCTGTTTCTTTTGCTGTAACTTTGTTATTTATTCCTTTGCTGTTCCTTCGGGCTGTTCCT
>OZ038513.1:32070948-32173448 GCA_964036315.1 Acanthosepion esculentum
CGGACCATATATGGCAGCAATACTCCATGCAAGGGTGAATGGTTGATTTGTAGATTTGAAGGATTGACTCCGGCGAGAAAAGTTTCCTGGTGCGGCATAGGGAGCCAACTTTCCTAGCGGTGGGCGAAGCTATTGACTCAATGTATTCGTTCCATCTCAGGTAAGCGGACAATGTGAGACCGAGCAGTCGCAAAGAGGTGCTCTCGTGGAGTTGAGCGTCAGACATTCTAATGGGAGGCAGGGATGGTTTTCTCTGGCGAGTAATAGAGAGCAGTTTGGTTTGGGAGGCATTAAAGTTAACCAGCCAATTCCTGCTCCAGTCCACAACCGATTATTATACCTGCTGCGGAAAAAAAATGCGTACAGACTATTTAGATTTCGGCCTTAGATAACCCATAGAGATGTTGATATGCCGCTAAACAAAATCAACCATCCAAGCCAATCAAAATATTTAGATTTCGGCCTTAGATAACCCATAGAGGTGTTGATATGCCGCTAAACAAAATCAACCAACCAAGCCAATCAAAATATTTAGATTTCGGTATTAAATAACCCATAGAGGCTGATATGCCGCTAAACAAACTGAACCAACCATGCCAATAAAAATATTTAGATTTCGGCCTTAGATAACCCATAGAGATGTTGATATACCGCTAAACAAACTCAATTAACCATGCCAATCAAAATATTTAGATTTCGGCCTTAGATAACCCATAGAGGTGTTGATATGCCGCTAAACAAAATCAACCAACCAAGCCAATCAAAATATTTAGATTTTAGCCTTAGATAACCCATAGAGGTGTTGATATGCCGTTAACAAAATCAAGCAATCAAGCCAATCAAAATATTTAGATTTCAGCATTAAATAACCCATAGGTGTTGATATGCCGCTAAACGAAACCCCCTCTCCAAAAAAAAAACAACCAGGGTGAGGCACCATTGGGAAGTGACTGAAAATTATACAACAGTTTGAGCCAAGACTTGTGACTAGAAATGTTTAGGTGAAACTGTTTGGAAGACTTCGATGATTGTGCTGGCAAAAGGCCACAAGTCATCGGATCCGTGGACCTGAGCGTAAAGGCCTTGGGTCAACGACTGTCACATCAAATTATTCGCTCACTCTTCTGGAAATTGTATTGGCAGATAGAAAAGTTTCCTCTAAGGTGGTTAACTATAAGCATTTTTGTTTTTAACGCCTCCAAAACAAAACCGCTTTCATAGAGAATCTTTTTTGGCTGCCATCAGTATGACCGATGCTAGACTCCCGGAGAGCAATACACTGTGCCTTCTTGGCCTTACGTTTTCAACTGACTTGATGTGGAGCGACTACATCGAATCAATAGCTGCATCTACTGCAAGGAAAGTTGGGTCATTGTGTCGGGCTAGAACATTTTTCTCGACAAAATTGATCTTGCACATTTACAAATCTACCATTCATCCGTGCATTGAATACTGCTGCCATGTCTTGTGCTCCTGCAATTCATCTCGGGTTTCTTGACAAAATCCAAAGGATCTGTAATATAATCGATCCTGAAATGGCATCTAGACTTCAATCACTTTTCCAACGACGTTGCTTCCCTGTGTCTTTTCTACAAATATTTTCACGAGCTTTTTCCCCTGGTGCCCCGAATGCATGAATTTAAGCATGCTATTAGATTGGCATCGAGGTCCCAATCGTTTAAATGCAACCGCTACTTCTATTCCAACATTTTTTCTCTCGCACCTCCCCCCTGTAGACTCACATCCGTTTACTTGCTTTCCTCATAAATACAATCTTCTAAAATGTTAGTGCAACGTCAATTCCCATCTTCTATCCTCTTGAATCCCGTTCATCCTTGTCCTTTCCTCAATCCTCCCTATACTCACTTTCATTTTTTCTCTCCCTGTAACCCCCTGCGTACTAGTGGCATTTCTACCTTGCTTGGTGTGAAACGATACCCCACCACTAAAGTCCGGTTAAATGCGGCATAATCCAAATATTGGCCTTGTCCGTGTTGAGGAAATACAAATACATATGAGAGCAGACAGATTGACTCATAATCGAGCAGGTAGCAATTATTTGTATAACAACAAACAAAACATGCCTTACTTTGGATCAGGACCTCAATTCTTCTTCTTGCTATTGCTGTTGTTGCTCCTCTTCTTCCTCCATTAGCGATCGTAGCTCTCCACAATTTCCTCTCCTTTCTTTCTCTTAATTAAATTTTGTTGTTTTGTTACGACTCTTAAACTATCTTTTACTCAAGGTCGCTAGGTAGGTTATGCGTTGCTTTCCTCTTTCCGTCTTTCTTCAATCTGTCCTGTGAGTATCAGGTTTTCCACGCCCTCTTTCCTCATTATGTGCCCTAGAAATTTCAGCTGTCTCTTCCCAATGGTAAGTAAAAGTATCCTTTTTGTTTTCATTTTCTCTAAAGCTTCGTCGTTGCTCACATGTTCTGTCCATGGTATTATAAGCATGCTTCTATAGAACCGCATTTCTATTGATCTAAGTCTCTTCTTAATCTGTGAAAAGATTGTCCATCATTCACTGCCATATTGAAGGAGTGAGATTACATAAAAATTCGGTACTCTTTTCTTTGGTTTTACAGAAATTTTCCTGTTTCTTTATACTTGGCTTAGCTTTTTGAAGGCACTTTTCGTTATCCCAAATAAGCATTCGAATTTCAGTGACACCGTTTCCGCCCTCTATTTTAACGTTTCCCAGATATTAGTACTTATTTGATTTTTTTATCTATAATTTGTAATTTGTATGTTGGACTGTTCCGTTTGCTAAGAAAAACGCATTCAGTCTTCTTCAAATTGATGTTTAGTCTTTTCTTCTTGCTTTTCTTTACTACTTTCTGTAGGAGTTATTGTAGTGCTCTGCCTGTGTCTAAAATCAACACTGTGTTCTATGCATATCTTATGTTGCTAATATTGCGTCCCCCGACTAATAAATCCTGGTAGGGTTTCTAAATCTCTAAGAATCAGCTAACTGTATATGTTGAATAAGTGCTGAAGCGATTACCGAACAAATATTATTAATATCCATTCCACTATGAGCACTTTGTTTTGAAAATGATGCTGACAAAGTTAACCTGGCAGTTCAAATAGAAAAGGACCTCCAATCGGTTGTGAACTGGGGCAAGAAATGGATGGTTAACTAAAAATTGCTCTCTATTAACCACCACAAGGATCCATCCCTGCATCCCATTAGAATGTCTGAAGACCAACTTCTCGAGGGCTCTTCTCTGCGGCTGCTCGGTCTCACGCTGGCCGCTGATCTGAGATGGAACAAATACATCGAGTCAATTGCATCATCCACCGCAATGAAAAGTTGGCTCCCTGTGCCGAGCCAGGAATTTTTTCTCCCCGGAATCGATCCTACAAATCTATAAATCGACCATTCGCCCTTGCATGGAGTATTGCTGCCATATATGGTCTGGGGCCCCTGCTGTTTGCCTCAGGGTTCTTGATAAGATCCAGAGACGGATATGTAATGTAATTGGCCCTGATCTGTCATCTCGTCTGCAGTCGCTCTCTCACAGATGCGATGTTGCCTCGCTCTGTCTTTTTTACAAATACTTTCACGGTAATTGCTCCGAGGAGATGCTTTCGCTGGTTCCTAGGCCTCATGAATTTAAACGTCCTACGAGACTGGCATCCCGTTCCCACCCCTTCACCGTTGAAACTGTTAGATGTAGACGACTCTTCTACTCCAATAGCTTTATGTCTCGCACATCTCGCCTGTGGAACTCCCTTCCTTATTCCTGTTTCCCTGACAAATATAATCTCCAACTATTTAAGTGTAACGTCAATCGACATCTCCAGTTGCCTTGATCTATCCACTTCCCTTCTCCACATCCTGTCACCTTTCATTCCTATCTGCTCTCGCTCCAAATCTTCTGTAACCCCCTTGCCTTGAGCAATCCACTATCTTTCTCCACATCCTCTCCTTTACCACTTCTATCTGCTCTTCCTCCAAACCTTCTGTAACCCCTTGCGTGCTAGTGGCTTCCAGCCTTGCTTGGGGTGATAAGCTTAAAAAAAAAGAAAAAAAAAGTGCTGAACAAAGTGTTTGAACAAAAGGCATATTAAAATTCCAAAATTTGCCTTGACAATCCCAAGAGATGCTTCCAATGACTCATTGAAATCTGCTGATTGTTGGCTCAAATCCTGCGCAGTTGGAGTTTTATTTTTTTTGTCTCGGTTCAGACAATGCGGAATAAAATTTACGTTGTCAGCTTCCATATTTGATATGATGTAAATCAAATCTATACTTTTTTGAGAAATAAAAAACAAACTCTCCCACGGGGTAAGAGTAGTCGCTGGCTTAAAACAGATGTGCCTATTTGGGTAGGATTTAAAAGCTGATATTCCGTCTAGTTCAATACCAACCGTATATTTCATCCCACAAGTTCCAAGCACACACAACCACGCAGAGAGATTTGAAAAATATTGGTCGAGATAAGTACAAACGAATGTATATGCATATGTGCGGGCACTTCGACGTGGTGTAATGGTTAGCGAGCTCGTCCTGCGAGATCAATTACGACTGATTAGTGAATTGAAATCCTCACTGGATGCGCCACACTTTCGGCCTTGTGTCACATCTAAGCTACGCCAAAGAGAAGAGCTCAACAGAATAATTACTATGAAAATATTTGTACAAAGACACAGAGTAGTTATGTTATGCCGGTGGGGAATTTACATAGCCAAGATGCCAGGTCAGGACAGATAATATTGTAGATTTTCTTCTTTTTTTTTTGTCAAGAATCTAGAGCTGTGATTTTCAATAAGTTTGATACGGCACACTGCTGTACACATCAAAATTAAAACCCATTGAACTTGATAATACGAATATAACATTGTTTTAATAAATAAGCATATACATAATATATACATATATATATATATATATATATATATATATATATATATATATATATATATATATATATACATATATATATATATATATATATATATATATATATATATATATATATATATATATATATATATACAAGTTTCATTAAAAACGACAGACAAGGTACTACGGTTAAGTTTTTTATTTAATTTTTCTTGTGTACGAACAAGAGCTTTCTTTGCTGGACAAAGGGTGTGTAAGAACTTTTCTTTTTTTTTTTTTTTTTTTTTAAGCGTATCACCCCAAGCAAGGCTGGCTGCCACTATCATGCATGGGGTTACAGAAGATTTGGAGCAAGAGCAGATAGGAATGAAAGATGAAAGGAAGTGGAGAAGGGAAGTGGATAGATCAAGGCAACTGGAGATGACGATTGACGCTACACTTAAACCGTTGGAGATTGTATTTGTCAGGGAAACAGTAATAGGGAAGGGAGTTCCATAGGCGAGATGTGCGAGACATGAAGCTATTGGAGTAGAAGAGACGTCTACATCTAACAGTTTCAACGGTGAAGGGGTGGGAACGGGATGCCAGTCTCGTAGGACGTTTAAATTCATGAGGCCTAGGGACAAGCGAAAGCAACTCCTCGGAGCAATTACCGTGAAAGTACTTGTAGAAAAGGCAGAGTGATGCAACATCGCGTCTGTGAGAGAGCGACTGCAGACGAGATGACAGATCAGGGCCAATCACATTGCATATCCGTCTCTGGATCTTATCAAGAACCCTGAGGCAACCAGCAGGGGCCCCAGACCATAAATGGCAGCAATACTCCATGCAAGGGCGAATGGTAGATTTATAGACTTGGACGATCGATTCCAGGGTGAAGAATTTCCTGGCTCGGCACAGGGAACCAACTTTTCTTGCGGTGGATGATGCAACTGACTCGATGTATTTGTTCCATCTCAGATCAGCGGACAGCGTGAGACCGAGCAGCCGCAGAGAGCAGCTCTCGAGAAGTTGGTCCTCAGACATTCTAATGGGATGCAGGGATGGGTCCTTGTGGTGGTTAAGGGAGAGCAGTTATGTTTTAGAGGCGTTAAAGTTGGCCATCTATTTCTCTCCCCAGTCCACAACCGATTGGAGGTCCTTTTCAATTTGAGCTGCCAGGTTAATTTTGTCCGCCTCACTAGATTTGTGTTTGAGGCAGGAGTAAATAGTAGTGTCGTCAGCGTAGATACCGACTTGGGAGTCTATGGCGTCAGGAAGGTCGTTTATAAATATGAGGAACAGAGTAGGGCCAAGGATGGAGCCTTGAGGAACACCAGCGTTAGTGGGATAGGAGTTGGAGATGAATCCACTGAGAACAACCTTCAAATCCCGGTTTAACAGAAACGATTGAATTAGGTCAAACAATCGACCTGTGATACCATAACCCTGGAGCTTGCGAAGGACGCCGGCATGCCAAACCCTATCGAATGCTTTGGAGATGTCAAGGGCCACGACACGAGCTTCGCCGTTATTATGGATAGCTTGGTAGACAAATTCAGTGATGGCCGTAAGCACATCGGCAGTAGATCGGGCAAAGCGGAAACCATACTGCTTGTCTGAGAGCAGATCGTGGGATATCAGGTGAGTAATCACTTCGGCGTTGATAATGGCCTCGAAGACTTTGCCGAAGAGGGGAAGGAGACTGATAGGACTGTAATTAGAAGGGTTGGAGGGGTCGCCAGAGTTCTTAAAGACAGGAACAATGGTAGAGGACTTCCAGCAGTCAGGAAAACAGGACTCCTTGAGGCAGCGGTTGTACAATTTAGAGAGGGCAGGTGCCAGTTCTGGTGCGCATTTCTTCTGGACAATGATTTTTAAAAAAATTTTTTTTAATTTTATTTATTTATTTTTTTTTATATAGGCCAATGGGACTATCATTTGTTAGTCCATTTAATAGACAATCTGTAAGATTTCCGTTTGTTCTGTCGTCTCCCCCTCCATAAACCTTGCCGGCTCGACAACTTGCTGTTCACAGATTATTATTTTCTTCAGTAGGTGACCGTTTTCCTTTGCCTGTTGATTTGAATATTCTCTTACAAAAAGCATATCCCAGGCCCACTGCTGGTCGTGGACGGAAAGGTGGAATGGTCGTATGACCCTCCCAACCCCCACCACCAATACTGCGTTCTTTGTAACTTGATGTTTGGGGTTTAGAGCATGCCGTCACTTTCGCTTGTATTTCTACGAACTGGGTAGTCGGCATTGAAGCTGATTGTGAATGAGTAAATATTTATTTTATTTATTTAATAATTTTTTTTTTTACCTGGTTCTTCTAAATCACTAAGCTTGCTAACCATACTTTCTACTCATTTTCTTCATTTTTTTTTATTTTATTTATTTATTTATTTTTAATATAGGCCAATTGAACTGTCCAAATGTTTTATTTTTCCGAGCGCTTTCGGCTATACCTTTAGCCATTATCAAGGATGATTTGATTTTTCAGCTTAATTGAGTGTGTGCATTATGTATATGCCTTAGTGTGTAGTAGTAGTGTTTTAATTTCCAAATACGGTTAGCACGTTGTGGCTTTGTTCGTAGTTAATATTGTTAAGGGTAGGCTTTTTCTTTATATATATATATATATATATATATATATATATATATATATATATATATATATATATATATAGAGAGAGAGAGAGAGAGAGATATGACAATAATATTGGCTCCTGAAAATTAATTTCGGTTGAGCTCTGTGGGAATGAAGCGTGGGTTTGTAAACAGTGACTATTAAAGCTAATATAGCATGACTCTTCCGCAGAATTAAGTCACTGTCAGTCACTGTGTATTTATTTAAATCTAAAAATAAATACGCTAAAATTCACGTTCGACCCTGTCGTTCGCCGACGGCTTGGTGGTAGAATTTCCCACTGGCGCCAATTCAGTCGGGTTTCGATCCTAGTTAGAAGCAACCGGACGTCTAGCCACACTGATGAGCTGCGAAACAGTCTGTCTGTGGATGACAATTATATATATATATTGGGTGTAAAGAGAGAGGAAAGTTATTGGAACACCCAATATATATATATTGGGTGTTCCAATTACTTTTCTCTCTCTCTCTCTCTCTCTCTCTCTCTCTCTCTCTCTCTATATATATATATATATATATATATATATATATATATATATAGATAGATAGAGAGAGAGAGAGAGAGAGAGAGAGAGAGATAGATAGATAGATAGATAAAAGTATATATATAAATATATATATAGATAGATATAAAAGTATATCTATATCTATCTATATATATATATATTATAATAAACAGATAAGTGATTGAATATGGGGTTTTTAAGTATTTTAATTATTATCTTTTTAGTACAAATTATATTGTATTAATAAATAAATCGTAAAACGTATACTCTTTTTTTGGTACATTTTTACTGCTGTTTTTCTATTTTTTAAAAATTCTTTTTTGATTCTTATAAAAATGAGATTCAAAACTTTCTAAATTCTAAGCTGAAATTCTAAAAATCATGTTTCATTTTCGTCTTTTGATCTTAAACGCAAATGTCTTCAGTGAACAACAAAAAACAAAAGAATTGGTCCTGCTGTTTCTGTACTTTTGGAGGGGACTGTATATGTGTGCCTGTCAGAGTTGAGTCGATATGTAGTGTGAGAATATGAGAAACATTTATAAATATCTAAAATTATATAAACAGGTACTTACGCAAGTATTCATACACACATACACACACACATAAACACACATGCACCTATATATATTTTAAAGCATTTATTCGTGTTTATGAATAGAATATTTTAATATTAGATAGTACTGTTATATTGAGAAATCATTTTCTAAACTTTAGCACATATAAATTAAATATATAAATATAATTGTACTGCAGAGATAGGTATATATAAAACAAAGTGTCACAACTGCTCTTCAAAATACAGTGGGGAGACTTGAAGAAATGTAAAAAATATCTATGAGCACACAAAGCATTTTATGCACAGCAATTTTTTTTTTAAATACGTTACAGGGATATAAATTCAACCATAACTTTGATATAAAGAATGTCACACTTATAAAAAGAGAAAGTAACTTACTTAAACGGAAAATTCTCGAGAGAGTCGCTATCCAATCTTATTAAAATATAAATCTGCGGCTCGGATTTTTCAAATCTCTCCATTTCTGTGATAATTAAACCTATTACAAGTCAACATAGATAACTATAAAAAGAAAACGGTTACATTTGTAACCTCCCCTGTTATATATATATATTTTTTTTTTCTGAAATATATATATATATATATATATATATATATATAAATATACATATATATATGTATATATATATATATATACATATATATATATACATATATATACATATACATACAAACACACACACACACACACACACACACACACACACACACACACACACACACACATATATATATATATATATATATATATATATATATATATATATATCCCATACTAAAATAAAACGATTAATTACATTAAAAATTCAACAGTATCATTAACTCAGTTTCGTTTATTAGACATTAAATTACATCTCTTAGCCTCATCAATACTTTATTAGACATTAAATCACTTAGCCTCTCCCATAATTTACCTAGACTTTTTTGTTAGCCTCATGAATATTTATGAGCGGGTCTTAAATTTAATTTTTTTTAAAACTGAAAATTTTAATTTTGTTTATAAATACTAGTTGCAAAATAAAATCCTTACATTTGCCTTGATAAAGTCCATCAGAAGACGAAACGCGTCGGTTAAGGTAAGTTTTCTTTTTGTCTTTATTCATTTATGAAAGGTTAATGGTCAAAGTTCAGTCAGACCAGGAATCAGTAGTATAAAAAAGACTCAATACACGTGTGAAAAAATAACATGCAGACCTTTGAACTTTAAAAAGTAGGAGATCACATAAAAAATTAAAAATAATTCCACAAAGAACGCGAAATTATTATTTTTCAAAAATAAATAAAGTCGCGTATTCTCTCTGACCTCCGAATGTTTAAAGTTTATATATATATATATATATATATATATATATATATATATATATATATATATATATATATATATGTGTGTGTGTAAATATTTTCAGATGGACCATATCTGTGGAAAATTTTCATTCATATATATATATAAATATATATATATATATATATATATATATATATATATATATATTACAAATAGCTCATTCTTAAAAACATCTTTCGGTCGGAGAAACACATTTAATTCGTCTTCCAGTTTTGATTCTAAAGGAAAAAATACAGGCCGAAAATGAATGCGTGAAGCATTTGAAAGTACTAGCTGAATTAAAAAATACACCATATCCATTTTATACATAAGGATCTCATCATTCAGTGGATTATTAGTAGTATAATGCTTATAATTATGTCTGCTAGCGAAGGGATTTCGCCAATAATTGCATTAATATTGCTAATTGATTCAAGGTATGATTAACTCTTTGTAATATAAAATTATATGCTGCCTATTTTTTTATGTTCATGAAAAACAATATATATATATATTTTTTTCGCTATTTCCCAAACTGCATGAATTTAAACATGCCACTAGGTTGGCATCTATGTCCTACCCTTTCACTGAGAAAACGGTTAAATGTAGCCGTCTCTTCTGCTCCAATGGCTTCATGTCTCGCATATCCTGTCTGTGGACCCCCCTTCCTCTTACTTCCTTTCTTGATAGCGATATTCAAACACAATGTCAATCGACATCGCTAGATTCCTTAATCCATTCCCCGTCTTTCTTTTCATCCTATCCTCTTTCATGCCTCTTTACTCTTGCTTCAACTTTCTGCAACCCTTGCGTGCTAGTGGCACTCCCGACTGGCTTGGGGTGAAAAATCTTTTTAAATATATATGCATGTGTATGTGTAAATATACTCAGATGGAACATGTCTGTAGATGATATTCAATATGGAGTATATCTATAGAAGATTTTCATTCATTCATTCATATATATATATATATATATATATATATATATATATATATATATATATTTTAGAATTGGACATAGTCCGACAATTTATTTAAAGACATTTATATTATGTTTAACGTTCTTTTTATAGATATTTTTATTTGCTTAAATACTTGTATCTATAAAAAGAACGTTAAACATAATATAAATGTCTGTAAATATATATATATATATATATATATATATATATATATATTAGTTGCCTGACGATTGCACTAGCATGAAACAGACTGTCGCCTCTAAGTGCTGACTTCCATGTTCACTTTTATATTTATATATATATATATTTATATATATCTTTTTCGTTTAACGTTTCCTTTTCGGCCAACACCTCATCATAAGAATGGTTGACAAACTAAACAGAATATAATCAAAGTTCGCAAAGTAAAATAACAGCCTTAGAGGAAACAAGGAATTCCGACTAAAAACGATTTACTTTTAAAATTGGAGAAACAAAATGGGAAGAAAATGGCAAAAAAAAAACAAATTAGATAGTAATGAAAGAAAATGGACAAATCTCTCTTTCTGTCGACATAGAGACGGTCGGTGTAATTTGATATAAACTGCCTCTAAAACACGCGGATGTTTTGCCGACCGTGCTTTGCCGAAAATAGTAAACGTCGAATCCGTATATTGTCTGGATTGTCTGAAAGCTGCTGGCCTATCACACAACCCTGTACCGTATGTGTAAAACGTGTCTTAAAATTCTCGGTAGTGGATGCGCACTGCTGATGAGTTTCAAATATAGGACGAAACGGCCGTCCAGTGCTTTCTGCATTCTGTTGAGGTTTCTTCGAGATTCGATGAATTACTTAATTATAATTATCTCAAATCCTCCTAATAATTTCTATCACTTGTATATCCTTGCTTGAACCGGCTTCTAATGCTCTGAATGGAGCGGCTTGGGGATAGTAGTCGTTGCTCGTGGGGGCACAGTCCTATGGGTAAGGGAAACTCGGCTGAGCTACACCTAGGAATATGTGATCGAGCGCCGCTATATCAAGTCTAATTCGCTTCATCTTCCCCCACCGAGGCTCGTTGGTACAGTTGTTATGATGTTTGCCTGATAACGTAACTGTCCGGGTCTCAATTTTCGGTAGTGGATGCGCACTGCTGATGAGTCCCAAATATAGGACGATAAAGGCCGTCCAGTGCTTTCTGCATTCTTTTGGGGTTTCTTCTAGACTCGGTGAATTACTTGATTATATTTATCTGAAATCCTCCTAATAATTTCTATTATATATTATTTTATTATCTAAAAAAATAATGGATTCTTTATTAATCTCATCTCTTCAGTTTTATTGATTACCAATCTTTGCATACGCTCTCCTTTTATTTATTAAACAGTATATTTAGCGAAGCGGTCATGTTTACACTGCAACAGCACCAAGAAAACCGCTAGCTAGATTGATAGTTGACTTCACAGAGTCTCTTTTCTTATTGCCTCATTCGAACCAGGTATTAAACACACACTCGCACACAAGCAAAATGAATTATAGATTTTTATTTATATACGCATATATATGATCTCTTTTGATCATTATGATCTCTTGTGTTTTTCTTAGGACAACGCAAAGCGCGTCACCCGGTGAGGCTCAAATTTTTCGTACTCTAAACTGTTAAGCGACACTGGTTTTCTGACAAATTAGATTCTCCCGATAAATATTGACAACACTAGAAACTAACATGTTTTTATTTTTGTCTGCGAATTGTCGTGATTTGGTTTGATACGTTCGAAAATATTTATTGTCGTCAGTCATGTTTTTCTTAAGTCAATATCATGTGGAAGAAATAAATAAATTTGTGTTATAAATGAAAGATGGTATATAAAATACTGGAAATGTCAAGGTGCTTAAAGCTGAAAACACAGGAGTAGGCAGAAATTTCCCAGAGTAAGACGGTTTGGAGAATTTAACACTCACAGGGCATATCAAAGGCAAGAGGAATAGAAAGACGCGTCTAGTAAGCTATCTGACAAGCTTAAGCAAATAGATCGAGGAACAAAGACAGTAAAGACAAGAGAGAATTGGTAAGGGAATGAGATCTCCCACATGACCCCCACAAAAAACAATAAAAGAAAGCTGAATAATTTGTCAACGAGGGTGCAGTTATAACATTCCAATCTCTTGATCTGCCTCATACTTTTCAAAAACAAGTGAAAAATATCTACAAAGTTGTTTTTCACTATGAAATTATAAATTTTTAATTTATTTCAATATATAAATATTTAAAACCAATGTTTGCAGACGTTCATAAACAATTGGCAAGTGGCGTCAAAGTAGCATTTCCGCTATGAAACTATATTTTCCAAAATGTTCCAGTAACTTATCACATTATTCACGTATAGAAAAACTACTGTAATTCACCGCGTATAATACACATTTTCCCAAAATAATAATAATAAGCAAAATCAGGGGTGTGTATTATGCACAGCTACAAAAATATCTTTAAAAAATTGCCTTTTTCATAGGTCGATTTCAATTGCGAAATGACTTCTCATCAAAAACATACGACAATTTGAAACTAACATCCGGTGATTGCGACCCCATAAGGATGTCTAATATCATCATATGTACCTAACAATTCTTATAAATGTAAAATAAAATAAGAATTATCCTAAAATTAAACTAGAATAACATTTTCTATGTTTCAAACCATTTTTTATAAGAGTAGGAAACGCTGGTCGTAATGAAATTGGAGAGGTATAATTTATAGGGTTTGATTACCAAACAAGAGGTGCGTATTATGCGTGACTATAAGCATTTTCCCACGCTTTCAGCACAACTTTAGGGGTGCGTATTATGAATGAAGGCGTATTATACATGGGGAATTACAGTAATGCTTATCAACCCTCGAAATTGATGTTTCATCAACAAGTGATTTTAATCTAGCATTTTCGCTATGAATTTATACTTTTTAATGTTTCACCAAATTGAAAACCTTTTGCAGAGCTGATGTTTGCAAACTTTCGAAAACAAATTCGTTGTTTCTTCAAGCTAACATTTTCCCCACTGAAAGTGATTCGTTTTATGTGACATGTCCCTTCAGGGCATAAAGCGATCATGGCTCTCCACGATTCCCTGTCCTTTCTATAAATTTTGTCTTTTTGTTAGTTATCTCTCCTAAACCTTGCTCCCCTATCTATATACTCAGCCTCTGTAAGCAGGTTATGCATTGTTTCCCTTTGTCCCTTTTGCCTTCAGTCTGTCATGTGAGGATCAAATTTTCCAATTCCTCTTTCCTCATCGTGTGCACTAAAAATTTCAACTGTTTTTACCTGATGTTAATTATAATTCTCCCATTTGTTCCCGTTTTCCATAAAACTTCGCCGCTGCTCACGTTCAGCCTATGGTATTCTCAGCATCCTCCTGTAGAACCACATTTTTGTTGCTTCAAGTCGCTTCTCCATCTGAGAAGAAACTGTCTAACATTCATCGCTCGACTGATATTACATAACATTTCAATACCCATTTCTTTGTTTCTAACGAAAATTTCCTGTTTCTTAATACTTTGCTTAGCTTTTGGAAAGCACCTTCTGCTATACCAATGCGGCTCCAGATTTCGTTTTCGCACATTCTGTCCTCTGTTAAAACACCAGATATTTAAATGTTGTACTTGTTTGATTTTGGTATCTTTTGTAATGTTGTCCGGAGGAGTGGTTATTGAAATAATAACTAGAGCGGCAACGTATAACGTATAAGGCTTTATTTTAAATAAGAACATTACAAGTAGATATTTACAGGTTCGTCTGAAGCAACCCGTCTGAGACCAACACTATAGATGCTTATATTACAACTGGAAGAGGTGGATCAGTTCTTTGTATAGAGATGGTTATCAGTTCGTTCCCTACAACAGTTTCTCAACTTTTCAAATTACTTCAGTAACTTACCAGATTGTTTATATATACCGGGTGTCTATAATGTCCGTGTGCACATTAAAAAATGTATAACTTTATTTGTATTTGCGATAGAAATAATTTGTAAAAAGCATTAGAAAGAAGTAAATCTATATTTTTTAAGGTTTTATTGAAATTTTATTTAAGTTTCACATGTCCTCCATCATTAGCAATACAAAGGGTAATACGATTTTGCAGTTCAATTTTCCAACTGATTCACAGTAATGCCTGAAATCACATTAGTTATTTTAGCTATACTTAAAACTAGGTACATTAAACTTTATAACATTTTTTACAGATTATTTCTATCGCAAATACAAATAAAGTTATAAATTTTTAAAATGCACACGAACTTTATGCACACCCTGTATAAAATTAGTGTCTGCAAGCTCTCAAAAACAAGTACACGCTGCCTTCGTACAAACACTTTCTTTCTGTAACTAAGTTTTTCAATGTTTCAATAAATTTACTTACATAAAATTGATGTTCTCAAAGGTTAAAAAAAATCAATGAAATGTTTCTTCGAAGAAGCATTTTTCCTTTGAAACTGGACTTATCAACATGATTCGGTAACTTACTTATGTTTATAATCTTTTGAAAACGTGACAAGTTCACTCAAACTAGCATTTTTACTTTGAAACTATACATTTCAAGATGTTTTAGCAATTTACAAATCTGTTGATGAATCCAAAATTGATCTTTGCTAACCTTCTAAAGAAATGAAAAGTGCCTTCATGGAATTGTTTTTTTAAAAAAAAATCTGAAACTGTATTTTCAAAATATTTTCCTGACATACAAGTTTTCTTACGCATATAAAGTTGGTATTTTTAAACTTTGAAAAACACGTGAAAAGTTCTTTCAAACTTTTTCGCCCTGAAACTATACTTTTCAATTTGTTTTAGTAAATTACAAGACTTACGTAAGACACTTGTTTGCAAGGTTTCAAAAACCAGTGAGAAGTGTAAAGACGAAATTTACATGCGTTAACAAGTTTTTAAGCTGTTGAAAATGACAACAGGAAGTCTTGAGAAGTGAAAGCGATTCTCTATGTGCATCTGGGGTCTGTGGTATCAAGGGTATAAAGTTAACAATAATCATCAACATTCGAAACTGCTCGATATGGCGAAAGAATAAAATCTAGGAGTACACATTTAAATTCTTGTCCACTGACTTCAGTTAGACCTAATCATGAGCTGAGGTGATAAGTTAAGCCTGGCCCAAGTTAATTGGGCTACAAGAAGACAGAATGCATGGTCATCAGTAAAAGGGTGAGCCCGAAATGCGATTTGAAGGTCGGGAACATTAGAATCAAGCAGACGCGGAAGTTTAAACATCTGGGAAGCGTCTTGACAGAGGACGGTATGCGCGGCACTGCGATCCGTAGACGTATTGGGATGATCAACAATGCAATCCAAAAGCTGGGCTGAGTATTGCAAGACAGAACTGGCGGAACCATGGAATTATGAATTGAAGAATTAAGATTCATCATAAAATTCATATAGGAATACCGTGAAATTTATGCATATATTTTAAACTAATAAGTTTTTCTTATATAACAAAAAAAAAACAAATTGTAATTACAGTATACATAAAAAGTTAATGTTACAGAAAAAATATTACATACTCTAAATTTTCTAAATAAAAACAATAACGACATTCTTTAGAATGACGGAAGCTTCCAAGTGTTCAACTTTAGGGCTTCTTCCTTTAGGCGACGGTATTTTAAAGATGCTTTGGAATATAATTCTGGGAATTCCCTGGAGTTGCCACTTTAATATTCGAAACTGCTCGACATGACGAAAGAATAAAATCTAGGATTACACAATTTTAAATTCTTGTTCACTGACTTCAATTAGACCTAATCATGATCTGATGTGATACGGACAACTTAAGAAAGTTCTGAGGTAAATAAGAAATGCGAAAACTATTGGTTGGTTTGGTAAGCGAGGGAATTTAAAATAGTTTTTTTTTTTTACAATAAGGTTCACCCTATATAAGGCACTCGAGGGAGAGGGTTATGTTAAGGGGTAGTTTATATGGATAGGAGGGGAAGATAACCCTTGACTGTAGACTTGAACAGATTAAGATTGTAGTGATAGGAGAAACATTCTCTATGGAATCTGTTCCATAGAGCAGTAATTCGCGGCAAGAAGCTGTTCGAGTGAAACTTACTACTGGCTGATGGAATATTGAGGGGTATGTGGGTGGTTTGCTACAATGTAAGTGGTATGGCGGGTCCTAGCCGTGAAGGTTAAACCTGGCGGAACCAAGAAATTATTAACTGAAGAAATAAAATTCATCAGAAAATTCAAATAGCAAAACAGTGAAATTTTCATAGGTATTTCTAGTATATATTATTAAACTAATAAGTTTTTCTTATATAACAAATGAACAAATATTAATTACAGTGTACATAAAAAAAGTTAATGTTACAGAATAAATATTACATACTCTAAATTTTCGAAATAAAAACAATAACGACATTCTTTAGAATGACGGAAGCTTCAAAGCGTTCAACTTTAGTGCTTCTACCTTTGGGCGACGGTATTTGAAAGATGCTTTGGAATATAATTCTGGGAATCCCCTGAAATTGCCTCTTCAACATTCGAAGCTGCTCAGCATGACGAAAGAATAAAATCTAGGTGTACACATTTAAATTCTTGTCCGTTGACTTCAATTAGACCTTATCATGAGCTGAGGTGATAAGTTAAGCCTGGCCTAAATTAATTGAGTAAAGCGCAAACTAGCAATTCGTTTGGGATGCGAGGGAATTAAATTTTTTTTTTTACAGTAAGGTTCAAACTGTACAAGGCCCGGGAGCACTCGAGGTAGAGGGTTACGTTAAGGGGTTGTTTATGTGGATAGAAGAGGAAGATAACCCTTGACTCTAGACTTGAACAGATTAAGATTGTAGTAAGTCAAATGACTCATAGCTTGTTCATAAGTCAGATGACTCATAGCTTTTTTAATAAGTCAGATGATTCATAGCTTGTTAATAAGTCAGATGACTCATAGCTTGTTAATAAGTCAGACGACTCATAGCTTGTTAATAAGTCAGATGACTCATAGCTTGTTAATAAGACAGATGACTCATAGCTTGTTAATTAGTCAAATGACTCATAGCTTGTTAATTAGTCAGATGACTCATAGCTTGTTAATTAGTCAAATGACTCATAGCTTGTTAATAAGTCAAATGACTCATAGCTTGTTAATTAGTCAGATGATTCATAGCTTGTTAATAAGTCAGATGACTCATAGCTTGTTATTAAGTCAAATGACTCATAGCTTGTTAATAAGTCAAATAACTCGTAGCTTGTTGTTAATTAGTCAGATGACTCATAGCTTGTTAATAAGTCAAATGACTCATAGCTTTTTTAATAAGTCAGATGACTCATAGCTTGTTAATAAGGCAGATGACTCATAGCTTGTTAAGACCCCACAAACACAGAAAGAGTAGCCCAGAAGAGAAAAGAGGACAAGGGACATTTCTGATTATGAAAAAAAAGTATCAAGAAATAGACGAGCTTGAAACCAACTTTTTAACAAAAATTAATTCAAAACGAATAAAAATGACTCAATAATATTGAAATTTTCTCAGTTTACGCGTAAAATGCTGAATATGATATATTCGAGGTGATCATAGGTGTTGTGTCTGTCAAAATAGAATAGTTCATTATTTATGTGTCATTGGCAGTGCGCAACGGTCGTGCGAACTAACGAAGAGAGGACAAGCACAATTATAATTGAATAATAGTTATTACTTTATATTTTAGTGGATAAACGTGTTTGAGTAGAAGTTGTGTTTTTGATTTTATTTTCTCGTTTTTTCAAATAGTGACACTTAACGGCCTGTTTACCATTCGAAACTGACGAAAGAATAAAATCATTTAAATTCTTGTCCGTTGACTTCAATTAGACTTAACTCTGAGCTAATGTGACTCTGGATAAGTTCAGTCTAACATTCAATACCTCCAAAACCAAGCTAGTAATCAAACTGGCGCTAAATTTCCGCCAGCCCTGATGAAAAGTTATACTCTCCATGAGGCTCCTTGCCTTGAATGTCCACTGGGACTCAAACTCAATCCAGACCTCAACTCGTATATTCGTATGAATACTTAAGATACTGGGAAAATGCCAGATTCCTCGTACCACCGAAGAAAAAGAATCAGACACTATGTTCCATTTTTACAAGAGTCAGATAGCACCAAAAATGGAGTATTTATACCATGTATGGAATAGAGCTATCCGATCCGCAATTTCAGCCATCGTAGAGTTCAGAAGTGTTTTCACGAACTTGTCCGGCGATGATCTATTCCCAACTACACAACCACTTTCCCATAGACGAAACGTTGCTAACTCCTCACTACTCTATCGCTATTTTCATGATGGGTGTTCAGGCGCACTATATGACTTGATTCAACCAATACAAACTTTCAATTCCAGGATCCGATATGTCACTTAAACTTATTCTTTCCATGTTGCATTAGTGAGGAAGAAGTTCCGCTTAGTAAAGGGTGTTCCAATAACTTGGACTGATTTTAATGTGAATTAAGTTTTAGCGTCTAACGATTTTTTTCTTTTTCTTTCAGATTTGGCGGGTGTTCGGCTGATATTATCTTTCACACGCAATTGCCATGACTTAGTTTATCATAAACCAATAGAGAAATAAATAAATTGTCACCAATAACACGGATTTATTTATCGCTGACTTTGATCCCCCTTAATGAAACACCCTTATATATAATCCGTCTTAATGAATCACTCTTTATATTGCCCAGAATTGTTGCATTGTGTAATGGACTGCCCAAAAATGCTTCCCGAAATACTGTAAACTTAACCATTTCCAGCGTTACCTATGTGACATATCCTAATATGCACAATGAGCGATAAATAGCAAGAAAAAACAAAGAGAAACATGTAAGTTAGGCAAAGAATTGCGTAAAAACTCATTTTTCAGTAATCAGTTTTAATAATGAATATGGAGCTACATTGGATGGACCTAATGGGTAAATATTAATTCAATAGAATACTAGTGGGCTATTATTTAAAAAGATGTGCATGATAATGGAAAAGAATATTCAACAGAGAAGATCTCTGGAAAGCAATAAAAAACTGCTGAAAGTTTTGAAACAGTACGAAAGTTAGCAAAGTCAATTATTGAATGACCGATGAAAGTTATAAAATGCCAAGAACACATTAACATGTAAAATAATAAAATAATTTATATAGTATATGGAATATAATCAAATCATTTTTTTCTATAGACTGTGTGTTTTACGTTTATTTATAATTAATATATCTCCGGTACTTTGTAGAATAAATGCTATCACCACAAACATTTTGGTTAGGTTTGACTCATTTAGCATTTTCGCTGTTTCGTTTGAACAAAAAAAAAATCCATTTTAATTGAAAATTTCTCGCTGAACTCTTACCGCCATCTTCTTTTTCATATCGAGTGACCGCTATAGAACAATTTGCCTTCTTGAACTTAACGATTTTGATGAAACAAAGATCGAAATGGTCATTAACGATTTGTACTACGCGATGACTTTGGAGGTTTGAATTTAACCTTATATATCCTACTAGACGTTATCTTTTATGTCTCGGGAAAGGAACAGTTTTAAACGATAGACTCAAAAATTGTTTGGGAGGAAGAAGAACAAAGTATTATGATGTTAACTTGAGAAGACTGAAGTTCTAACGGATATATTCATAATTGTTTTTGGAAGATAAAGTAGAAAGTATTTAAATATTATCTTTTATGTCGTAAGAAAGCGACACTTTTAACGGACATATTACAAATGTTTCGCAGAATGAAGAACACATTCAAACGTTAGCTTTTATGTCTTAAGAAGGCGGCAGTTTTAAAGGACATATTCAAAAGTTTTCTTTTCTACGTTTTCTTTGAAACGATAAGGAGCGATTGCTTTTTTTTTAATGATACACTTAAAATACGGCTTGGAGGGCAAGACAATGTATACGGACGTTTCCAGTCATGCGTAATCAACTACCACCCCGTGGAACAACTGAGTACCGCCATTGTCACTTCCTCCTCATTTTACTCTCTTTTTTTCAAGAGTTCAATACGTATATATGTATTTATGTTAATATATTTATTGTTTATAAATTATTTTTATAGATACAAATATTTAAGTAAATGCTCTGTTTATAATAAACGGTATTAACTACGTTTACCGGTCTGAATGTCCGAGAAATTTCATAGAAAATATGTGTCCTCCGACAGTAATCGAACCTGTATCGTACACGGAACCGTCATGTAGTCTGATGTGCTATACAATTTAGCTACAGAGGAATCGTCTGGTTAGCAAGGTTGAATTACTGCTTTTAAACTACACGTTTCCCACGATTTCTCTCGAACACTCATATCTGCTTATTGTAAACAGAGCATTTACTGAAATATTTGTATCTATAAAAATAAAGTATAAACAGAAAATCTATTAGCATAATTATCGGACTTCGTCCATTTCATAATATATGATGTCATTTGTTTACGTTAAGATATGCTTCGAGCAGATATGAGCATCCGAGAGAAATCCTGAGAAATTTGTAGTTTAAAAATAGTAATTCGACTTTGCTAACCAGACGCTCCCTCTTTAGCTAAATGGTGTAGCACATCAGGCTATATATGACAGTTCCGTGCACGATACAAGTTTGATTCCTGTCGGAGGACACCTATTTTCTGTAAAATTTCTCGGACATTCAGGCCGGTAAATGTTGATAATACTGTTTATGATAAACGTAGCATTAACTTAAATATTTGTATCTATAAATATATATAACGTATGAACCATAGATATATTAAAATAATTTCATTCCATTTCATAATATATGTGTATGTGTGCATTCATATGCATTATTTAAATACAACTGACAAATTACTCTAATTTTTATTTTTATTTTTCTTGTGTTTGTATAAACGTTTTCTTTTCTGGACATAAAATGTATACACACTGTCTAAATGTTTTATATATCTAATCGCTTTCGATTATTCTATTAGACCTTATGAGCGATAATGTTGTTTTTAAATTGCGTATATAGGTAGCAGTCCCTCTTTTATACAAGTTTAATTAAAGACGAATGACAAAGTACTGTGATTAAGCTTTTTTTATTCAATTTTTCTTGTGTTTGTCGCAGTTAGCTCCTCCTCGTTTCCTTAACCCTTCAACAGGGGTCCGTCTCTCTCCCGGGAGTATAAATACTGGCTGACCTTTCGCCTCTCTCTCTTTTTTTTTCTCTTTTTTCTCTGCTTACGCGCACGTGCGAGCAACTACCGCAACTCAGGCCGCGGGCCGAAACCTCGCTCGTGAGGCGAGGTATATAAAACTCTCTCTTAAAATTTCCAATATGTGAACTCTTATACACAACCAGCGTTTCCCATATGCTGGGAACACGCTAAAACAAAATTCACCCGTACGGACATTCAACTCAACACACACACAATAACTTTCCATACAGACACTGTAACATTTTGTGCATGTCTTCAATGTATTCGTAATTCGTGTATTGATCTATCTGTTATTAATATATATTTGTTCGCAAACATGTATACCGGTCTCGTTTGTTTGTTTTTTGCCTTCTTTGGACTTCATTTATAGTCCAACATTCTTATGTAGCTGGACCGGCCAGCGGAAGTCTTCTCTTCTCACATTCACACGCCGCATGGTTCACTACATGTTTCTATAACTGTTTACTTTTCTGAAAATAAAGTGTGTAAAAATGTTCTAAAGATTTTATTTGTTTGCTGCCCAAATACACAGTTTATATGTTTGTACACATCAGGCTGACGGCGCTTGCAAACGCAAGATGATAATTTGTCTAACTCAGATTTAAACTCTCCACCTTGGTGCGGCTACACCCAGATATGGGAAAGGCTTAAAGAGACGATCTCGAGGAAAAGTCCAGAGTCGTAGTCCCTCAGGCAAGTTTGTGCCACGATACAGCATGTTCCGTTGACGCAGCTGGAACCAGGTGCATCGATATTTGATTTTCCATGCATGCGTAACAATCCATCTTCGGTATTTAGCTATGGAGCCCTTGTGTACTGAAATGACAGCAATCAGCATTCTGCAACGACACCCAGAGCAGAATTCCGTAGCTCAATCGAAAATGACCGACGCCAAATATAAATGAACTATTTCTGACACCCAAAATCTATTTGCTTTGCATATGTCTCAGTCCAGTTTACGTTACATGAACGTTTCTATTTGGCATGTTGTGTTATTTGATGACCTCGTTTAACCATGGATGACTTCCGAGGTCAACCTTATATAGGCTATTTTCAGAAATCGATGATTTGTGACTCATCATACAAACACAGAAAAAACTGATTATATCAGACGATCAGGTCCCACGTTATAGTGTGAAGTTTTGTATTTATCCGTGCATTCTCAAAATATTACTTTTAGGACACATGGTACGGTGGATAAAGGCGTTGGTTAGATCCAGTAACAGACCCAAAGAGTGTGAGTTCAATACCCGGTTCAGGCAGTGGAGAACTTTCAGAGGGAAAATTACCAGGAGATAACTGATAACTGACATCCATCAAACATGGCTCGTGGAACTAGAACAGTCTACCCCAGTGATCGAAATAAAGGGTTCGGTTCGAAATTCCAACCACCTGAAGAAGGCCGGAGCGTACAACGGCCGAAACGTTGTGACAAATATGGCGACAAAGATGAGGACAATAGTCCGAATAATGTAAATACTGTACATAATACCTCATCTCAGAAAAATAGACAGACTAGAAAAATATCGTTAAAAAGAAAACAAAATCAAGAGTGCCGGACTGAGATGTAATATCTAATCTCCATTATGTCAGCGAAGGGTGGACAATGTCTTTACAGTTTTAAGGTGACAGATATGCCATGCTAAGTGGACAAATGCGTATGAGCAACAATCAACTTAAAAAAATGGGAATAAGGAAAAATATATTGCAAACAGAAATCGAGAGAGGGAATTTATGCATCGCCTATTAAGGGAATAAGGTTTAGAGAATTTAGCACTCACAGGTCATAGTGAAGGCAAATGAACCGAATTTAGAGCCACAAAAAACAGGAAGTAATGGAGAGCCAACAATCGCTTATTCCCTGAAAGGAATCGGTACAAGAATGCAGAATACAACTTACAATTCTGTTTCGGATATCGCCGGAATACTGACGAAGCATTTCGAGTTAAAATCATAATTGTTATTTTCTGTTCCGTTGTTTCTCATTAAACTTTATTCACACGCAAGCACACACACACACACACAGACACACACAGACACACACACACACACACACACACACACACACACACACACACACACCACACCACAGAGAGAGAGAGAGAGAGACACACATATATATGATGGGATGCATTTTAAATGCAAGTATCTTGGATTATAAAAATGACAGTGCTGAATATATATTTATTACACAACTGATATACAAAAGATCAACATATTAACTAAGATTTGAATATTACATGCCTGAGATGGTCACCACACCGAAGAGAACATGCACGAGCCCGCTCTCTCATTTCAAACTCAGTTGCCATTGCCTCTCTCACAGTTTGTAACAGCACGCAGGATCACCTTTCAGAGTGGTGCCTGTCGTTTTCCAAAATGCTGTCCGAATTTCAATTTGGTTTGGCTTTATATATACTGGGTGCGATGGATAAATTGTCGTCTAAATTGCGCAAAATTGAAAATATCACTGACAACTCCTTTTAACAGATATACAGGGTACAATGGATAAATTGTCGTCTAAATGACAGAAAAATGAAAACAATACTGACATCTCATTTTAACAGACACACAGAGCGTAATGAATAAATTTTCGTCTAAGTGACGCAAAAATGAAAATAATACTGACATCTCATCTTAACAGTTATTTACCAAAATTACACAAAAATACCTTGATATAATAAAAAGTAAATTTATTCAATAAAATCGCCTTTGGTTTCAGCTACGACTCCCAGACGACTTCAGAATCCTGCATCTCTTCTGGACGGTCGCCTTGTTTAAGTTGGTGACTGCTGCCCTGAACCTTTGCCTTCAGTTCATCTTTGGTGTTACAAGGAGTTTTTTGGTCTCTTGCTGAACTGCGCCTCACAAATAATAATCAAGGGGGTTGCAGTCTGGGGAGTTAGGTGGCCAGATGTAAGGGGTGATGTGGTCACAAAAATTGTCTTACAGCCACGACTGGGTTCTCCTGCTTGTGTAGCATGGTGAAGACTCCTGTTGCCAGACATAGGGTCTTCCAGAAGCCATCCTCTTAACCCAGGGAATCGCTCCATCCTAAAGGCACATGATGTAGGCCTCTGTGGGAAGATGAATGAAGGATTAACGCCGCCATCACTAGTGATCACTCCAAGCTCCATGATATTGACAGGATATATCAGCCAACTCTTTCCGAATCCTTTGCACTGTCCTCACATTGACACCCAAACACCCTGAAATGTTCGTATTGGAGCATCTGGCGCGAATGCCAAAGAGTACAGCATGCCGTTTCCAAATTTATGGCGGAATGTATTGTGTCATGGTGATCTTTTTCACACAGCTGGTGCCCAATTGATCGTACTATACTGCAGCGTCGAGAAAATCAAAAACAAACAACGCGCATGCGCGAAATAAAAAAATATAAAATGGCAGCAATTTACGCATCACTCCTTGTGAATATATGTATATATTCAAAACGACACAAAAATAGAATACAACTTAAATTGTCAAAACATGAGGAAAAACAAATTACACCAAAAACAAATCCCACTTGAAAATAGCTAAAGAAGTGGTCGAAAGCTCTAGGAACAATGACAATTATTGAAAATTCCTCTACTCCTTTTTGCTCCTACAAAATGGGAAAACGTAAGGATGCTGGAAAAACTAAATAATAAATTAATTTAAGCTTTCTTCTCAGGTGTATTTAGTGAAAGATGTTTAAGAGAACAAGTGTCGCCCAAATATCCAGGGTGATTGGAATGTAACTCCCTATTTTATATATGATGAACTCTCCCGTCTTGTAAAAATTATAGTTAGGTGGTAGAGTCCATCATAAATAAATTAGGGTATTACTTTTCAATCACCCTGCACATTATTATTAATATATATATATATATATATATATATATATATATATATATATATATATATATATATATAAAAGTGAACATAGAAGTCAACACTTGGAGGCAACAGTCTGTTTCATGCTAGGTGCAATCGTCAGACCTGTCAGGTGGCCTGACGATTGCATCTAGCAGGAAACAGATTGTCGCCTCCAAGTGTTGACTTCCATGTTCACTTTTATACTTACACACGCTCTATCTCTGATATTGAGCTCTTTATCCCATAAATATAGCACATTTTAAGACTATATTTCTTCATATATATATATATATATATATCTGTTATTATTATTATTATAAAAGATTATAATAAAAACATATTTAAATCGCTACACAAAAGCTTTCATGTTTCAATACTTTCATTGTACTTCTTCAGGCGATGGTAAGTAACTGGTTCAGTTACTTACTATCACCTTGTGAAACGATTTCAATATGTTTTGCTATTATATTTTAGAATAAATATAATAATAATATATTGCTCTTCGTTGCATTGAGCACTTTTTAAAAAGTAAACAGTGGAATTTTATTCCATTTGTTCTTTCTCTCATTTGTATGGGCACGTGACCATGAGACCCGTGTTCGAATCTCACCACTTGTCAGACTTCCTGATATTATCATACTGAAAGGGTCGATCCCAGCGTGTTTCACATTTGGAAAGTGCCTGAAAACCATACCACGGGATGAAATTGGGTAGACGCAACCGTTGGAGCAGGCGTAGGATGTCGATAACTGTGCTAGAACGAAGTCACAAGTCATCGTGACCGAGGGCTTGAGCGTGCTGGCCTTGTTGAAATTGATGGTCACGCTAGATAACACGCTCTTTCTGTAACTTAAGTTCTGCTCAGCATAGTTGCAGTATGCAGGTGAGCTCTGTGGGTGTTGAATAAACACAAATTCCCCTGAGCAAGCGTCTGTAATAGAGATTGGCTAGTCGTCCTAGTAGACGGGTATCCTTGAATACGAGTGGCTAGCTATACATTACTCCTGAGTATTGACTTCGATGTTTATTGGTACTCTTACAAAATTCAAAATTAAGTAGGCCAACAAGGATTGTTATGCTGTAAAAAAATGTTTCAAGTCTTAGATTTTAACTTAAATTCAGAACATTATTTTATACTTACATATTTATATTGTTATACGGTATTTATATATATATAGAAATATTTAAGTAAATGTTCTGTTTATAATAGTAGACAAGTATCCTCGAATACGAGTGGCCAGCTACACACACACACACACACACACACACACACACACACACACACACATATATATATATATATATATATATATATATATATATATATATATATATCCGATGCAATGAGAACGAAAGTAATATATAAATTCTAACGTTCACAACATTAATACAAAAGAGGGCTCGATACCGAAAATAAAGCGGTAAATTTATTATAATTTTATCATATAGACAAAAGCAATTTACTCGCTACATAGATGCAACTTCGTTTCGGTGCATTTCAACTGCACATCGACGGATGAGAACCGAAAATAGTCATGAACAATTCTGCTTGTAAGCAAGCCGTATGTGAAACGTCACTTCCTTTTTTCCATTTGCCTGAGAAAAAAAAAACGATGTTGCATCTTTGTAGTGAGTAAACTGTTTTTGTCTATGTGATAAAATTATAATATATATATATATATATATATATATATATATATATATATATATATATATATATATATATATATATATATATATATATATATATATTGATTGATTGCTCTCTATATATGCGTCCCAGGCGTAATAATGGAGATTATGGTGTCCTCCGGAAATTTTTTCCTTTCTCCAAATCTTCCAATTCCGTCTGGAATCATCTTCAGGGGAAGGAACCAGTGGCAAAAGTCTCCAGAGTTCTTCTTTCTACGTCCGCTGTCTTATCATTGGCTCTTTAATCCGTTGAGTCTCCATAATATTCAACGCTTTCCGATTGGTTTCTTTGAATTACTGTTTGCTAAGCAATTCTCCCGACTTCTAAAGATTTTCGAAACGACCACCGCTTAAACTTTGCTACCTCGAAAAGCATCTCCAATGAACCAACGAATGGCGCGTGCCTCATCAAAGAAACGTCCTATTTAGCCGAAGAGTCCATTAATCGCCACATCTAATTGAATTCTACGCATCAATTTATTCGACAACATAACTTGATCACGTGACACACAAAGCGCATGTCAAACGCACTCAATATGATCTGTGGAGTATCTCCAATATATATATATATCCAGGTAAGTTGAGAACGGATAGAGTATAGTGCCAACTTTCGCAAAAATTAATTTAAAAGAGGGATCAATAGAGAGTAGAGCAAAAAATATTATTCATTATAGGATATTAAATTAAAAACAGGCCCCAAATCACTAGACAGTTGGTGTTGTGAATCGACGCATCTCAATGCGTCTCCTCGGGCAATTTTGAATTACTGGCGAGTGAACGATTAAGTTAAGTTCAAAAGCCAAATATCTTTCTTAATTCGAGAAAAAATAAGCTTGAGGTCTTAACCTTAATCAACGTTAAATTCAAACTAAGCAAAAAAGAATATATATATATATATATATATATATATATATATATATATATATATATATATATATATATATATATATATATATATATATATATATATATATAACAACTTATTTCGGAAATTTATTTCTGATAACTTGTTTCCGAATAAGTTGTTTCGTCTTATCGATAAATTTGCCAAAATTCATATTAACTTTTAATTTCTATTTTTTCCCCGAGTACTCTCAAATGTTGCTCCAAACGTTTTCAAGGATTTTTCTGTGTTTAGATACGCCACTACTTTGAAAGATTCAATAAAAAAATAAATTGATAAGCAGAGGTTTTCCAAATCATTTGACAAAACATGTTTGAGAGAATTGTGTCTGTCGGAATATACCTTATTTAATATATATATATATATATGTGAAGAGGTTATAATGGTTCCAACGAGAGAAAAGTGTGTATATTAAAAAGAAGAGAGGTACCGCAAACCTTTTTGGTTGTAATGTGGATTTAAAAAAAAATATTATCCTTTATTTTTCATAATTTTACAACACGTGTTTCTGGTCTCGCGACTGTCTTCAGGTAAAGGGTGAAGATTTCCACATATTAAAAATAATAATTTTTTTTATGTTTTTCAATGTTAAATATTCTCGATACGAGACATTCTCTGTTTTTGTGTTAGTAATCCGAATGTCTTTCTTGAAATGGCAGTGAAGAGTTCTGCGCGAAGGGTATAGATAGATAGATAGATAGATAGATAGATAGATAGATAGATAGATAGATAGATAGATAGATATTTATATATGTGTGTGTGCGTGCATATATATATAAATAATATCTATCTATCTATCTATCTATCTATCTATCTATCTATCTCTCCCTCTCTCTCTCTCTATATATATATATATATATATATATATATAAAGAGAGAGAGAGAGAGAGAGAGAGAGAGAGAGAGAGAGAGAGAGAGAGAGAGAGAGAGAGAGAGAGAACAGACAATTTTCTCTTTCTGTCGACATAGAGACGGTCGGTGTAATTTGATATAAACTGCCGACCGTGCTTTGCCCAAAATGGTAAACGTCGAATCCGTATATGTGTCAGGGCAATCCAGATTGTCTGAAAGCTGCTGGCCTATCGCACAATGCAGTACCGTAGCGTAAGACGTGCATTACGGGTAACAGTACCCAGTCTAACATGACCAGGTACATGTTGTCCAATGCGCGTTTAAAGGCATTGATTGCTTAATAGTCTTTTTATGTTGCCAACATTTCTGGTGCGGTTTTGTTTCTTCAAAACAATTTACACGTTCTGTGGCATCAAATATTGTTTAAATATAAACAGTTGCTGCTGCTGTTAATGCAATGCTCTTCAAATAGAATCGAGCTCTCCTAGCCACTGACATATTTCTTATATTAAAAACGTTAAAATTTCCCTTACTCTCTGCTGTGCGACGATAGCTTAGGGGTAAAATATGTAACTGATGCCAGATCGGTCGGGTTTAGATCCCGGTTTGAAGCAATCAATACTGCAAAAACATTCATGTGGATGACTATTTATGCTCTCGAAATAATTCGACTGAGTTCTCGGAGAGGAAGGAGTGATTTTATAAACAGTGGCTGCTGCTGCTAGTGCAATGCTCTTCAACTAGAATCAAGCTCTCCTAGCTACTGACGTCTTTCATATAGTAAAAACGTTAAACTTTCATTTACTCTCTGCCGTGCGACGGTAGATTGGGAGTAGAATCTCTGACTGATGCCAGATCGGTTGGGTTTCGACGTCTAGCCACACTGATGAGCTGTAACAGCGAAACCATCTGACTTACACTGTAACAGCAAAAGAAAACAGGTGCGATCAAACTCAGACATCGATCACATGACCACGATAGTACCACCCATAATCACGTTATGACAAAAGTACGGATAATTTTTGACTGACCCCCGTATTTTCCATAAAGTTAGCTTTGAGGAGGCACGGTGAAGTAATGGATAGCGGCTCGGATTGAGGAATCGGAGAGCCGAGTTCGAATTCCAGTCGAATCCATTACATTCACTTAGGTGCTAATACCCTTGGGAAAGGTATGAATCCTCTTCTTCTTACCCCAGCTATGGGTAAATAAAAGGACAGCTCGGGTTCTATAGCCTTGGATAGCAACTGTTCTACTACAGAAAGAAATGGCAATCTACTGCGGGAAAAAATCTGCTTCGTCAGTCATGTATCGAAAGTTACATGATCGCTTAAGCGTGTATCACGCATGGCACATAACTGACTAGCCTTGTCTGGCACCGGGTAACGATATCAAATAAGATATTGTTTCGTTAAAACAATACGGAAAACCAGGTTTCGAGTTCGAATCTCATCGAGTATTCAACTTTTATTTTTGTTATGCTTGGCCCTTAAATGGTTATAGAATGAAAGTTGCGATAAAATAAAAAGACTAAATTGATTTTTCTGCGCACCCCCGCCGCTACTGAATCTGACACAAGGTCATGGTTTAAAATGGTGCTAACGGTAGAAAAATTTGAGAAGCCCTCTTGACATTTTGGGGACATCCCAAGCGCCGGGTAATGACTCTCAAGAAGGAGAGTTTATATTTGCAGGGATGGTCTCCTGCGGTTTAAACATAATATTATTTTGAGACTACTGAGGTGCTGCGTCCCTTCTGGATGTAGGCGGTCATAGATCTCCACAACTTCCTATCATTTGTGGTCCTAAGCAATTGTTCTCCCTTTTCTCATGTTCCGGCTCTCCATTAAGCCATACATTCATACACATCTTCAGGTAATCGTTTCACTGAAATCCCCAATTTCTATTGACTTCATTATACCCCTACTGAGGTTTACGTTTGCCAAGCCCTTCTTCCTCATTATGTATCCAAGAAATTCCAGCTGTTTTGTCCTGATTTTAAGTAGAAATGTCCCTTCTGTTGTCATTTTCTTTGAGTCTTCCTTGTTCCTTACAGGCTCCGAATTTACAAAATAATAATAGTTGGAAATTCTTTATTTAATAATTCATAAACACTGAGAATGAAGACCTGATGAAGTACAATTGAAATTAAAACAAATCTACTAGTATTCATAATGGTCATGGTAATACTAGCCGTTTCTCTATAAGAAAACATTCAGTATTCGTTGTCCGAGCAACTAGAGAAAAGTTTGTGAGATGTCCGTTCCTTAAATAGGAAAACTGTATAGTTGCTCTATTTCTTTTTTTCAGGAAGACTTCTCGATCAAAGCAATTTTTTTAATCAATTTTCCTGTTTGAGATAAAAAAAAAATATCAGAGATACCTAGTCCTGCACGTTTACCAAATAAAAAAAAGCATAATCATTCATAGTAATAAAATTAATTTCGGTTAACAAAATACATTTAAAATTAATACATATATATATATATATATATATATATATATATATATATATATATATATATATATATATGTGTGTGTGTGTGTGTGTGTGTGTGTGTGTGTGTGTAGATACATTATTTAATTAAATATATATATATATATATATATGAATATATATATATATGTGTGTGTGTGTGTGTGTGTGTGTGTGTGTGTTTGTGTGTGTAGATACATTATTTAATTAAAAGAAAAAACAGACCGTTTAAGGTAACATTGTAATAATTTATTTCACCAGAGAATTTATAATGGGTCTTCACACTTCATATACAGGGTGGTCCAAAAGTAGGTGGACAGTAAATAATTACATTTATTTTGAGATTACATATACATACAATTATATTTACTAACACAGTTATTAAATTGACAATTAAATTTTTATTGTGGACAATAATACAAAAGCCCTTAAATTTTATTGTGGACAATAATACAAAAGCCCTTAAATTTTATTGTGAACAATAATACAAAAGCCCTTAAATTTTATTGTGAACAATAATACAAAAGCCCTTAAATTTTATTGTGGACAATAATACAAAAGGCCTTAAATTTTATTGTGAACAATAATACAAAAGCCCTTAAATTTTATTGTGGACAATAATACAAAAGCCCTTAAATTTTATTGTGAACAATAATACAAAAGCCCTTAAATTTTATTGTGGACAATAATACAAAAGCCCTTAAATTTTATTGTGGACAATAATACAAAAGCCCTTAAATTTTATTGTGGACAATAATACAAAAGCCCTTAAATTTTATTGTGAACAATAATACAAAAGCCCTTAAATTCTATTGTGGACAATAATACAAAAGCCCTTAAATTTTATTGTGGACAATAATACAAAAGCCCTTAAATTTTATTGTGAACAATAATACAAAAGCCCTTAAATTTTATCAACGCAGGTGCTCAAACTGTTTTCCATCACAATGTACACATCTTTGAAGTCTACCTCTAACGCTTCGACAATTTTTTTTGCACAAGTCTTTGAAGTTTGAAATGCATCTCTTATTTAATTTTTCAAATCACCGACACTTCTTGGTTTTCGACTATAAACTTTGTCCTTGAGTACTCCCCAAAAGAAGAAATCCATTGGGGTCAAGTCTGGTGAACGTGCCGGCCACTTAATTGAACCTCTTCGGTCAATCGATTTTTCAGGAAATGTTTCAAGATACTCGGTTTTAATAATATAACCGATGCATAAACCTATTCCACATACAATCCACCTACTTTTGGACAACCCTGTATATATACTCTTAAATATATATATATATATATATATATATATATATATATATATATATATATATATATACGCTTAAAGCAAGGCCCGAGTCGTAACCCGAGTTTCACGCTTACGCGATCTTCAACTACTAAAATGCAAGTGGCTAGGCAATCTAGGTATTGAGCACTTTGCTGTGGCTAGGCAATCTAGGTATTGAGCACTTTGCTGTGGCTAGGCAATCTAGGTATTGAGCACTTTACTGTGGCTAGGCAATCTAGGTATTGAGAACTTTACTGTGGCTAGGCAATCTAGGTATTGAGCACTTTGCTGTGGCTAGGCAATCTAGGTATTGAGCACTTTATATGTGTTTACGTTTAGGTCTTTTTCTTTTGTCTTATAGCTGTCCTTGTTCATAATTTCCTTTGATGAAGTGTATTTAGGTCTTTTGGTAAGTTGTCCGTTGTTTCCACCAACGGTTTTGTTTTTTCTTTAACACACACACACACACACACACACACACACACACACACACACACACACACACATATATATATATATATATATATATATATATATATATATGTTGTCAGACAGATTGTTTCGATGTATCACATCTCATCAGTGTGGCTAGACGCCCGGTTGCCTCTAGCTAGGATCGAAACCCGGCTGAATCGGCGTCAGTCGGAGATTTTACCACTAAGCCCGGCAGGGACGAAGGAGAATTGTAGCGTATTTATTTTTAGATAAACGCACACTGACCGAGGGGATTCAATTCGCTTTACCGAAGAGTCTTGCTATAATAGCCGTAATAGTCACTGTTTACAAACCCACTCTTCCTCTCTCAGAGAGCTCAACCGAAATTAATTTTTCAGGAGCCGATATGTTGTCATCCACAGACAGACTGTTTCGCTGTATCACAGCTCTTCTGTGTGGCTAGACGTCCAGTTGCCTCTAGCTAGGATCAAAACCCGACTGAATTGGCGTATATATATATATATATATATATATATATATATATATATATATATATATATATATATATACTGTGTAATGAATTAATAACTTTGTGAGAATTTTCCATTTTGTCCATAGACTACACGTTGGAATTTAACGAAATTTTCACAAAATGATGGCAACAGTTATATGTGCTGTGTAAAAATTGTAAGGTTCTGCCCAAGTGTAAACAAACCGCAGCCATTTGCATGAGTAACACGGTACTTCAGCGTTCCAAATTATTAACGAGTGACTTAATAATTGTGCAATTATGGGTCGCACTTGTGACTTAACCGCTTCTGTCATAACATCTGTTGTGGGGTCCTCCCTCTAAACAGTCTCTTTTGGAATCTTCCTCCTAGTCGCCAAGATGTTGGACGAAGTAAGTGGTTAAAGAAATAACAAAACAAGTGTTACAGATATATCAAATACTAAACAGTAAGTACAACAGAAGAGCATTACACGACTAGTGAGTCTGTGTCGGTTGACCCAGCGTTCAATCTATTCGACTGTTATATTTAACAGGCCACACCCACGAGGGATGTATGTAGCACAAGGCCGAGTTTACCGTGAGTTTTCCGAGCCCGTAGGCTCGGCAAAAATTATTACCTCAGAACCCGCATAAACGGATTCAGGGCCTGTCTACTTCCCCGGACGAAACTTTGCTCTTCGGCAAAGCCTCGTCCGGGTTCCTCTCTGCTCAAGGCAGAGAGTTCGACAGTAATGAACAATCAATGCGACTGTTAATATTTAACAGCCCCCCACCAGGGTGTATGTGACACAAGGCCGGTTTAGTGTCGGTTCTCCGAGCCCGTAGGCTCGGCCAAAAATATTCCCTTTAGAACCCGTAAAAACGGGTTCAGGGCCTGCCTACCTCCCCGGACGAAACTTTGCCCTGCGGCAAAGCCTCGTCCATGTTCCTCTCCGCCGAGGCAGAGAGTTTGACAGTTGAAAATCTATTCGACTGTTAATGTTTAACAGCCCCACCACGAGGGTGTATGTGGCACAAGGCCGGTTTATAGTGGGTACTCCGAGCCCGTAGGCTCGGCCAAAAATATACCCTGTGAACTCGTAAAAACGGGTTCAGTGCCTGTCTACCTCCCTGGATGAAACTTTGCCCTGCGGAAAAGCCTCGCCCGAGTTCCTCTCCGCCGAGGCAGAGAGTTTGACAGTTGAACAATCTATTCGACTGTTCCCCCAAGGCCTTTACTCCTACTAATCATATAGTTGGCGGAAGAGTCCAACATAGACTTTTTAGAGGGAGGACAACACAACAACATCTGAACTTACAAAATGTAAATCAACACTGGAAATATCCAGAATGTTTGGAAGATATCATTAAACTGTGAAAAGGTTTCTTACACGTCGTGCGAATGTACTTAAGAAGGCCGGGAAGGGTCACTCGAGGGTTGTTTCCCAACGTTTTCTGTCGCGACTTAAACATGAAGCTGAAAATTACCCAGTCCTAATCAGCGGATAAATTTTCAGGCGAACTGGATAAACAACTATGTCCAGAACTGCTAGATTCTGAAAAAGGTCGGAAAACCATTCAGATCCGGTGACAACGCCTCCATTGACAAAAAGACACGTACAAAAGTGTCTGAAATGAGCAGAAGATAACATGAAGGTCGACTTCTCGAAGGTTTTGTTCATGGATGAATCTCGTGCCTTCATTGATGGCCCTGACGGTTGGAGCAGAGGCTGGGTGGTAAATAGACGACATCGCCATCAAAGCTTGAGACATCAACAAGGAGGTATATCAGGATTTAGGCTGGTATTATTGGAAGTATCATGATTGGTTTGTAGAAAGGGTAAATCCGGTAAATTGCTCGATATCAATTGCTCGACATTAAATTGCTCGATATCAATTGCTCGACAGTAAATTGCTCGATATCAATTGCTCGACAGTAAATTACTCGATATCAATTGCTCGACAAGTAATTGCTCGAAATCAATTGCTCGACAGTAAATTGCTCGGAATCAATTGCTCGACAAAATTGCTCGATATCAATTGCTCGACAGTAATTGCTCGACAGTAAATTGCTCGAAATCAATTGCTCGACAGTAAATTGATCAAAATCAATTGCTCGACAGTAAATTGCTCGAAATCAATTACTCGACAATAAATTGATCGAAATCAATTGCTCGACAGTAAATTGCTCGATATCAATTGCTCGACAGTAAATTGCTCGATATAAATTGCTCGACAGTAATTGCTCGAAATCAATTGCTCGACAGTAAATTGCTCGAAATCAATTGCCCGACAGTAAATTTGCTTGAAATCAATTGCTCGACAGTAAATTGCTCGAAATTAATTGCTCGACAGTAAATTGGTCGAAATCAATTGCTTGACAGTAAATTGCTCGAAATCAATTGCTCGACAGTAAATTGCTCGATATCAATTGCTCGACAGTAAATTGCTCGAAATCAATTGCTCGACAGTAAATTGCTCGGAATCAATTGCTCGACAAAATTGCTCGATATCAATTGCTCGACAGTAATTGCTCGACAGTAAATTGCTCGAAATCAATTGCTCGACAGTAAATTGATCAAAATCAATTGCTCGACAGTAAATTGCTCGAAATCAATTACTCGACAGTAAATTGATCGAAATCAATTGCTCGACAGTAAATTGCTCGATATCAATTGCTCGACAGTAAATTGCTCGATATAAATTGCTCGACAGTAATTGCTCGAAATCAATTGCTCGACAGTAAATTGCTCGGAATCAATTGCTCGACAAAATTGCTCGATATCAATTGCTCGACAGTAAATTGCTCTATATCAATTGCTCGACAGTAAATTGTTCGATATAAATTGCTCGAAATCAATTGCCCGACAGTAAATTTGCTTGAAATCAATTGCTCGACAGTAAATTGCTCGAAATTAATTGCTCGACAGTAAATTGGTCGAAATCAATTGCTTGACAGTAAATTGATCGAAATCAATTGCTCGACAGTAAATTGCTCTATATCAATTGCTCGACAGTAAATTGCTCGAAATCAATTGCTCGACAGTAAATTGCTCGGAATCAATTGCTCGACAAAATTGCTCGATATCAATTGCTCGACAGTAATTGCTCGACAGTAAATTGCTCGAAATCAATTGCTCGACAGTAAATTGATCAAAATCAATTGCTCGACAGTAAATTGCTCGAAATCAATTACTCGACAATAAATTGATCGAAATCAATTGCTCGACAGTAAATTGCTCGATATCAATTGCTCGACAGTAAATTGCTCGATATAAATTGCTCGACAGTAATTGCTCGAAATCAATTGCTCGACAGTAAATTGCTCGAAATCAATTGCCCGACAGTAAATTTGCTTGAAATCAATTGCTCGACAGTAAATTGCTCGAAATTAATTGCTCGACAGTAAATTGGTCGAAATCAATTGCTTGACAGTAAATTGCTCGAAATCAATTGCTCGACAGTAAATTGCTCGATATCAATTGCTCGACAGTAAATTGCTCGAAATCAATTGCTCGACAGTAAATTGCTCGGAATCAATTGCTCGACAAAATTGCTCGATATCAATTGCTCGACAGTAATTGCTCGACAGTAAATTGCTCGAAATCAATTGCTCGACAGTAAATTGATCAAAATCAATTGCTCGACAGTAAATTGCTCGAAATCAATTACTCGACAGTAAATTGATCGAAATCAATTGCTCGACAGTAAATTGCTCGATATCAATTGCTCGACAGTAAATTGCTCGATATAAATTGCTCGACAGTAATTGCTCGAAATCAATTGCTCGACAGTAAATTGCTCGGAATCAATTGCTCGACAAAATTGCTCGATATCAATTGCTCGACAGTAAATTGCTCTATATCAATTGCTCGACAGTAAATTGTTCGATATAAATTGCTCGAAATCAATTGCCCGACAGTAAATTTGCTTGAAATCAATTGCTCGACAGTAAATTGCTCGAAATTAATTGCTCGACAGTAAATTGGTCGAAATCAATTGCTTGACAGTAAATTGATCGAAATCAATTGCTCGACAGTAAATTGCTCTATATCAATTGCTCGACAGTAAATTGCTCGAAATCAATTGCTCGACAGTAAATTGATCGAAATCAATTGCTCGACAGTAAATTGTTCGATATAAATTGCTCGACAGTAAATTGCTCGAAATCAATTGCCCGACAGTAAATTTGCTTGAAATCAATTGCTCGACAGTAAATTGCTCGAAATTAATTGCTAGACAGTAAATTGGTCGAAATCAATTGCTTGACAGTAAATTGATTGAAATCAATTGCTCGACAGTAAATTGCTCTATATCAATTGCTCGACAGTAAATTGCTCGAAATCAATTGCTCGACAGTAAATTGATCGAAATCAATTGCTCGACAGTAAATTGCTCGATATCAATTGCTCGACAGTAAATTGCTCGAAATCAATTGCTCGACAGTAAATTGCTCGATATCAATTGCTCGACAGTAAATTGCTCGAAATCAATTGCTCGACAGTAAATTGCTCAAAATCAATTGCTCGACAGTAAATTGCATGAAATCAATTGCTCGACAGTAAATTACTCGACAGTAAATTGCTCGACAGTAAATTGCTCGAAATCAATAGCTCGACAGTAGATTGATCGAAATCAATTGCTCGACAGTAAATTGCTCTATATCAATTGCTCGACAGTAAATTGCTCGAAATCAATTGCTCAACAGTAAATTGATCGAAATCAATTGCTCGACAGTAAATTGCTCGATATCAATTGCTCGACAGTAAATTGCTCGAAATAATTGCTCGACAGTAAATTGCTCGATATCAATTGCTCGACAGTAAATTGCTCAAAATCAATTGCTCGACAGTAAATTGCTCGGAATCAATTGCTCGACAAAATTGCTCGATGTCAATTGCTCGACAGTAAATTGCTCGATATAAATTGCTCGACTGTAATTGCTCGAAATCAATTGCTCGACAGTAAATTGCTCTATATCAATTGCTCGACAGTAAATTGCTCTATATCAATTGCTCGACTGTAAATTGCTCGAAATCAATTGCTCGACAGTAAATTGCTCGAAATCAATTGCTCGACAGTAAATTGCTCGATATCAATTGCTCGACAGAAAATTGCTCGACAGAAAATTGCTCGAAATCAATTGCTCGACAGTAAATTGCTCGGAATCAATTGCTCGACAAAATTCCTCGATATCAATTGCTCGACAGTAAATTGCTCGATATCAATTGCTCGACAGTAAATTGCTCTATATCAATTGCTTGACAGTAAATTGCTCGATATAATTTGCTCGACAGTAATTGCTCGAAATCAATTGCTCGACAGTAAATTGCTCGGAATGAATTGCTCGACAAAATTGCTCGATATCAATTGCTTGACAGTAAATTGCTCGATATCAATTGCTCGACAGTAATTTGCTCGAATTCAATTGCTCGACAGTAAATTGATCGATATCAATTGCTCGACAGTAAATTTCTCGAAATCAATTGCTTGACAGTAAATTGCTCGAAATCAATTGCTCGACAGGAAATTGCTCGAAATCAATTGCTCGAAAAATAATTTCTCGAAAGCCAGATTGCTCGAAACCTGTGGTTAAAAAAAATAAAACTACATTGTTTTTAATATTTACTATAAGATAAAATACTACAACTTTATTGCTGTTAACTGAACAGTTAAAATTAAAGAACGAGGACATTTATATAGAAGGTCTTATTTATTTTCTATATTGCTTTTTTGTTATAGTTTAAAATAAAGGGTACATTTCAATTATTACTGTTATTCTTCGTGATTTAAAAAATAAAAAATATATAACTATTTTTGCTAATATTTTTTTTTCTAATGAAATTTTCCCGATTCTTCACACTTTGAAGAAAGACATTTAAAAGAAAAAAAATTCTTCATCAGTTTTCTTATTGCCTGATATGATATTCCGCCTTTTAATATTCTCAAATCCTTTCCATAGAACTCATATTTGTAGCCTAGTGCCAGACTTAACGTAATAAAATATTCATACGAGGGAGTGCTGAATATTTCTCGACCCGGCCCTCTTCTCGAGTTCCTCGCCATTGCGTGCAGCGTCGTACAAAATTCACTTACAAGATGTCAGCTGGGTTCTACTTACAAGCTTCAAATGGTGTTTCAATTTCAAAGTATATATCTTTTTGAAATCTCTGAAATTGGACAAGTTAAGACCATTGTTTAAATTCATAAAACACCGATATATGATATTCACAAAAGTAGATTCGGTTACGGCTAATTTCGTTTTAGTTTAGAATTACATCGCAAGTGAAAGCATTCTTTGACCGTACAGTGAAGTCATTTAATATTGTATTTGGTTTATTCAAATGAAATTTAAATGAGTTTTTCTTTTCGTTTATGTCAATATATTTTCGAGTTTCAGTCAGAGGTTCCGGAGCTGAACTACTAGCCTGACCCCAAAGCGAAGACTTTAATGGCAGCATATGCAGCAATACTGAGATTAATGAAAGTAATATGTTCCACTTTTATATTTCGATATCAGAGGAAGACAAAACTGTTTTTATGCTAAATTATAGAACGAAATATACATTTACTCAAAGTACAATACACCCACCCGCGCGCACACACACACACATATATATATATATACATATATTTGTCATCAGTGTGGCTAGACGTCCGGTTGCCTCTAGCTAGGATCGAAAACCGACTGAATTTGCGTCAGTCCGAACTTCTCCCACTAAGCCGTCAGCGTACGGTACGGGATGATGGTGAATTTTAGCGTGTTTATTTTTAGATTCGGATAAACACACAGTGACTGAGAGTGACTCAATTCTGTCGAAGAGTCGTGCAGTATTAACTTAAATAGTCACTGTTTACAAATCACACCTCAAACCAGAGGGCTCACGCGTATATATATATATATATATATATATATATATATATATATATATATATATATATATATATATATATATATGGATAAAATAACTGAAAAAAATTTGGGTGTTTTTTTTTGCGAAAGTATTTATTTATATGTTTTTATATATATTTAATATTTCAGACCACCTCGGTCCTTCCTCAGAAATTAACTGAATTACTGTATTACTCCCTGTATTTGGGAGTTTGTTTACAGCGTTCGTCGTTAGACGCGGACGTCACGTGATGTGGAATGCAACTGTGTTTGAATTTTTAAAAATTTATCAAGAAAGTATACGTGGCTTCTCATTATGCTATATATATATATATATATATATATATATATATATATATATATTCAGCGTTACATATTAGTCAGCTTCCGTTAGACACTATGGAGGGAGACTGTTAGGGAACTTTTTCAATGGTCACTCTGGAAAATCACAATTTTGATTAATAAAGAATATATTAGATGATTATAGGATTCTGACATTCCCTTATTATTACACACACCACACACACACATACTCTCTCTTTCTATCTCTCTCTCTCTCCCTCTCTCTCTCTCTCTCTATATATATATATATATGTATATATATATATATATATATATATTGTTGTAACTAAGCCATTCCCATTATGCGACATGTGTGTGTGTGTGTGTCTTGAACAATAAAAATGTCACAAATTAAAATTTCAGACAAGTATATATTGATATATTCGATTTATTTTATAAATTATGTTCTTTGTTTTATTTTTTAAATTACGTTCTCCTGTAATGACCAGCATGTCCATTATCAGGAGAAAAGAATTCCTGCATGTTAGTAGCAATGAATTACAGGGGTTAATGACTGTCTCTGCAGAAAGGGAACTTTGCCTGTAGTTTTCGTTTGACTTTTTTTATCGTTTATTATGTTTAGTCTTTGTATTTTGGCCAAATGTCTTTTTCAAGTTCTTTTAAGGAGAGATTAGGAAACTCATGAGTCTCATATTTACTTCCTTTGGTCATTTTGACAGCATTATTAGTTGCTGGGACGGAGATGTGTATGTTACGTGTATGTAATCTTTTAGATTTTGGGGAATCTGCGTGACGTGTATATGTCTATATATTTGTGTGAATGTGTGTATGTGGGAGACCTTATCACCTCTGCAAGCCTGTCTATCTAGTGAATGAGGGTGAGGTGGGGCTAGGGGAATCAGCTTTTGCCCTTCATGAGTTGTGTCCTTTTCTATGTAGTAGCAATAGAGTATATTCAACTATACAAAGATTATAATGTGTAAGAGTGAAATATGGTGGGGGTGATCTATGGGGTTACATATTAATTCTATCTGTGCTTTTTAGTTTATTTTTAAATCCGTCCGGACAAAGTGGTTTGAGGCGCAAAATGCATCTGTCTTCAGGTTCTTCTAGTATTTTCCTAAGTTTATCTTTTGTCTCTATTTCTATTCTTTCAATAACTGTGAATTTTGCATGGCTATTAAAATCATGTTTTTCTAGGCGGAAATGTTCTACAGGTAACAATCATTCGTGGGAAGCCATCTTAATCTGATTCCGATAATTATTAATTATGTAGTGAAATGGCTATTCATATTTTCCAACATACTGTTTCTTATAATTTTTTCTAAGTTTTCAATACGGTTGCAACTTAATTTTAGTGTATTTTTATTGAAAATAGTACCTAGTTTACTTTCTCTAGGAAAGTGCTTAACTATTAAGACAATATTTTTTTGTCCTAATTTGTTCTTTACCATTTAGTTGTATGGGGGTGTATACCAAATTATTTTTCTACTTGCGTTTTTTCTATGCTTTCCATTATCCTTTTTTATATAAGTTACTTTTGGGCTTTTGTAGCCACTATCTTTTAGAACTTTATTATAGAAATTAATATGTTCATAGAAAATCTTCTCATTTGTACTTATTCTTTTTTCGATAGATAAATGTATATGCTTAATGATAGATAGAGGATGCTTTGATTTAGAGTGTATATATAAAGGGTTGTTATTGGCTTTTTTATAAGGTATGTATACATTTTTCATTAAATTTTTCATCTAATGTTATATCAAATTTTACCGTAATTTTTAAGTTCAGGCTTTTAAATTTTTTATATAATATCTTTCTAATTTTATCGATTTTAAAGTTAGTAGTGTTCTTTATAACCATAGGTCCATCGTCTCTGTATAAACCAATGTCAGTTATATTAATTTCACGTATTATTTTTAAACACACACACACACACACACACACACACACACGCTCACACACACACACACATATATATATTATATATATATATATACAAGTATAGGATTGGTGTATACGGAATAAATTCCAATAACCAACAAATACTATGGTTAAAAGAGTGCTCAATACAGAGTAGAGCAAATATAATCATTTATTCGAAAATTATAACATAAAAATAACATAAAATGCCCATTTTCTTTCAACACTTCTGGTGTCTTATCAATGAGATACCAGAAGTGTTGAAACAAAATGGCTATTTTTGTAGTGATTTTATAACATTTTTATGTTATAATTTTCGAATAAATGATTATATATATATATATATATATATATATATATATATATATATATATATATATATCTGATAACCCCTGACGAATAGACGAAGTGATTGCTGGAGTGTCAATCTAACAAACACTAGGGTAGAGATGCTTAAAATAACGACAATCACCTTTTGCATTTAAAAGCATTATGGGAAAATAACGGTAATGGATAACAACGCACAACTTTGTATAAATACTTATATTAATGAACAACATATAGTTTTGTATTACTTGCACTCCTGAAGATGATCTTGGGAGAAGATCGAAAATACTTGAAAATAAAAGAAATTTAAACAGCTATAGTACATTTCTCTCATCCTCTAACATCAATACACGGAAGGTTATTCGTGAGTATGAAAGGATTTTGTTAAAAATTAGCAGACATTATGCATGCAATTTATTCAGTCAGACATATATATATATATATATATATATATATATATATATATATATATATATATATATATATATATTTCTTTTGGATAGCAAGAGTTTTATTTTAATGAAAGCTAATTTTTCTTTCTTGTACCAAAAAATATTTACAAAGAAAGTGTCAAAATTTAAATTAAATTATATGATGCGTTTCATTTAAAAATTATTTTTGCTCAGCTTAGCAAGTAACTCGTCCATAAAACTCTTATATTTTTCCGTTTCTCTTCGTTGCCTGAGAAATGTTTTAAAATAAAATATTCTTTTTTCATTCATTTGCATATTAGGCTGATCGGTGCAATGCTGTATCGAGTAACATTAATTGTACTCATATTTATCTACGTTAAAGGGCACATTGGCGTGGCGTAATCGTCAGCAAGCTTGTCTCGCAAGAACAATTTCGATTGAGCAGTGAGTTCGATCATCAGTGGGTGCCCCATATTTTCGGCCTTGTGCCACATCTAAGGTATGCTTAGAAAATCAATATTTTCTACGTTAAAAAAGTATACAGAATTATTTACAAAATACCAGAAGAAGAATAAAAATTGCAAATGTAAGAAGGTTTATTATTACTAATGTACCCGTGCTGTCAAAAATGGCGCCAATTGTTGGAAAGTTTTCGTAGTGAGATGCAATGAAAGAAATGTCTTAAAACACTGTATTGAGATTGAATAATGGAGACAAAAATTCACAGCTAAAATAGAGGCCAACGAACTGTTTAATTAATCCGTTGCATTTACATATGTTTGACTTTCAATGGGACAGAAAATATATAAATACATAGTTTTTTGTTGGCGCGTTTCGTCTTTCGATTATTTTAAGGCAAAAATGAGATCGAAGTGTTCGTTATAGTTACATTAAAAAATTCAAATTTAAAAAAGAGAGATAAGCTTCTGCGTAAGCCTCTTTCTGGTTAATGTAAATTTCCTTTATACTAAGAGTTTTTTTCTTTTTCTTTTTTTCTTTCCATGTCGACAATATAGTTAAATTCCCAGGTCATTTCTCTGGACAAGACAAATTGGTTATAAGATGACAACTGGAAAAAAAAAAAGATCTTTTCCTTTTTGCCTTGAAAAAGTCGGAAGATGAAACGCGTCGGTAAAAAAGAAAACTAAGATGTTTTTTCTAATTGTTATCTTGTACACAGAATTGATCTGGGAATGTAACTATATTAATAAATAAATGCACGTTGATAATTACTATATGATTTGATTATATGTGTAGATGATAAACAATATAGATATTATATAAAATAAAATATTTATTTTTTACGGCTTATCAACCTTTGACAGGTTATTTAATGCCAGAAAATATTTTTAGCTCTTCGTAAGTTTTTTTTTCGAGATAATAATGATATTTACTGATACAAGTTCTACAAACTGACCTATAACTGGGAGAAGAAGACATGAATTCATACATTTACCAAGGACATTTGCCTGTGTGAATTTAATGAACCCGACTAGAACTGAGACTTGAATCTCTGATTTTGAATTCAGAGTCGTTATCCATTAAGCCACCCGCACATCCAAATTTACAGCATCTGCCATTCCTAAGTGGTCACACATCTCAGTATTGACCAGCCTCAACGTTGCTTAACTTGTGTTTTAAGGTGATATGGCCGAAAGGCCTTATAATTCTTAGACGTTCATTGGTATCTGTGATTCATGGATTACGCCTGGTTATATAAATCGTATTTTGCCCAATAGCTTTTCCTGTTAAAAAGAAAAGAAATATGCGTTTAAGATAACAATAAAATGGAAATATCTCTCAGAAGAAAAAGATTAGCAACAAAACGATAAAAACGGCGACAATGAAGCCTATTTCAAGACCAAATTGAAACAATACGATCACTTAATAGACTGAGATTATTTGTTTATTAAATGATCGTATTGTTTCAATTTGGTCCTGAAATAGGCTTTATCGTCACCGTTTTTATCGTCACCGTGTTTATTAGATTGTAGTATTATATCTGAGTGCATCACATAAAAGGCTTGAACAAATAATACTGCAATCTAATAAACGTAGAAGTAAAGGAACTGATTAATTAAACGGTTCACTTTGCTCGAGAATTAATTTTGCTTAAATGTGGATAAATATTTTGTTTGTATAGATTATTAAAATGTCTAAGGCAAGTAATCACTCATGATTTTACTAACGTAAGTCGATTCGTTTCTCTTACTACAGATGGGACAGAAAAAAACATTATCAAATTCATTCTTCAAACACTAAAGTACAATTATATTTTATTCAGTTATATATTTGCCATTATTTGAAATGCGTTGTTACCACCTATCAGGTAGCTCTTCGATATATATTGAGAAAAATTCCGCATGTATGTCTTCTCTTTTTACCGTGTAAACAGTTAGTTATGTGCCATGATACACGTTTAGGCGATCATGTATCTTTTAATGAGGCAGATTTTTCCGGCATTAGGTTGTCATTTCTTTCTGCGGTAGACCAGTTGCCATCCAAGGCTATAGAACCCGGTCTGTCTTGCTGTTTGCCCATAGCTGGGCGGTGGAGAAGAAGAGGATTCATACCTTTCCCCAGAGTATTAGCATGTAAGTGAATGTAATATGAATTCGAGTGGAATGCGATGTAATTTTCCTATTGGCTTTTTTCCTATATATATATATATATATATATATATATATATATATATATATATATATATATATATATATATGTGTGTGTGTGTGTGTGTGTGTGTGTGTGTGTGTGTGTGTCATGCAATATATTTGCTATATAATTGTTGTAGCATACCTATGGAAGATAATGGGTATGTCGCCACTGACATAAATACATTAGCAAATACTGTATGTTGGTCTGCAGCTGGAGATTCATTGTGGATTTCACATGACTTACTTCTAGCAGCTGACTACTTCTACGCGCCGCTGACGAATCTTATATGTGTTGTTCTTGTCCTAAGTATAATCGTTCATTACCTACCTTCGTGTGATTATTCTATTCAGTAACTTTCCCTAGGTTACAAAATTAATATATATAATAATATATATTTAAATATATATATTTCTGATTATCAAATTTATTCTTCCAAACAGGAATGATGATTACATTTTATTCAATTATATATTCACCATTATTTGCAATGATTTGTTACCACTTATCAGGAAAACTCTTTGATAATTTTATGAGTAATATTCCTCCAGTTTTGATGTGTTTCGACGAAATCTTCAATTTGGTTTTCTTTAGAGACTTGCCTCCATCAAAACGTTTTGCAGCGATCGAAAAAGCGGTAATAATCGGTTGGTACAAAGCCAGGAGAACATGGTGACTGGAGTGGAACAAACCAACCGAATTCCATTTTCTTCTCGTGTTGTTCTTGCTGTATGCGGACAAAAGAATCCAACGTGTACGCTGCCACTGACATGCTAAATGTTAGCACAAATTTATTTGTAACTGCAACGTATTAGCAGTTTAGATGATACATTAGTCATTACAATTGGTTCCACACAACAGGAATTACTAATAACTCAACCTAATGTATACTATATAAGATATATGATATAATGTATGTGGTATAATATTATGTATTTTCCAGGCAATTCTCATCAGAATCCATCTTGAACATTTATAAATCTATCATTCGTCCGTGCATGGAATACTGCAGACATATCTGATCTGGGCTTCCTACTTGTTATGGGTCCTTACCTATAACTACAGAATGAACTCTTCCTAACAATATGTATACTACGCCTCTCAAGAGAGAGAGAGAGAGAGAGAGAGAGAGAGAGAGAGAGAGAGAGAGAGAGAGAGACGAATCGATTCGAGCCGATAGTAGTTCACTCCAAACCAGACTGACAGTCATACTAACACCTTCCACATCTTATATTATTATTCCGTGTAATATATCTTCGTTATTTCTACTCTTGTGTCCGTGTTGTTCTTCCTTGGTCCTAACCTGGACCATAACACTATGAAAATGCATTGGAAAGTGATTTTACTATGAAAATGCATTGGAAAGTGATTTTACTATGAAAATGCATTGGAAAGTGATTTTACTATGAAAATGCATTGGAAAGTGATTTTACTATGAGAATGCATTGGAAAGTGATTTTACTATGAAAATGCATTGGAAAGGGATTTTATTATGAAAATGCATTGGAAAGTGATTTTATTATGAAAATGCATTGGAAAGTGATTTTATTATGAAAATGCATTGGAAAGTGATTTTACTATGAGAATGCATTGGAAAGTGATTTTACTATGAAAATGCATTGGAAAGGGATTTTATTATGAAAATGCATTGGAAAGTGATTTTATTATGAAAATGCATTGGAAAGTGATTTTACTATGAAAATGCATTGGAAAGTGATTTTATTATGAAAATGCATTGGAAAGTGATTTTACTATGAGAATGCATTGGAAAGGGATTTTACTATGAAAATGCATTGGAAAGTGATTTTATTATGAAAATGCATTGGAAAGTGATTTTATTATGAATATGCACTGGAAAGTGATTTTACTATGTGTTATGGGTCCTTACCTATAACTACAGAATGAACTCTTCCTAACACTATGTATACTACGCCTCTCAAGAGAGAGGGACGAATCGAGCCGAGCCGATAGTAGTTCACTCCAAACCAGACTGACAGTCATACTAACACCTTCCACGTCTTGTATTATTATTCCGTGTAATATATCTTCGTTATTTCTACTCTTGTGTCCGTGTTGTTCTTCCTTGGTCCTAACCTGGACCATAACACTACTATACATATACGAGGGTCATTCAATAAATAAGTTGAATTTTTCAGTATAAGGACTTCTAATACAGATAGAAGCTTACTCTTTTATTATTTTTTTTGTTTTACTTCTTTTTCACATGGATTTGATTTCTTTTGCAAATTATCATTTATCTCCTGTTAATTCACCTCTCCAAGTTCTCCACTGCCTTAACGAGGTATTCAACTCGCATCTGTTTGGGTACTGTCATCTAACTAACGCCTTTATCAACTGTGCTTAATAGTACATATATATATATATATATATATATATATATATATATATATATATATATATATATATATATATATATATATATTATAGGGCGAGAGTATTCGTGCCATTTTGAAAATAAGGTAAGGATTTACCTTAAATTTAATCAAGAAAGGCTGGGAGAATATAGACATAACTTTCGACATGAACTAAGAATTATAACAAAAAAAGATACAGAATAAATAATAAAGACTTTTTTTTTAAGTTACTCATTTGCATTTTTTTCCTTTCATCACGAGAAACACCAGCTTAGCGGAAACAGTACTAATCATTTATTATTTAAGCACACACACACACACACACACACACACACACACACGCGCGCACACACATACACACACACACACACACACACACACACACACATACATCTTTCTTTTCTTTCTTGATCTGATGAAGTCTAGAATGGCGAAACACGTAATCAAATCTAGTTTCGATAAAACGGTTTTCCATTTTTCATATTTCTTCAAAGGTTTGTCGGGATTCTACATCCAATTTTACACATACATACACACACACATATATACACACACGCGCACACGAATACACACACACGAACACACACACACACACACACACACACACACACACACACACACACACACACACATATATATATATATATATACAGGGTGCGATGCATAATTTTTCCTCTAAATTACGCCAAAATGAAAATAACACATCTCAATTTAACAGATATATTTACCAAAATTACACAGAAATATTTTGAAATATTATTTCAACCAACCAAACCATAATATTGGTAATGTTAGATGCATCCTTTTAGCATCTTCATTTAAATGCCAACAAGAATGTCGGAAGCTTGAGTTAGAATACATTTTTAAAATAAATTCTCAAATTCTAGGTTTAAATAGGCATACTCAGTAAATACAGTTTCCATAAAAATCCCTCTGCAAAGCCTCTAAATTCCTAATTATGGCAGACAACTAGCCTCCAAAAAACTAGATTTCATCAGTAATATAACACATCCCCCCAAAAAAAAAATATCCCCAAAAAGTACAACTTCATTTTTATTACATTTTTTTAAAAGCATATCACCCCAAGCAAGCTGGGAGTGCTACTAGCATGCAAGGGTTTACAGAGAATGAGAGTAAGAGTAAAGAGGGTGCTTGAAGAAGGACAGAGAGCAGGCTCAAGTCATCAGAAGATGTCGATTGACATTACATTAGATTATAGCTATCAGGGAAGCACATAAGTGGAAGGGAGTTCCTCTGTCAGGAAGTGCAAAATAGCAAGCTGTTGTAGTAGAAGAGACAGCTAGATTTAACCATTTTAACAGTGAAAGGGTGGGGCCAAGATGCCAACCTAGTAGCACGCTTAAATTCAGGCAGTCGGGGTACCAGTGAAAATAGCTTGTCAGAGCAGTTACCATGAAAATATTTGTAGAAAAGAAAGAGGGAAGCCATATAACGTCTGTGAGAGAGTAACTGTAGACAAGATGCCAGATCAGGACCTATCATATTGCATATCTGTCTCTGGATTTTGTTGAGGACCTCGAGATTAATACAGTTTCTATAAAAATGCATCTACAAAGCATCTACACCCCTAATTATGGCAAAAAACTAATCCCCCCAAAACTAGATTTCAGCAGTAATATAACACATGTACCCCCACCCAAAAAACAGAATGTTGGTTGTTTGAAATCTGCAGCTACAGTGGAATTGATGATATTATCTTTGAATTCATATGGTTATCAAGACAGAATTCCATATCTCATCCATTCTTTACTATCATATATACATACATGTACACACACGCACACACACGCACAGAGACCCTATTATATAGCAGTATCATATCACACTCACATCCTTGTATCACCCGTCTCAGTGGTGACACCAGGGTAAATATCTAGACCACTTCCTATTACTCAGTCTTCTTTTGTGTGTATATATCGTAAATTAATTGATTTCCTTCTTTATTTTGGCGAACCCACCGACTTTATTCCAGTCTCAAGTCTATATTTAGTGGTAATCTTGGTCAATCATCTGATATCTCTTAAGGTGAGCACAAAACATATTGGGGGGTCACTGTAGTTCAACTCTTCTTAGATAAAAGGTTCTTGATGGATATTCATTTCGATTCAGTCCACCGGTATTTTCCTGGCGCGAAACATTATACAAAAAGAAATTACGTTAATTAGCTAGTCAAGTGTTCGCTGCTTATTATAATTTTGAATAATTTTTAATTAGCAGAATATATTTTATCGTGGTTATATCTGAATTAAATGCAGAGTAAAATATTTAAGCACGTGTGGTCTTTGGTTAATTAAAATCAAATTTTTGAGTGTTGCATTTCAAGAGAAAAAGATCTTACCATTTAGAATACTGAATAGAAGAATATTTTTTTTTATTTTATTTTTTCTTTCTTTTATTTTTTCTTTCTTTTATTTTTTCTTTCTTTTATTTTTTCTTTCTTTCTTCCCATTCACCTTTCTTTCTTTCTTTTATAATGTTTCCCGCCTGCGTCAGCATTTTTAATATCTCGTGTTTTGTCTTTCCTTTGTAATGTATTATTTCTTCAATTTATATTTGTTACTTTTTGTTTGCCTCGCTTCCTTTTGTCTGTTTCCCGTAGCCCCCTTTTCCGTCTTTGCCCTTTTCTCCTTGTTTCATCCTTTTGTCTTTTTCCCTTCGCCCCCCTTTCCGTCTTTGCCCTTTTATCCTTTTTTTATTCTTTTTTCCGTTGCTCTATTTATCTTCTATTCTCTTTTCCTTTTTTTCATTTCTCTTCTCTCCTTTTCCTACCTCTTGCCTTTTCTCCTTCTTTCTTCCTTTTCTTTTTTCTTCTTCCTTTCTTCTTATCCCGTTTCACCTTTTTCCCTTCTCCTCCTTTTTCTTCTTTTTGCCTTTTCTATTTTTCTTCTTTTCCATTTTCTCATTTTTTGCTTTTCCTTTCTCTCCCTTTTTTCTTCCTTCCCCTTTTCTCCTTTTCCCTTTTTTCTTCCTTTTCCTTATTTCTTTTTTCTTCTTTCCCCTTTTCTTCTTTTCTTTATCTTCCCTCATCTTCTTGCTTCCTTTTCTCCTTTTTTCTTCTTTTTGCCTTTTCTATTTTTCTTCTTTTCCATTTTCTCATTTTTTGCTTTTCCTTTCTCTCCCTTTTTTCTTCCTTCCCCTTTTCTCCTTTTCCCTTTTTTCTTCCTTTTCCTTATTTCTTTTTTCTTCTTTCCCCTTTTCTTCTTTTCTTTATCTTCCCTCATCTTCTTGCTTCCTTTTCTCCTTTTTTCTTCTTTTTGCCTTTTCTATTTTTCTTCTTTTCCATTTTCTCATTTTTTGCTTTTCCTTTCTCTCCCTTTTTTCTTCCTTCCCCTTTTCTCCTTTTCCCTTTTTTCTTCCTTTTCCTTATTTCTTTTTTCTTCTTTCCCCTTTTCTTCTTTTCTTTATCTTCCCTCATCTTCTTGCTTCCTTTTCTCCTTTTTTCTTCTTTTTGCCTTTTCTATTTTTCTTCTTTTCCATTTTCTCATTTTTTGCTTTTCCTTTCTCTCCCTTTTTTCTTCCTTCCCCTTTTCTCCTTTTCCCTTTTTTCTTCCTTTTCCTTATTTCTTTTTTCTTCTTTCCCCTTTTCTTCTTTTCTTTATCTTCCCTTATCTTCTTGCTTCCTTTTCTCCTTTTTTCTTCTTTTTGCCTTTTCTATTTTTCTTCTTTTCCATTTTCTCATTTTTTGCTTTTCCTTTCTCTCCCCTTTTTCTTCCTTCCCCTTTTCTCCTTTTCCCTTTTTTCTTCCTTTTCCTTATTTCTTTTTTCTTCTTTCCCCTTTTCTTCTTTTCTTTATCTTCCCTCATCTTCTTGCTTCCTTTTCTCCTTTTTTCTTCTTTTTGCCTTTTCTATTTTTCTTCTTTTCCATTTTCTCATTTTTTGCTTTTCCTTTCTCTCCCTTTTTTCTTCCTTCCCCTTTTCTCCTTTTCCCTTTTTTCTTCCTTTTCCTTATTTCTTTTTTCTTCTTTCCCCTTTTCTTCTTTTCTTTATCTTCCCTTATCTTCTTGCTTCCTTTTCTCCTTTTTTCTTTTTTCCGTCTTTTCTTTTTCTTCCTTTCCCTTCTCTACATTTTCTTCCTTTTCTCCTTTTTTCCTTTTTCTTTTCCCGTTTCTACTTTGTCTTCCTTTTCCCGTATTTGCCTTTTACTTCCTTTCTTTCTTTTTCTTTCTTTCTTTTGTCTCCTTTGTCTTTTACATTTTTCTCCCTTTATTTATCGTATTTAAATATAAAGTTTTCATCTTTTTTTTTCTCATTTCTTTTTTATTCGCCTTTTTCTTTTCTTGGAATTTCTCTTGATTATATTCGTTTTCTTTCTTTGTTTCTTTATTTCTTTCTTTACTTCCTTTCTTTTTCTTTTATATTAATTTGTCCGTTTTTTCTCCTTTCTTTCTTTGATTTTTCCTATTTTCTTTCTCTCTTTTTCCTTTTGTTATTTCTTTCTTGTCCCTTGTGGTTTCTATATTCATTCTTTCCTTCCTTAGTTTTCTTTCTTTCTTTTTTTGTTTTTCTCTCTCTCTTTCTTTTCTCTCTTTAATATTTCACACCCTTTCTTTCTATTTTGGGTATTTATTTCTTTTCTCTTATCGTTTCTTCCTTTGTTCGTTTCCTACCTTTCTTTTAATTTTTCTTTTCTTTTCTTTTCTTTTCTTTTCTTTCTTTCTTTCTTTCTTTCTTTCTTTCTTTCTTTCTTTCTTTCTTTCTTAAATATTTCGCCTTGTGTCATGTTTGCTGCTTTGGCTGATTATCTCTTTCTTGTTCTTTGTCGTTTCTGTCGTCTTTTTTTCTTTCCTTCCTTTTCTTTGTTTGTTTCTTTGTTTCTTTGTTTCTAAACACAAATTTAATCTCTATTTCACTTTCTTTGCTCCTCTTCCGTCCTGTTCATTTATTTTCTTGTTCGTTCGTTTGTTCGTTCTTTTTCGTCTTAGCAGCCGATAACATTTGAATGTCAAGGTCGTTGAGTAGGAAGAGAAATATCTCATGTTTCGATCAGAGAATATACAGCTGGGAAATAACTCTCAGCTCGAGGCAAAAATGTTGAAAAATCCTAAATAATCAGCATATCGAATTTCCTTGTAATTATGAAATGTATTTATAAGTGGTAGAAAGACTTTAGATTATACAAATTAAATAAAACACAGATGGAAAGAATTATGAGTTTTTTTTCATTACAAAATACGATTCGCCATATTTGATTTCAAGTAGGAATTTAAATTAATGGATTAAACTTGGGAAGAATTTCAAATGTGTTGATATGCAAAAAAATAAAAAAATAATTTTAACAGGAAAATCTAGGAATCAAATATATGTTGTAAAACATATATTGATTTCTTTGGAATGTCAAACGGAACTTTCGTCATGATTCCCATAATCCATAATTACAGGGACGCCCGATGGACTGTAGTCATAGCCGCAGTGTCTGGGGCAAGTTAACCTGACGGAATCCATCTCTCTTCATGATGGTTGGGCATTTAGACCTTTCTTTCTTCTAAATTGATTGACCCCTTAAGAGAAGAGAGCACAGTCAGAACTGCTATTTAACCCACATATGTGGGGATGAAAAAGGATTCTTACCTGTGGCAATACTATAAGCACCTCCCATCTCCCCTCTCGCTTGTAACCATCCAGTGTAAAAAAATAAAAGTTTCAGAATTGAAACTGAATTAGTAAAATAAAGCTTCATGAGCTTCTAAGAGTTGTTGCTACGTGATATTACCTTTTCTAAGGGTAATAGTGCAGAAGTGAATATGACTCACTCGGATGGAATTCGAACTCGTCTCGATGAATTCGCTTTCTCTTTCCGGTTTACTAACCATTGCAGTACCCGTTGTTAAAGATAATCATGTATCATTAAATTCATGAGTTCAATTGCTGTAATAAGTTGTCTGGAAAAGACACCCAGTCCGTATCGATGCAGAGTAACATCATAAAAAGTAATTGAAGGTTACGAATTGGGCAATTTCCTCGAAAGTACATGAGATATGTAAATGGATGAACGCAATTATAAAAAAGTAGATTAAATGTTACACTTTCAATGAGGCTCCATGATTTAAACGTCTATTGGGTTTCAAGTTTACCCCAGACCATAAAGAGAACTCATATATACGATCCCTTCTAAATACACTGGTAAAATGGTCTGCTCATTCTAACACTTTTATAACGGGAGAGACTTGGAAGAAAGGTTTATTCTCCCGTTTACATCTCCCCCTTCCCTTAATGGGCATTATTTTAATAACACCGTACTTCATGCAGAGAGAACGGGATAGCTGAATGGAAAATGAATGGCAAACATGCTTTGTTCTCAGAGAGACTTTTATACTACTAAGACATAGTGGTAGAATCCCCGACTGACACTAATTCAGTTGGGTTTCGATCCTAGCTAGAGGCAAACGGACGTCTAACCACAGTGATGAGCTGTGAAACAGCGAATCAGTCTGTCTGTGGATGACAATATATATATATATATATATATATATATATATATATATATATATATATATATATATATATATATATATATATATATATATATATATATATATATATATATATATATATATATATATATATTTTAAGCTTATCACCCCAAGCAAGGCTGGAAGCCACTAGCACGCAAGGAATTACAGAAGGTTTGGAGGAAGAGCAGATATGGGTGGTAAAGGAGAGGATGTGGAGAAAGATAGTGGATCGATCAAGGCAAGGGGGTTACAGAAGATTTGGAGCAAGAGCCGATAGGAATGAAAGGTGAAAGGATGTGGAGAAGGGAAGTGGATAGATCAAGGCAACTGGAAATGTCGATTGTCGTTACACTTAAATAGTTGGAGATTATATTTGTCAGGGAAACAGGAATAAGGAAGGGAGTTCCACAGGCGAGATGTGCGAGACAAGAAGCTATTGGAGTAGAAGAGACATCTACATCTAACAGTTCCAACGGTGAAGGGGTGGGAACAGGATGCCAGCCTCGTGGGACGTTTAAATTCATGAGGTCTAGGAACCAGCGAAAGCAGCTCATCGGAGCAATTACCGTGAAAGTATTTGTAACAAGACAGAGCGAGGCAACGTCGCGTCTGTGATAGAGCGACTGCAGACGAGATGACAGATCAGGGCCAATTACATTGCATATCCGTATATATATATATATATATATATATATATATATATATATATATATATATATATACATGTATCCCACGCAAAGAATAATATATGACATATATCTACACGGCAAACAAAAGTAAGGCGAAACAAAAAAGGAAGGGTTTTACATATAATAAGAAGAGTCTTCTCTGTTTCTAGAGAAGTCATGTTTAGGATTCCTGATTAAACTGGGACAGATTCATCTACTATGTCTCAGGCGAGGACATATTCCTCGAACGGGGAACGGCGAATCATGGGTTTTCCCAAATTGAGGATTGCTAGCCAGAGATTTCTATATCTGGGGAAGATATATTACCATAGAGATATGGCAAACTGTGGCATATCCAGGAGGATTCAGATTTAGCCTCAGCCCAGGCCCCTCAGCCCAGGCCCCTTAGCCCAGGCTAAAAATCAAACGCTCGATCTGGCTGCTGTAAAACTGATTGAATGACTGTCCAATCTCGTCACTGTATGAGTTTGCGTCACTAAGCGCCCGTCACGTCATCCACATGACTTATCTCCGTCAAAGAGAGATAAACGTCTTTTGTATCCTTACACTTAAAAATAAGCATTTCACCGAAGTAAGATAATAAAGCCACTAAGATGCAAGAAGTAACTAACAACTGCAATGCTTTATTATTTATTTTATTTTTTATTACAAGAGACAGATTATACAAAAAAGCGTAGTATTGCTGCCGCATTTGGGCTGGGGTTATTCAGTCCACACTGCCCAGGCGTCAAAAACTTCAAAATCGGTAGCGTCTTCTTGTAGTGAAAGTCTTAATTTCTACTCTATCCTCTTATTGACACTGACGCAACGTCGCAAAGCCTGTCGCTACTCTGTTGCTATTTCCATGGCAAATGTTCAGATGAACTTCCGTCTTTGATTCCATCAGTACAAAACTTTTTTATATGGACACGCAATGTCCCTTCCACAATGTCGAATCACTCTCATTTCCCCCGAATGACAATGTAATTAACACATGCTGCCGCGAGTAATTTATTTCTAATCCTGTTTCTAATTTATTTATTTGACTATTTAAAATATTTTAAAAGAAAAGTAACTAAAAAGAAAATATTTTTCAAAAGAAAATATGAACGTGCCCGGTTTCTACAGAAAAATACGAGGGTCATTCAATAAATAAGATTTTTCGGTATAAGGACTTCTAATACAGATAGAAGCTTACTTTTTAAAAATTTTTCAACGTAGTCTCCCAGCACTGTCACACACTTTTCCCATCTGTGCACAAGTTTCCTTATTCCCTCAGCGTAAAAATCTTTGGACTGATGTTTCAGCCAGTCGCTCACAACACTTTTGACTTCATCGTCACTTTTAAACTTCGTGCCTCTCGTGAACGCTTTCAAGGGACCAAACAGGTGAAAGTCTGAAGGCGCAAGGTTTGGGCTGTAAGGAGGATGAGGGAGCAGTTCCCAGCCCAGCTCATTGATGGTCTGCACCGTTTGGGCTGCTGTGTGAGGCCTTGCGTTGTCATGATGCAAGATGACTCCTTCTGACTGATGACCCCTGCGTTTGTTCTTTATGTCTTTCAAAGTCCTTGCAATGTCATCCACTGTCACCCTTCTGTCAGACTGAATGAGGTCATTGACTGATTCAATCAGCTCAGGAGACCTCACTTCTGTAGGCCTCCCAGGCCTGTCTTCATCATCAACACTGCTCTGTCCTTCTTTAAACAATTTAGCCCACTTGTAGACATTTTTTGGCTGAAACATGTGGCACCATACACAGTTGACATTCTCCTATGAATTTCAACTGGTTTGCGCCCTTCAGTAACCAAAAACTTGATAACTGACCGCTGTTAAATCCTGGAGCATGCTTCTGGGTCGGCCATATTTGTTAATCGCCAAAGCTCTAAAAGTTGTTTTTTAATCTGCAAAAGAAATTAAATCCATGTGAAAAAGAAGTAAAACAAAAAATAAAATAAAAAATAAAAAAGAGTAAGCTGTCTATCTGTATTAGAAGTCCTTATACCGAAAAATTCACCTTATGTATTGAATGACTCTCGTATATACTGTCGAATAGGGTAGCAGCCACTACTCTTGCTTTAGCCAGATGTGCATGCGTTAGGAACCTTATAACCTACAGCTACCCTTTTCAGCATTATGGGTTTTCACAAAAACAGGAGTATGTGACGTAGAAATTTCATGTGACAAGCGCTTTTCATGCAGCATCACGAGCGAAGATGGACGTGAAATTCCGCGCTTCCAAAACACAACGCATTGCCTAGACACAAAACGCATTCACTGCTTCTCTAAACAAAAAAGTAAGTTAAAACGTCCACTCATTCTTTTTACAGGAACTACCACAAGAATATTCTTTAATTAACTTACTCTTTCTGGAATTATCCTGAAACACTCGCTATAATAAATGTTCCCGATCGAATAAAAACTTTCTATCACATTTTTTTCTTTTTCACTGTCAGAACGCAACAGGTTGAGACCTCAAAGGCTCCCAAAAGAACAAGGGTAATAAACGATACAAAATATTAACGCGTATTGGAATATGATACTATATATTAGCCAAGTGTAATGTAAAAAGCAAATATGCTGGAGCAGAGGAATCTAATATAATGAAATACTTGCGACAAGAAACCTAAAATGGAGCATACGAAAATTGAGTAAATTAGTAGAGATATTGAAATGGAGTAATGTAAGATACAATAGCTTGGCGTAGAGTAATCTAATATAAAAAAAAACAAAACAAAATGGCGACAAGGAATCGAAGATAAAATATATTGCTAACAAGTTATCTAAGATACAAGGTATTGGCGAAGAGTCATATAAAACGTATTGGTGCAGAATACTCTGTGTTGTAAGATATTGGCAACGTAGAATATGAAATATAATATATTGGCGAGGAGTAAACAATAGATTAGCGCTAAATTGGCGTAGAATATTCTAATATATAACATACTGGTGATGAGTGTTCTAAAAAAACATTTTAGAGAAGGCAAGATATCTCCTGGAAACTTAAATAATTGGTGCTCCTGGGACTTTGGTTACTTCTATACGTCTGTTCTGTTCAACAAATGCTTACATATTTATGTTCAATAAATGCTCTCCTTTTCCTGTTCAACAAAGACCCTCCTTTTCTGTTCATCAAATGCTCTCCTTTTCTATTTAACAAATTCTCTCCTTTTTGGGTTCATCAAATGCTCTCCCTTTCCTGTTCAATAAATTACCTCCTTTTTCTATTCATCAAATGATTTCTCTTTCCTCTTCAACAAATATTCTCCTTTTCCTGTTCACGAAATGCTCTCCTTTTCTATTTTACAAATACTCTCTTTTTAGTGTTCACGAAATGCTCTCCCTTTCCTGTTAAATAAATGCTGTCATTTCCTGTTCAAGAAATGCTCTTCTTTTCTATTTAACAAATGCTCTCCTTTTTATGTTTATCAAATGCTCTCCCTTTTCTGTTCTTGAAATGTTTTCTTTTGACTGTTCAACAAATACTCTCCTTTTCTATTTGATAAATGTTCTTTTTCTTTTCATTGAATGTTCTATTCCCTCTGTTCAACAAATGATCTCTTATTTCTGTTCAATAAATCTCTCCTTTTCTGTTCGACAAATGTTATCAATTTACGCTTCTTCTTTTTTCTCTCCAACAAATTCTCTATTTATCCAGATAATTTCCTGGGCAAACAAAAACAAAGATGAAGAATGTAGCCTGAGTAAAAATGATAAAAATAATCAAAGCTTAAAAATCAATGTTAAAATTTCCTAATACCGTAATTCCTCATGGATAATACGCATTTTTTTCTATGAAATAATGAGAAAAATCAGGGGTGCGTATTATGCACAATTACAAAAAATCTATAAAAAACTGCCGTTTTATAGGTCGATTTCAGTTGTGAAATGACTACTCACAACAAACATACGGCAATTTGACACTAACATTCGGCGATTACGACTCCATAAGGATGTCAAATACAATCATATGTACCTAACAATACTAACAAATGTAAAATAAAATAAGAACTATCATAAAACAAAATTAGAATAATATTATTCTATGTTTAAAACCATTTTTAAAAATAAGAGTAGGAAACGCTGGCCGTAATGAAATTGGAGACGTACAATTTATAGGGTTTGATTACCAAACAAAAGGTGCGTATTATGAGTGAGTAGAAGTATTTTCCCACACTTTGATCACAATCTTAGGTGGGCGTATTATGGATGAGGGCGTATTATACATGGAGAATTACGGCATATCTTAAAATAACTGAAGCTAAACTTTAAACTTTTTAAGTCTAATAAGAAATATTGTATACAGTCTGTCCAAAAAGTCTTCACACAATTTCAAAGTCATTAGGAAAAACATATTAGAGGTGGCAACTAAATGTTTGTTACATATTAATATATTACTATTAAAGTTATATTTATTTAGTGGTGTTTGCCCAGTACAAGGTCCGGGATCACTCGAGATAGAGAGTAAGAGGTACAATTTATGTGGATATGTCCGGAAGATAACGGTTAATCCTAGAACTGAACAGATTAAGATTGTAGTGATCGGGAAAGCAAGCTCTTGGGAGTCGGTTCTCCAAGGTAGTGGTTCGTGAGAAGAAGCTGTTTGAATGAAACTTAAATATCACCAAAGGGATAGGAAGAGAATAAGCGTGGTTTGTTACAATACGCGTGGAATGGTGGGTTTTAGCCGTGAAGGTTACGACTAGTAGAACTAAGAAGTGTAGTTCATCTGAACACTCACCATTGAAATAGGCGATAGAGCAGTGAGAGGCTTGCAATGTGCCGTCTGCGAGAAAGGGGTTGCTGAATGTAAAATAATTCGTCACCTACAAGGACGCGGAGACGGATTTGGATTCTAACGAGGCTAGAAACTGACCATCTCACGCCCATATATGGCAGCAATGCTTCGTTTTTGGTTTGATCTGGCTCTTGGAAAGGTAGAATATAGCAGAAGGAATAAGGTACATACTGGATCGTTACAGGGAACCGACCATTTTTCAAGTCATCTTTTGCGATGGGTCGTATGCACGAGTTCCACGAGGTCTGGGTTGAGTATCATTTAATTTAAAGGTCTCTAGATCACTGGATAGGAGTGGTGGCTCAATTCCTTGGCACCTTTCGTTCACCAGAGAGAACATCTATGTGATTTCTCTTTTGGGGCTAAACGGAATATGTCGTCTCCCGCATTAAAAGCAATGAATAACTGTCGAAATTGCGACTATTGAAGAAAAGTGTGTTAAAAAGGATATAGACAGAAATTGAATATCGCTTAGGTATCCTTCATGCAACGAATGGGGATAAAATGAAGGTCGTCCACAACGTATTCTCCTCCAGTTCCTTTCATACGAACGCTGGTGATCCTACACTCTGATCTTCCTCAACGATCTTGCTGATGTCATCAACTCCCAAGTTGACATCTACGCTGACGACACTACCATTCACTCCTGTCTGAATAGTGAATCCGGCATCGTTGACAAAACTAACCTGGCCGTAGGCCTGGAGAAGGACCTTCAATCTGTGATTGACTGGGGGCAGGAAATAGATTGTAAACTTTAATGCCTCCAAAACGAAACTTTACCCACCACAGAGAACCTTTCCTGCCTCGCATAAAAAACGGTTCCTCGAGAGCGCCTCGTTACGCCTGCTTGGTCTCACGCTGTCTGTTGACATGAGGTAAAACAAATACAATGAATCAACAGCTTCATCTATCGCAAGGAAAGTTGATTCTCTGTGTCGTGCCAGAAAGTTTTTCTCGTCTGAGTCCATCGTTCAAATCTAAAAGTCAGCAATCCATCCTTGCATGGAATATTGCTGTCATATATGGTCTGGTGCCCTCGCTGTACGTCTCGATATCCTCGACAAAATCCAGAGACGAATATGCAATGCCATAGGTCCTGATCTGGCATCTCGTCTACAGTCGCTTTCTCACAGACGTGCCGTGGCTCCCCTCTGTCTCTTCTACAAGTATTTTCACGGCAACTGCTCCGACGAGCTACTTTCGCTGGTTCCCAGACTGCACGAATTTAAGCGAGCTACCAGGCTGGCATCTCGGTCCCACCATTTCAATGTCAAAACGGTTAAATGTAACCTTCTCCTCTACTCGAATAGCTTCTTCTCTCGCACTTCCCGCCCGTGGAACTCTCTATAATCTTCAAATATTCAAGTGTAATGTCAATCGACATCTGATACCTTGATCTTGTTCCCCGTCCTTCTCTGTATCCGTTCTTCAAACACGCCTTTTTACTTTTACTCTTACTCTCTGTAACCCCTTGTGGCACTCCCACCTTGCTTTGGAGCTTAAAAAAAATATAGAAATTTAGTAGCTATTTGTATATAAACTTCTTCATTTACTTCGTATTATGTAAACGTTTCAACAGTATCCGTTGTAATTTTATTTTTTTCTATTTGTCTAATGACTTCGAGGACACAGTGCATATCGTTTTTACTGATTTGTTTTTTGTGCTACTGATGTCCTTTTCTCCAATTCGTAATATTACGCAATAATCAATGCCGTAAAAACGGTATGTAATTGTTGTTTTTTACGGCTTACCAACTTTTTACAGTTTAGTTAAAGTGAAAATATTTTTAGAGCTTAAGAATTTGTTTTATTTTTTTTAGAGATAATATTGATTTAAAGATAGAAAATCTACATATTTAATCCATAGCTAGGGGGAAAGGTTATTTGAACGTAAGTTAATATAGCGAACCCGACTGGAATTGGAACTCGGCTCTCCGATTATGGAATTATCAGCCGTTATCCATTACACCATCTGCACATCCAAGCTTGCACTACCTGATATTCCCAAGCGGTCACCCACCTAGATACTGATTAGGCTCGACGTTGCTTAACTTCGGCGGTCGTATGAGAACCTTTGTTTCAATGTAATATAGCCATAAGCCTTGATAATTTTAAGTTGACTGATTAAATGATCCGTTTTTTGATGTTTATCAAACCTTTGTCAGTTATTTGAAGTAATTATTTTTAGATTGTAAAAATTCTTTTTGAGATAAAAATTGTTTAGTGATACAAGTCTTACTAATTAACCAATGTTTTGGGGGAGAAACGGGTGAATTCATACTTTGCCAACGGTATTTGCATGTAAATGAATATAGCGAACCCAGCGGGAATTGGAACTCGGCTCTCCAATTAACAATTCCGAGCCATTATCCATTACATCATACGCACATCCAAGCTTACATCACTTGGTATTTCCAAGCGGTCACCCATCTAGGTGCTGATCAGGTTCGGCTTTGCTTAACTTCGGTGATTTCTTCAAATTGGAACTCGGCTCTCCAATTAACAATTCCGAGCCATTATCCATTACATCACTCGCACAGCCAAGCGTACAGCATCTGGTGTTACCAAGCGGTCACCCATCTAGGTACTGATCGGGCTCGACGTTGCTTAACTTCGGTGATCTTACGTAAGCTGATGTATTCTTAAGTAAAAAATTTATTAAAAAAAATAATGTACAGATATATCTTTAAAAAGTCAGGGATCGATTTGACGCTCTTTATGCCATCGACAAGTCACCGTTTCCTAAAATGATAAAAATTTGAATGACTCATCTACAGAAATTATTCCTCTTCCAAATGTTCACTATTTTACTCTACGGGTGGACCAGTCTATTTAAGTTGTGTCCGAGATTTACTTGACCCCACCCACCACTTGAGTCACACAAGGTCAGTTTTTTTTTAATGTGAGGACCTGAGTGTTTCCACTCGGGCCGATCGTCTTAGCTTGTCTATGCAGGTCAAAGCTTGTCTAAGATAGTCATAGCCGGTCATACCATCGCTACGTAAAAGATGTCACACAACGGTGTGGGGGAGCAAGGGAGGAGAGATGGCCTCCGTCACGGAACAGATACTACATCTATAGCATTCATCCCGACGGGCGGGGGGAACACTTCTCCTCTTCTGCCAACCCCTCCAGAAGAATTCCCCTTAGTCAAGTTGTGTCCATTACAAATGTAAAATGTTGGATTATTAATAGCAACGTGTCACTTTAAGATGAGGAGACATGTTTCAAGTTATGAAAACATTGAAATGCTAATGTTTCGAGATCAAAGTTAGATTTTCCGAAGTAAACCTTAAAAATATCTGAAGTCAAATTTAAAACGTTTGAAGTCTAGCAGATAAAAGTGCAGGATTATATATTTCCTTACCAGCCATTGGGTAATGGTTTGCCTTTAATATGTGGACCATTACGAATTTGGTTTGTTTGATCACTGGAAGTTAATATACATTTCGAAATGCCGGTAATGATTTCTCAAAGAATAATCTATGATTCTGCATATATTGAAAATGGTAAATTCTTTCACGGCTGCTTTGATCCAGCATTGTTGTCTGGCTTGAGAAAAATAGGAAATTACCATTTACACTAACAGTGAATTCCTCTGTGGGCCTCCATTTTGGGAAATTAAAGAAAAAATGATATAAATACTATAATTTATTTTATAAACTTTTAATAGATTAATAATAATATTAATTTTAAATATTAATAAAATAAAATATTAATATGTTAATATAAATTAATAATAAAATATTAATATATTAGTATAAATGAAAAAAATATTAAAAAATAATAAAATTAATTTTATATTTTAATTATATAAGGATTGTACAGGGTGACCTCCCCCCCAAAACGGGAATTTTTGAAGTGTGTATTGCCAGACATGAGCAAGTGGCAATACTGCGAGACAGTGACCTTGAGCAAGTAAACATTTCGTCATTTTAGTAACGAGAATGAAATTCACAGTATCCCAGCTGAGATGTTGCAGCAGTCAATGAGGAATCTCAACAGCAGATTTCAAGAAAAAAATTCGTATAGGAGGACGCCATCTACAGGACGTAATTTAAAAAAAATGAAAATTCCATCATTGTTTCTTAAATGGCATGTTTTAAGGTTTCAGTTACTATGAATTAAATATTTTTCTTCCGTCACTCTTAGTTTTATTGGATTGTTAAAAAGTTCCCGTTTTTTGGGGGGTCACCCTATATATCAAGAAAAGATTAACAGTATGAACCCCTTCAACAGCAGGAGCAATTTTCGGCAAAACCATCCATTCTGGGAGTCTATACATGTACTAGAGCACATAAATGTTCCATAGAATTTAGTTTTTAATACAAGTTTATTTTCATTACATTAGTTTTACTTCAAAATAAAGTATATGCATTTACTAGTTGTATAATGCAATTCTTAAACTTACCTAATAAATAAGCATTTTTTTTGCATCGACTTGTCCAGGAGTAAAAAAAATGTCGACGACAACTGCAGTAAATTGATAACGTGAAGTATTAGATAAAGAAATCGGCGACGAGTAATCTATGATTCAACAAATGCAAAGAAGAAGCATACTGGTAAATTTAAAAATAATAATGAGATCAGCCGTTTCCTTATGAGGAAACATTCGGTATTCATTGACCGAGCCGTTAATATCGCTGTCGAATGAAATTTATATAATCTTTCTCTTGAAAGAGTCTTTCAGGAAAATAGTTTTCTCGAGTCCATATATTCATGTTGATCTTTCTCTTACTGATGGGAGTTTCCTTTCTAACCTTTAGGCTTGTAGGAAGAAGGGGATATAGAAGTGTCCTTTCACATAGCCCCATAGAAAAAGAATCACAAGACATCAAGACAAGTCAACGTGGTGTCCATTTCAGCAGCACGTATTTTTAACAAAAGGTGTAAAAAAACTAAGTTGACTGTGCGGACATCTCATTGTGAATCTACCAGGAAGATGGATCGAGCGTGTCAGTGATAATGACAATGTGCTATTGAATTGGCCACCACGTTGACCTGACTTGACACCTTGTGATATTTTTTCTATGAGGCTATGTGAACGGACACTTCTATATCCCCTATTTCCTACAAGCCTAGAGTAACGTAAACAGAGAATCACCGAGGCGCTAGAGAATGTTATGCAATACATGCTACAACGTGTTCGGCAGGAGCTGGACTACCAACTTGATGTTTGTCGTGTCACAGGTGGTGTACATATTGTGACTCTTTGTGAAATCGTTTATAAAAATCTACATCCCTTTGAACATCTTGTTCGGATCTTGATAAATAAATCTTTTATTATTCAACATAAAGCCCATTTTATTTCGCTTGCTTGGGACATGTGGTTACACAGATATTCACATTTTAAATATGGTCAATCTTTTTGGATACTGAAACTCAGACATAAAAAGAAAGTACAAACTACTGAAATCAATTATGAAACTTCCAACGAATCTGTGGTATGATATTGAAAAAAAAAGTTTACATTTAGAAAAGGTAATCCGCTTAAGTAGTTGCGGCATGATGTGTATGTGGTGATACAGATTTTGTCTTATGTTTCTAAGACAAATTACCCGCGCCTTGTTGCGTGTCACGCATTTTTTGTAAGAAAATGATGATTGATTTTAAATCATTTTTATAATTTGTGAAGAAAAATAATGCATTTCGATATTACTCAATGATCTTGCTGATGTAACCTCCATCTTCTGACTTTCTCCTTCTATATTTCAGATAGAAATCATTCCCTTGTTCAAATATAAATTGAATTTAAATCAAAGGGAAAAATCAGTGGGTTAGATAACTATTTGTTGCAATACTTGAAATGAATGAATTGATGAGCAGATTTCAACATTGATATGACAGTTGAATCATTGCAAAAAATATGTATTGTAAGGCACTACCCACTGATTGGTGATTTCTTGCTCAATGTGACCTCCATCTTCTGGCTTTCTGCTTCTATATTTTGGATAGAAGTCATTCCATTGTTTAAATTTAAATTTAATGTAAATCAAATGGAAAAATATTTTCAGTGTGGGAGAGCGTACCCTCGGAGACTCCTTTTGATCAAAATGACATATACTTATCCATGTACTCGGGATAATGTAATTTCAGAATATATATGGTTATGGGTGTCTATCTCCAAAACTCTAGGTGAAGTTCGATAACAAACAGACAGACAGAGGTTACAACCTTATGTGTATAGATGTGCTATGCTGCCTTCCCCAATCTTTATTGTCCTCAGTATGCCCTTTGAGGATTAAATTTTCCAATCCCTCCTCTTTTATTATTTATGAAAGGAATTTCAGCTGCCTCTTCCTGATACAGAGCATAAGCGTTCTTTTCGGTTCCATTTTCCTTGAGAATTCTTCTCAGATTACACGCATCGTGCATGGAATTCTCAGTATCAGGAGAAATGCAATTCTGCTACCTGCAATCTTCTCTTTACCTTTGAGGAGATTTCCAAGCATTGAACGTCGTATAATAGGATTGATATTACATAGCAGTCCAGCACTCTTTTCTTTGCTTGTAAAGATTGGTTTTCGGGTTACTTCAAAAGTCTACTTCAACTGTGTATTTCTAACGTCTCCGACTAAATCTATGGACATTTATCTAATATTGAAATAGTGTTTTTTTTCTTAATAGGAGTAGATAGGTTCGCCTTTCGTCCGGTCGGCATTCCTCCTCGATCTTTGAACAAGAGTAGATTTGTTTTCCCTTTTTTAGTGTTTGCAATTGGGTTTCTTATTCCTTCTAAACACTTTTCCTTATGTGACCCTCTACCTTGATTGGCTCTTGGGTTTTATACAGGTGGATATAAATGTAAAAAAAACAAAACACAGATACACCCATAAGCGGTTTGAAACACAGGCATTTTATTTAAAACCTAAGTGATATAATTCGCTGCGAGTTAGTTTCCATACTCTTAGTTACTTTTCGACGCAATGACCTTTGAACTGTTTGACTTGGGTCAATCAGTACGGGATGTCTCCAACACGCTTCTCACAATAAGCTCCTGGAATTTGATGAAATTATAGCGAAGAAAACGGCGACTTACAAGTGACAGCGCGTCGCGTGTATCTTACGACGGAAAATGTGGCGAAAAAGAAAATGACTTACCAAAAAAAAAGGGGGGGCACGTATTCCGCATGACATGCAGAAGGCGAAATATTTAAATTAAAAAACAAGTCCGTCGCAGGAGTTGCTGTAAAAGTATTTTGATATGCAAAATTTGAGCGTCCTCTCCCAGCTGTCGACGAATGGAAAAATGCTCGGCGGATAAAAGCAGTTGGTGTGCTTGAATCGGGGGGAATGGGGTTTTTTGGCTATTGCGTTTGTTGGAGAGTGAGTTATTTTTCTGACTGGTTACGTGCATTGTGATTTGTGAGATAGTACCTGCGAATCAAGTTTTCGGCATTTCTTTCTGCCCTCGATGTTCGAGTCGGAACTTAGTGATTTATTTCCTTTGCAATAGAAATAAATAATTAACTTTTAAATTTGAATTTTATTTACTATTTTGTTTTCCTTCAATAGAAGTTAGGTGCGCCTATGGTCCGGTTCCCACGCCTACCCTGTCTTTTGAAAAGGGGTAGAGTTTTATCCCTTGTTATCTGTTCGAGATTATGTTTCCGGTTCCTTCTAAAGTCAACTTCAACTCTATACTTACCTAATATCATGAAATTCGATGTACTATTTTCCCCCTTAAATACGTTAAACTATCACCCGCTTCACACTCCTCCTCAGTCTTCTTCAGGAGTAGATGGGTTGGTGTATCGCCCGGTTCACACTCTTCCTTGCTCTTCTGTACAAGATTAGAGGTTTATCATTTGTCCTCTGTTATGGACTGGGTTTCCGATTCCATCTAAAGTCTACTTCAAATCTTTATTTCTGACATCTCCACCTAAACTCTGAAACCTTATTTGCTATTCATTTTTCTCTCCTCAACAGGAGTAGATGGGTTGATGTATCACCCGGTTCACACTCTTCCTTGGTCTTCTGTACAATATTAGAGGTTTATCATTTGTGCTCTGTGAAGGACTGGGTTTCCGATTCCATCTAAAGTCTACTTCAAATCTTTATTTCTGACATCTCCACCTAAACTCTGAAACATTATTTACTATTCATTTTTCTCTCCTCAACACTAGATGGGATGGCCTATCGCCCGGTTTACACTCTTCCTTGGCCTTGTGAACAGAAGTAGAGATTTATCCCGTGTTTTATAATTACCTTTCAGTCCCAAAAGCCCTTAGTAGCATTAACACTCTCTTTGTAGTGAACTGATTAAAATGAAATGGCTATATAACACATGCATTATTTACAAAGATGCAATCTTCAACTAAACAAATAAATACATTACCAACAATAATCTTTTTGTGGGGCTCTGTGGATAGAGAAATATGAATTTTCACGTTTAGCTTGCGGCCTTTAGTTATTTTTATATAATAAATGGCAAATATTAAATGTGCGTTTTTATCAACAGGTTTTAGACGTCAATTTATTAATAATTTTCGAAAAACCCAAGCCGGTAGGCAAAAACATTTTGTCTAAAAAGATGAGACGTCATCTCAAAAGGGTGTATTCTGTAAATGTAACGTATATAGTAGGAAAAATTATATATATATTTTATATTATATTATATCATATATATATATGTATATATATATATATATATATATATATATATATATATATATATATATATATATATATATATATATATTAAAAAGAAGAGAGAAACTGCAAACGTTTTGGCTGTAATCGATTAAAAAAAATATTATGCATTATTTTCCATAATTTTGATACACGTGTTTCCGGTCTCGCGACCTTCATCAGGCAAAGCGTAGAAATGTCCACATATTATTAAAAATGAGTGTTAGTGACCCAAATGTCTTTCTTTCAGTTCAAGAAAGACATATGTGTCACTAACACACAAAAAAGACAATGTCTCATAACGAGAATATTTAACATCGAAAAACATGAAGGAAAAAATTAATCATTTTTAATAATATGTGGAAATCTCCACGCTTTGCTTGATGAAGGTTGCCAGACCGGAAACTCGTGTAGTAAAAGTTTGGAAAATAAAGCATAATATTTTTGAAAAAATCCACATTACAACCAAAAACGTTTGCGGTCTTGTCTTCTTTTTAATATACACACTTTTCTCTCGTTGGAACTACTATAACCTCTCCCTTATATATATATATATATATATATATATATATATATATATATATATATATATATATATATATATATATATATATTCTTACCTTTATATATATATATATATATATATATATATATATATATATATATATATATATATATATATATATTCGTTAGTGAAGGGATTTCATCATTTTATATCATTAACTTTACTAATTTCCTTGTTGTATGAATGATTCATTGTAATATAAATTGAACTTCACCGCATATTTGATTTAAAATAAAACTGATCCGACGTGCAAATTTTCAGAATAACAACTGGTACATTACTCTACTTATTGAACTATTTACTTCGTGCATGTTGATTGATAAACTTCCACAACAAAAAATTCTTAAATTGCCATATATTTACCATATTACTAAAAAAACGCACTCACTTAAATCTTAAAAAATTCAATCTTAGCGTTGCGATTGCACGCTTCAAAAGTTTGTATCCGTTATCAATAACACATTAAAAAAAAAAACATAGTTCGATTTGGATTATATTTTTCATCTTGGATGCTATCTGAATTTTATGGAAAAGAAAATAGTTTCCATGCCTGATGATGACTGGTAGAACTGTCGAAAGTACTTGCCAATTTAAGAAAAAAACCTAATACAGTTTATAATTTGAAAATAAAAAACACGGAGATCATAACATTCATCGAGTGATTTGTAGGTTATTGCATCTTTAGAATTTTGTTAGTGAAAAGATTTCGCTATTTTATATCATTAACTTTACTAATTTACTTTTTGTATGAATCATTCATTGTTATATATATATATATTTATAAAAATTAAATATCTATTATATATATATTACTTATATACTAGGAAAAATGACTAGATTATGAAACAAATATATCAGACTTTGTGTAAGCACTTCTAACATCTAGTATATGTCTGTATTTTTGCACTTATACTAATACAACATCGAGCCTGGTCAATACCTAGATGGTGACCGATTGCGAGTACTAGGTGCTGCAAACTTGGATGTGCGGATGGTGTAATACATGATGGCGCAGATTTGTTAATCGGAGAACGAACCGCGTTCCAGTTCCAGTTGCGTTCATTATATTCACTTCCACGCAAATAACTTTGGGAAAAGTATGAATCCACCTCTTCCCCCAGGTATGGGGTAATTAGTAAAACTTATATCAGTAAAAATCAAATACGATCTAAAAAAATATTTTCATGGCTTTAAATAAGCGGAAAAGACTTGATATGACATAAAACGACTCAATTAATCAATCCCTTGCTCCAGGTCAGTTCTATCTATGACAGTCATGGGCAAACTGCGTCCCGTGGACCACAGGCATCCCGTCTGGTCTTCTGAATGGTACGCCTAATTTAATGAGGAAAATAACGTTTATTGAAATTTTGTGTTTTGTTTCATTCACTTACACAAAATTGTTGACAGACGCTATCAAAGTGGAAATAACTATTAAATGCTTTATTAACCTCCCATACGTTTTAATGTCTGTTGCATTGTGGGTACAGTTCGACTATCCCGCATTCATAACAATGATTAAGTATGATGTTTATTTGATTTTGTAAACTTTCTTTGACGATAACATTCGCAGCATTTTAAGCCATTGGCGATTTTCATTAAGGAAGATCCTACGTGTAAAAATATTTTTCTTTATAAACGAAAAACGTTCATATTAATTTTTTTCTATGGAGAAGAAATTTATATTTTCTTTAAAGCATATATTTTTTTGTATTTTTAAAAGAATAAGTTAAAAAACAAATCCCACGAAGTGGTACGTGTTAATAACAATGTTATAAGTGATAATATTATACAAAATCTTCAATTTTTAAATTGGAGAAAAAATCTTTTCTCCAAATATCAACTTTTTGCCCATTTCAAAGGCAGATACTTATGCATATGACCTTCTGTAGTGAAAATGGCCATTTTACTTTCAATGAAAAATTAATTTGAATTTTTTTATTAGTGCTGCCAGCCTTATGATAAGACATCTCTCATGCGGCCCACTGGGCCCAATGTAAGTCTTGTATCATTAAGGCATTATTATAACTAAAATTTAAATAAAAAGTCCATAGAGGTTTTTATATTGCTAAACAAAAAACAACCATAATGCTGACAGAAAAGACTAAATTGAAGAAAATAGAAATTAGTCTCAATTTGAAAACCGCATTATTACCCTCAGCGCTCGCTTCGGCATATATATTTCATATCTAGCGATCTATCCCAAGTCAATCAAGCAAAAACGCCGCTTATTTCTGCTAGTTTAATATGTACAAACCGACCATAACCTGAAAATATTTTGTTTTTTCGATCAAATTAAAACGCCAAAACCAGAAATCGCCAATGCACTATATTTTGATGACGAATTCAAAGATGGCGCATGATGCCGGCTGATATTTCTCAATAAGCAGCCAGCGACTAATTAAGATTTTGGCACATCTAAATGGCTCACTGCCACCGACTTGGCCTGTGTAAATCTGCTGACCGACCAGGCATTACAGCCATCTATTATCCTGTCTTTGTTCACTGTCTGCAATAGGATGGCCGCCATTTAAACGGGGAGTTTACATCAAGAGGTCTTTTGCAATGTCGGTCACCACTTTCAAAGTGCTGGCTCATTCACTATCACATGATTAGTGCTATCAAGTGAAAAAAGGCCGTTCTTTTATTATCCGTGTTACCAACTTATTTTCACGCAAAAATGAAATTACAAACACATTTCTCACTATCTTTAGAGTTATCTATTATTCTGCCCCCAGAGATACATGTAGACAGGCCGTCTAATTTAGGTATTTATCAAATTATTATTTTAACAAGATTATACACGGATAATACGTGTGTTCTTTCGAATCTGTCATGAGGTTTGTTAACAAATATTACTTTAATTTTCCGCACCAGTTGGGGACGGAGATAATGACACCAACAGCTTTTGATCTCAGTAATTCTTTTCAAGCATTTCGCCCCAACAAGGCAGGAGTACCACTACCATACAAGGGGTTACAGATGGTGGAAGCAAGAGTAAAGAGACGTGATTGAAGAAAGGATAAAGAGAAGGACGGAGAATTTGATCAAGGCATCAGTAGATGTCGATTGACATTACACTTGAATATTTGAAGAATATAACTGTCGGGCAAGCAAGTAAGGAGAAGGGAGTCCCATAGACGGGAAGTGCGAGACGGCTACATTTAACCGTTCCGACAGTGAAAGGGTGGGACTGAGATGCCAACCTAGTAGAAGGTTTAATTTTATGCAGTTTGGGAACCACCGAAAGTAGCTCGTCGGAGCAGTTATCGTGAAAGTATCTGTAGAAAAGACAGAAGGAAGCGACGGCACGTCTGTGAGAAAGCGACTGTAGACGAGATTCCAGATCACGACCCATCACATTGCATATCCATCACTGGGTTTTGTCGAGGACCTTGAGACGAAGAGCGGGGCTCTAGAGTGACATAATTCCAAAAGAAAAGTTCATAAAAACGGCTGAAATACAAAGGCGTATACGGGGAGGAAGTGGGATGATCCAAAGAATGAGATCCATGAAAACGGAGAGAATACAGATGAGTTTAATGGATATCCGAGCGAGTAAATTGAATGATTAAAAACGTTTGCCATCAGGGAATCGTATGGGATAAAAACAATTTTGATAGATATACGAGGCGGAAGTGAGATCTCCCAAGAATAATATTCAGGAAGGCGGTGGGAATAAAATCGATTTTGATGGATATACGAGGCGGAAGTGAGATCTCCTAAGAATAATATACAGGAAGGCGGTGGATATAAAATCGATTTTGATGGATATACGAGGCGGAAGTGAGATCTCTCAAGAATAATATTCAGGAAGGCGTTGGGAATAAAATCGATTTTGATGGATATACGAGGCGGAAGTGAGATCTCCCAAGAATAATATTCAGGAAGGCGGTGGGAATAAAAACGATTTTGATGGATATACGAGCGGAAGTGAGATCTCCCAAGAATAATATTCAGGAAGGGGGTGGGAATAAAAACGATTTTGGTGGATATACGAGGCGGAAGTGAAATCTCCCAAGAATAATATTCAGGAAGGGGGTGGGAATAAAAACGATTTTGATGGATATACGAGGCGGAAGTGAGATTTCCCAAGAATAATATTCAGGAAGGCGGTGAGAATAAAATCGATTTTGAAGGATATACAAGGCGGAAGTGAGATCTCCCAAGAATAATATTCAGGAAGGAATAAAACGATTTTACTAGTCATCAGTGGGATGATCCAAGAATAACATTTATGAAATCGTTTAAAATAAAAAAAAATGTTTTAACGTATTATTCGAGGAAGAATTGGTTGTGAATAAATGTGATTTTAGTAGTCTTCCGACGAGAAAGTGTTATAATCCACGGATAACATCCATGAAGTCGTATTGATTAAAAAGGATATTAATCGTTATTCGAGGTGGTTTGGGATGATCCAACAAAATCAGCAAGGAATTCAGTGGATATCCGGGAATGATGTGTGATTATTCTAGCATAACGTTCATGAAAGCCAATAGAATCCAAAATGATTTCAATGAATGTATGGGTAGGACGTGAGATGATCCAATAGATAGCATTAATAAAATCCGACGCGATACAAAGAATTTCAGCGAATATTAGGACAACACTGAAGAAACTGAATGGAATGCAACGGATTTTAATGGATTTTTGACGAACCGTCTAGTTGTTTCTTTTCAACAGAGGCACCTATCTACCCTTGGAATCAAGTCTAAACCAGAAACAAAATCCACCATTTTATTACAGTATAAATCATTCCTATGTCTACATTTTGACTCAAGTGTAAATCGAACCTAAATCTCTATCTTTATAAACCGTATCACTTTACCGTTACCGGTTCCCTTACAAACCGGACAAGCGTTTAATTATCTATTCACTATGATTTTTGATACACTTGCCATTAAAGAGAACAATAATGGTTGATATAGGTTATGAAATGCCTTTTACAATGACATAATGAAGACGCGAACTCAAAGACCTGCTTTTCAGTATCCCCTGATATATTTTGTGAGCATCAATTTTCTCAGAGAGAACTGATACTACATTCTGAGCTAGTGTTGTATAGGAGGCAAGGTCAGTGTTTATATAAATTTAATATCGGAGATAAGGAAATGGAGCATAGTTTCGGCCAAGATCGCAAATTATGAGAAAACAAAAAGTAACCTAAGTACACGAGTCCTGTTCATAAACAGCCTCGTCAAATCGAGACTGATACAGATGTCATGCATAGCCTCAAACCCATTGAAACATTGGTTGGTTGATTAATTTTGTTTAGTGGCAATCACTATGGGTTATTTAATGCTGAAATCTAAATGCCTTCATATATAAAAAATGTAGTATTGGCCATTCTACTATTGTTATGGGTCCTTACCTATAACTACAGAATGAACTCTTCCTAACACTATGTATACTACGCCTCTCAAGAGAGAGGGACGAATCGATTCGAGCCGATAGTAGTTCACTCCAAACCAGACTGACAGTCACACTAACACCTTCCACATCTTCTATTATTATTCCGTGTAATATATCTTCGTTATTTCTACTCTTGTGTTCGTGTTGTTCTTCCTTGGTCCTAACCTGGACCATAACACTATGAAAATGCATTGGAACGTGATTTTACTATGAGAATGCATTGGAAAGTGATTTTATTATGAAAATGCATTGGAAAGTGATTTTACTATGAAAATGCATTGGAAAATGATTTTACTATGAAAATACATTGGAAAGTGATTTTATTACGAAAATGCATTGGAAAGTGATTTTACTATGAAAATGCATTGGAATGTGATTTTATTATGAAAATGCATTGGAAAGTGATTTTATTATGAAAATGCATTGGAAAGTTTTTTGTTATGAAAATGCATTGGAAAGTGATTTTATTATGAAAATGCATTGGAAAGTGATTTTACTATGAAAATGCATTGGAAAGTGATTTTATTATGAAAATGCATTGGAAAGTGATTTTACTATGAGAATGCATTGGAAAGTGATTTTATTATGAAAATGCATTGGAAAGTGATTTTACTATGAAAATGCAGTGGAAAGTGATTTTATTATGAAAATGCATTGGAAAGTGATTTTACTATGAGAATGCATTGGAAAGTGATTTTATTATGAAAATGCATTGGAAAGTTTTTTGTTATGAAAATGCATTGGAACGTGATTTTATTATGAAAATGCATTGGAACGTGATTTTATTATGAAAATGCATTGGAAAGTGATTTTGTTATGAAAATGCATTGGAAAGTGATTTTATTATGAAAATGCATTGGAAAGTGATTTTATTATGAAAATGCATTGGAAAGTTTTTTGTTATGAAAATGCATTGGAAAGTGATTTTATTATGAAAATGCATTGGAAAGTGATTTTGTTATGAAAATGCATTGGAAAGTGATTTTATTATGAAAATGCATTGGAAAGTTTTTTGTTATGAAAATGCATTGGAAAGTGATTTTATTATGAAAATGCATTGGAAAGTGATTTTGTTATGAAAATGCATTGGAAAGTGATTTTATTATGAAAATGCATTGGAAAGTTTTTTGTTATGAAAATGCATTGGAAAGTGATTTCATTATGAAAATGCATTGGAAAGTGATTTTGTTATGAAAATGCATTGGAAAGTGATTTTATTATGAAAATGCATTGGAAAGTGATTTTACTATGAAAATGCATTGGAAAGTGATTTTATTATGAAAATGCATTGGAAAGTGATTTTATTATGAAAATGCATTGGAAAGTGATTTTGTTATGAAAATGCATTGGAAAGTGATTTTACTATGAAAATGCATTGGAAAGTGATTTTATTATGAAAATGCATTGAAAAGTGATTTTACTATGAAAATGCATTGAAAAGTGATTTTACTATGAAAATACATTGGAAAGTGATTATATTATGAAAATGCATTGGAAAGTGATTTTATTATGAAAATGCATTGGAAAGTTTTTTGTTATGAAAATACATTGGAAAGTGATTTTATTATGAAAATGCATTGGAAAGTGATTTTACTATGAAAATGCATTAAAAAGTGATTTTGTTATGAAGATGCATTGGAAAGTGATTTTACTATGAAAATGCATTGAAAAGTGATTTTACTATGAAAATGCATTGGAAAGTGATTTTGTTATGAAAATGCATTGGAAAGTGATTTTATTATGAAAATGCATTGGAAAGTGATTTTATTATGAAAATGCATTGGAAAGTTTTTTGTTATGAAAATGCATTGGAAAGTGATTTTATTATGAAAATGCATTGGGAAGTGATTTTATTATGAAAATGCATTGGAAAGTGATTTTATTATGAAAATGCATTGGAAAGTGATTTTGTTATGAAAATGCATTGAAAAGTGATTTTACTATGAAAATGCATTGGAATGTGATTTTATTATGAAAATGCATTGGAAAGTGATTTTGTTATGAAAATGCATTGGAAAGTGATTTTATTATGAAAATGCATTGGAAAGTGATTTTATTATGAAAATGCATTGGAAAGTTTTTTGTTATGAAAATGCATTGGAAAGTGATTTTATTATGAAAATGCATTGGAAACTGATTTTGTTATGAAAATGCATTGGAAAGTGATTTTATTATGAAAATGCATTGGAAAGTTTTTTGTTATGAAAATGCATTGGGAAGTGATTTTACTATGAAAATGCATTGGAAAGTGATTTTGTTATGAAAATGCATTGAAAAGTGATTTTACTATGAAAATGCATTGGAAAGTGATTTTACTATGAAAATACATTGGAAAGTGATTATATTATGAAAATGCATTGGAAAGTGATTTTATTATGAAAATGCATTGGAAAGTTTTTTGTTATGAAAATGCATTGGAAAGTGATTTTATTATGAAAATGCATTGGAAAGTGATTTTGTTATGAAAATGCATTGGAAAGTGATTTTACTATGAAAATGCATTGGAAAGTGATTTTATTATGAAAATGCATTGGAAAGGGATTTTATGAAAATGCATTGGAAAGTGATTTTACTATGAAAATGCATAGGAAAGGGATTTTATTATGTGTTATGGGTCCTTACCTGTAACTACAGAATGAACTCTTCCTAACACTATGTATACTACGCCTCTCAAGAGAGAGAGAGAGAGAGAGAGAGAGAGAGAGAGAGAGAGAGAGAGAGAGAATGAGAGAGAGAGAGAGAGAGAGAGAGAGAGAGAGAGAGACGAATCGAGTCGAGCCGATAGTAGTTCACTCCAAACCAGACTGACAGTCATACTAACACCTTCCACATCTTGTATTATTATTCCGTGTAATATATCTTCGTTATTTCTACTCTTGTGTTCGTGTTGTTCTTCCTTGGTCCTAACCTGGACCATAACAACTATAAAATATATTGCTGGTCATTTTCCTTTTAAAAAACTATTGTTGGTAATTTTACTATCAATAAATATTGTTGGTAACTATATAAAAATGTATTATTGGTATTTTTACTATAAAAATGTATTCTTTTACTTTCATAGTGTTTTGTGGGAGAGAAGGGGGAGTTCACTATTTGCACATAGCTGGGACCCTAACAGGTGCTACCAACCCAGGTCAGGGTGGGTCTGGATGTAACAGCGATTAAGAAGTGATTCCGCACTCCTCAAATCACCCAATATCTCGATCAGAGGTCTTGCTGCCGGGTGTAGTTTATCGTCATACCCAGGAATACCATTCAGAAGTATGTAAACTGTCATATGTTAATGATAACTAGAAAGAATCGTAAAAACTTCACGGTTTTCCTATTTTAAATGCTGATGAATTATAATCCCTGATGATTTATTAAGCTCATGGCGAGTTCTGTGACAATAAAATATCCGTAGAAATTGCCCTATCACATCATTAAATATTTAAGCTTAACAACATTGGCATTACAACCATGAATATGAATGCTAGCCGGTATTTTAAGGAACAATTACATCGATTGCTTCATCCACCGCAAGGAAAGTTGGCTCCCTGTGCCGGGCCAGGAAATTCTTCTCTCCTGAATCGATCCTCAAAATTTACAAATCAACCATCCGCCCTTGCATGGAGTATTGCTGCCATATATGGTCTGGAGCCCCTTTTGTTTGCCTCAAGGTTCTTGATAAGATCCAGAGACGGGTATGCAAGGTAATTGGCCCTGATCTGGCTTCTCGTCTGCAGTCTCTCTCTCACAGACGCACCGTCGCCTCTCTCTGTCTCTTTTATAAATACTTCCATGGTAATTGCTCCGATGAGCTGCTATCGCTGATTCCCAGGCTCCATGAATTCAAGAGTCCTACGAGGCTGGCATCCCGTTCCCACCCTTTCACTGTTGAAAGTGCTAAATGTAGACGTCTCTTCTACTCCAATAGCTTCATATCTCGCACCTCACGCCTATGGAACTCCCTTCCTCATTCCTGTTTCCCTGATGACTATGATCTCCAACTATTCAAGTGTAACGTCAATCGGCATCTCCAGTTGCCTTGATCTATCCTCCATCCTTCTCCACATCCTTTCCTCTAACACTCCTATTTGCTCTCGCTCCAAATCCTCTGTAACCCCTTGCGTGCTAGTGGCTTCCAGCCTTGCCTGGGGTGAAAAGCTTAAAAAAAAAAGATGTAAGGGGCTACAAATGAAAAGATTGACAACTTTTACATTTCAATGAAACAGACGGTAAAAACTTCTATCTTTTCTTTTTTCTCATATTTTCTCACTGAACACAAGTAGCGTCTCTGATATATGCTGTGTTTATTAAAACAGATTAGTCCATTATTTATTCAATATTGGCAGAAGACGTTAAACAATTCTATCTTCCTTTCTTTCTTTCTTTCTTTCGTTCTTTCTATTTTAAATATTTCACCTTGTGCCACGCTTGCTTCTTTGGTTGATTATCTCTCTCTATTTCGTTTCTATCGTCTTTGTTTTATAAAAAATATTTTTATTACCGCAATCCCCACGTATAATACTCCTTCATCCATAATACGCACACCTAAAATTGTATTGAAAGTGTGGGAAAAATGCTTCTGCTCACACAAAATAGGCAGCGCTTGTTTGGCAATCAAAAGCTATAAATTGTGTCTCTCTAATTTCATTACTATTAGCGTACCCTACTCTTATTTAAAAAATGCTTTTAAACAGAATAATATTATTCTAATTTAGTTTTATGATAATTCTTATTTTATTTTACGGCAATTTTTTAAAGAATTTTTGTAGCTGTGCATAATACGCATATAATTTAATTATTATTTTTTAGAAAATATGCGTATTACACATGGGGAATTACGGTATTAGTCTTTGGTGTAATAATAATGTTTAATCTTCTACGTGTTTTTAACATGTACCTTTCAGAAAAGGGTATTTTTATGCCAGACGAGTTGTAAAAAATATGTTACAGTTTTAGAATTAGCAGTTAAAGAACTGCCAAAATTATTACTTTGTGAATTATTGCGGATTCATTTTTTGAATTTATGGTAAAATAAGTTGTCATATTTACTGGACAATGAGAGACGTGCTCTCTTGCGAAAAACAGGATGGAGCCTTCTATGATCCTCCTTTGTTGAATAAAAGGACCGCGGATAGCTTCAGAAAGTAATTTATCATCGAGGAGTAACCATTGAAGCGCCCCCACACATCAAGGCCGGTGGATTTGTCCAACCGAAGGGGTCATAAATCATCACGGGGAAAGAAAGACGAGACGATAGCTAAAACTCTCAACCGCAAGACTGATTCAAGTCGCAGGACAGAAAATTCTTTCCAGAGTCATCCAAAGAAGAATTTGAACGAAATAAACGCTCTTGTTGAACTTTTCCAGTAAAGAACTATATAAAATACTCGAGACAACAACCTGTTGAAAACACGAAGCCCCATTCACAAGAAAACGGTTAATATTACATTTAACATTAACCATGTTTCGGTGGAACTTCATTGTTTCCATGCTTGGTATTCTTAGCATATATTTGGCTGAACGACATCTCTGTAGGTTCAAGTCTCTTATATATCTGCGAGGAAATTGTCCAATATTCACTGCCATATTGGAGATTACTTGGGTGTTACTCCTTCATTCAGTTCAGGTAACTTTATTAATCAGCTATTTGTAGTATTAAGTATGGTTAAGAAAACAAAAAAAAATGTATAATAGGAAAACTGGAAAGGATTATTCTCCAAGATGGCGTTCAGTTAACCGCTGGCATGAAGTGGAAAGATTATATTGAATCAATTGCAAGGATAGCTGCTAGGGAAGTCTTTGTACGTAAAGTCCTTGAGAGAAAAAACTCTGCTGTAAACACGAAAGCCGTGTGTGCTGAGACATTCCTATTCAGTATACAGCTGATCAAATTAGTTTTTGAATTTTCTGCCTTCAGTTATTATTGTTTCCTCAAAGTTCTTCACTTCTGTTTTTCATTTTTAAAACGTGTAAAATTTTTCGTCATTGAATTCGTGTCTTTTCCTAAAATGTAACCCCTTTTTTTTTCATTTTTCGACGGCAATTCTATTTTGAAACATCAAAAATGTGTTATCCTGCCTTAATAGGCAAACAAAAGAGAACTTTTATACAAATCTTATATTTGTACCCTTTTTTTTGTCTTTACTTATGTAATAAATGTTTTTCCTTTATAATTTTACGCAGTGGTTGCGTCTTATTTGGGATTTGCGCCAATTTTGACCTCAAGGAGAAGAGAAGCACGTATTCTTTTTTTCCTTTCTATTAATATTAACTAGGCTTTTGTGTTTTAACAGAAAGATTTTTTTTATGAATTCCGGTCAGTGAATGTCGAATATGTGCTTATAAAGAAACGGTAAATATTACATTAACCATCAACCATTTTTCGGTTAAACTTTCAAATAAAGGACTACGTAAAGTCCTCGACAGAAAAACACCGTTAAAAACAGGAAACCCCTGTGTGCCGAAACATTCCTATTTAGTATTCAGCTGATGAAATTAGGCGGATGCGCTTTTGATATTTATGTCTTGTGCAATTTTAAATTGATAAAATTCCCCCCCACTTTTTTTAATTTTCAAAAGGTCTAATCTTTTTTGTCGTATGTTGGAAGGGTTGCCCAGCCTTAATTAATTATACGGCGCGCAAACGGGAATCTTTGTGCAAGAGTCGTATATGTAATGTTTTGTACTTTTCCTTTTTCTGTATTCTTTAATAAATGTGTTCCCTTTAAAGTTTTACGCAGAGGTTCGAGTCTTGTTTGTTAATTTCGCCTTATACAACTTTTTATTCCTACCGGCCCGGTCTTTTGTGTTTGGCACAAGAATTTAGATTTGGTAAGGAATTTACCTTTTGATAGTTTCCTTTTCTTTCTTTCTTTCTTTCTCGACATCAATTTTCTTTCTTTCTTTCTTTCTTTCTCGACATCAATTTTCTTTCTTCCTTTCTTTCTTTCTTTCTTTCTTTCTTTCTCGACATCAATTTTCTTTCTTTTTTCTTTCTTTCTTTCTTTCTTTCTTTCTTTCTCGACATCAATTTTCTTTCTTTCTTTCTCGACATCAATTTTCTTTCTTTCTCGACATCAATTTTCTTTCTTTCTTTCTTTCTCGACATCAATTTTCTTTCTGTCTTTCTTTCTTTCTTTCTCGACATCAATTTTCTTTCTTTCTTTCTCGACATCAATTTTCTTTCTTTCTTTCTCGACATCAATTTTCTTTCTTTCTTTCTCGACATCAATTTTCTTTCTTTCTTTCTTTCTTTCTCAACATCAATTTCCTTTCTATTTTTTCTTTTTGCGCCTATTCCCTCCTGTTGATTTACTTTCTTGTTCCTTCGTTGTGTCTTTCTTCTCATTCCACTCAATCAAAACGGAATAGTCCATTACTTATGAGGCAATGGCAGGACGTAACGGTCCTGCAAACTAACGAAGTGGCGGACAAGCACACTTATAATAGGATATTAGTAGTTTCCTTATAAGGAAACATTCGGTGTTCACTGACCGAGCAGGCAGTGATACCGTCATTTGACATTTTTATCCCTTTTTTCCTTACATTTTGTTTACAATAGCGTGGAACGTTAGCTTCTTGATAATGTCATTTCATTACATATGCTATCCATTTTAGTTCTTTCTGTTGTTGAAAGCCCTCAAGTGATGCGGCTCCTGTCATTTGGCAAATATCTTTGCGATTCTGTAGCGCCATTTTACGAAGTTCGAAGAAGTATTGTCCTCGCTAAGACCTACAGGCTTCACACGCTCGAAGCCGCCTTCAGTCATCGATCTGGGGAAGCGGTTGGATACAGCTGACAGTTCAGATATCTCTGAACAAATTTCGTACTGTGCATGACATCCATATAAAAGTTTCAGGCTGGGGAAGTTGTTTATGAGAATGTCTCAAGTTCTTAGATTAATGTTTTGGCCTTTTGCAGTTTGTTGTTTAATGCACAATTTGTACTTGCACAAAGTATTCTATGTTTCCTTACCCCTGGTTCTAAATTGGTTATAACTATCCATACACCGTGGTATTTGAAGTGCTTAGTATTTACTAATTCCCCATGCCGAGTTTCTAGGATAGGTTTGTAACGGGCCCCTAAACGGTGAGGATTCCAAATGTGTTGTGTACGTGCAATGTTGCGGGTCCCGCCACAATTATTTTATTTTGTCTAGAAAAGGCGTGGAAAGGATCATGCCATTATGCTGGAGGTCGCTATCCAATGTGGTGGTCACAATGCAATTTATATTTGACGTAAAATAGCGCATGGTATAAAATACAAAACAGAACGTAGTGTTGAAAACATAACAATTTAATTTATTAAGTATTTGATGTACATGCATGTGAACTGAAAGGTTAGACAGAGTTGTGTCTCTTAGACTAGGTAATATTTGTACCGAAGCTGATAACGAATAAATTGATTATTAAACTGTAGAAGAATGAGTTGTTGCATGTTTGGAATTGTGTATTGTACAAGTTGGTAATAGTTCAAAATTTACTTGCATGAAATGTTGTAAAGTTCTTTTACGTCTGACTGTATTAGTCAAGACGGGAGTTCTTTAAGAGTCATATTTTGGCAGCGGAGTTGAGACGCGAGAGAGAACCAAGAGAACGAGAAAGTCGAGAAGAGAAGTTAGAGAGAGAGAGAAAGAGAGAGAGAGAAAGAGAGAGAGAGAGAGAGAGAGAGAGAAACACTCGTGTTTGGTTTTTATAATTTTTTGTACCACGTTACAGGCTCCGACTGAGTTGGCACCAAAATAGACCTGTCGCGTGGGGGTGATTTGATTGGTCGAAACTGACCAATCAGCAAGCTAGATTGAAGGTGATTAACGAATGAATGCTTGTTATATATTTTGTAAGTAAAAAATCACAACAGGAATAGTGCATTTCCAAGCAGGGGTTACATGGCTGTTGTGGAAGATTCCACAGGTTCAATGTAAGGGCAATCTATCACTGCCTTCGTTGCAATCTCATAATCCATACATAAATAATCCATTCATTTTTACTGATAATATGCTAATATCTTATTTTATTCTTACTTCTCCCAACCTTAGTTCTTCCGTTTAGTAAACCCTGCCAATACCTTCATAAATAATGGACTGTTCCGTTTTGAGCGCGTGAAAACACGGAAAAGACATATCGGATATACTGTTCTATATCAAAGACGCTACTTGGTTTCAGTGAGAAAAAGAAAGAAAGAAAGAATCGCTTTCCGATACCTCATAAATAATGAAGTGTACCGTTTTGACCGCGTGAAAAAAGGAAATGGCATACCAGAGGCATTAATTTGTTTCAGTGAGAAAAGAAAAAAAGAAACGCCCTTCCAATGGATTGTTCCTTTATGATCGCGAGGAAATACGAAAAAGACATATGAGAGACACTGATCTCTTTTCAGTGAGAAAAGTAAATAAAACAGAAGAAGGAAAGAAACGTCTTGCCAAAACATCATGAATAATGGATTGTTCCGTTTCGATCGCGTGGAAAGACAGAAAAGACATATCAAAGACGCGACTTTCTTTTAGTGTAAAAAGTAAGAAAGAAAGAAACGTTGTGCTAATACTTAATAAATAATGGACTGTAACTTTTAGTCGCAAGGAAATACGAGAAAGACATATCAAAGACACTGTTCTATTTCAATGAGAAAAGGAATGAAAGAATCTAAAGTATGAAAGCCGTGAAATTATCACGGATATTACTAGTTAATAATAAAATTAATGAAAATCTCAAAGTCATTTACTCTTACTATTGATAAAGTATAAATGTATTTATAGAAAGCGCTATCTGAATGATTAACCTTTATTACAAAATGTGTGAAAAATCTATCTATCTATCTATCTATCTATCTCTTTCTCTCTCCCCTCTCTCTCTCTCTCTATATATATATTTATATATATATAATTAAAACGAAAGATCGTCCACGTGTGATTTTTGTAATATATATATATATATATATATATATATATATATATATATATATATGTATGTATGGAGAGAGAGAGAGAGAGAGAGAGAGAGAGAGAGAGAGAGAGAGAGAGATTTAATAGGCCGTTTAATGAAAGGTGAGGAATGAAAAGACGAAAGATGGTCCACGTGTGATTTTTATAACATATATATATATATATATATATATATATATATATATATATATATATATGTATATGTATATATATATATATATATATATATATATATATATATATATATATATATATAGATAGATAGATAGATAGAGATTGAATAGGCCGGTTAATAAAATTTGAGGAATACAAAGACAATAAAATGATAACTCGGAAGAGTAATCCCACTTCTTTGTTTATTCCGCGTCCCGTTGATAAGGGACACATGTGTGTCAGAAAAAATTACGATTTAAATGTTTCTGATTCAATTTAGTCAAACGGCTAATATATAATAAATAATCTTCTTTGCAATGTTGTTATCATTCTGTTATCTTCTTATTCCTCAAATTACATTAATCTATCTATCTATCTATCTATCTATCTATCTATCTATCTATCTATCCCCAAGTATAGCATTGGTGTATACGGAATAAATTCCAATAATAAAAAAATACTATTTTTAAAAGAGTGTTCAATACAGAGTAGAGCAATTATAATTTATTTAAAATTATAACGTAAATATGTTATAACGTAAATACACAAATAGCTATTTTGTTTCAACATTTCTGGTGTTTTCTCAACTGATGGCGAAGTGATTTTATGACATATTTATGTTATAATTTTGAATAAATTATATATATATATATATATATATATATATATATATATATATATATATATATATATATATATATATAGTTAAGTTAAGAAAAATTTGGTAATCCGTATAGGTAGTCCCAAGGAGGATGAAATCCTGAGAGCTCAATGTAAATTCAGAGCTAATAACTTAAAGAAAAACAGACCACTTTAAGGCTCCATGTAATAATTTATTTCACCATAGCCCCTTTAAAGGACGCTGGATCATTAGACTACACTTCCAAAAGGTGAAACGAAAAATGAAATGAACATTTAAACTTTTGACGGGTAGTATAAGAGGGTAGTGAGGTGTGGCGTGAGAGAGGTGATCGAGTTTAGAGATGGTTATTTTAATATTTATATCTAACATACTTAGTATTAGAGGAGGAGGGAGCAGACATTGACCTATTTAATCGGTTAGCTTAACGGAAGTGATATATTGAAAGGGAAGGGGGAGAAGAGAAAAAAGAAAAAGAAAAAAGAAAGAAAGTGGGAAGTAAAGAGAAAGAAGCTGTAGTTAGGCTTTATCAAGGGAGATCCAAATGAGAGAAGTAAAATTACCTTCTTCTCCCCTCGGCGTCCTTTAAAAAATTGAACATGTCATATTTGTTTACAATCACAATACATTTGTTGCTTACATGTTTTCTTTATTTGTCAATGCTGACCTGTCTAAGTTCCGGTTTATCATGTCATTTAAAAATAACTCCTCACCTCCACCCTTTCAGCTTATTTTTCTATTTAGCGTAGATCTGATATTCAATTGGTTGATCAAGACAAACCCACAAGTCTATTTTTTTAATTCTGAACTTGTGTTTTCTCACCCCCTCCCTTTTATCTTTCGGAAAAAGAGGTAATACCTTGCATTTGAAATTTTCTGAAAAATTATTTAATCACCAGTCACTTACTATTGCCTGATTAGGTGCAACGTAGTGCCGAAACACGAAAACAATGGTGTAGCGACTTCAACTTTTTTTTGTTGTAATATCTTATAACAACAACAACAACAGCAATAATAATAATAATAATAATAATATAGCTGCTCGAATTGATGAATCGGAGAGCCGAGTTTGAATCCATTACAGTCACTTACGTGCTAATACCCTTGGAAAAGGTATTAATCCTCTTCTTCTCCCCCCAGCTACGGGTAAATAGCAGGACAGGCCAGGTTCTATAGCCTTGGATGGCAACTGGTCTAGGAGAATAACAACTTTGAATTCAAAACCGGCGGAGGGTCGTTTGGGGACCTTGAGGTACTTAGTGCACTAAGTCTCTGTATTCGGCCCTTCAAAAAGTGTCGATGGTTCTGCACAAAACCTTCACCGCTATCATCAAATCATATGTGCTGGTGTCTGGGCTGTCAATTCCTAGGAACTGAACTGCTTGATACTCATACGTCAAATACGACGGGAGAGTCCACTCCCTCTCTCTCTCTCTCTCTCTCTCTCTCTCTCTATATATATATATATATAATATTAGTGGTGAATATACACATACATATGCAATCATATATATATACACATACATATATGTATAAAAATAATTCCAAGAGGATAAAATGCAGGTAGAACTGAATGTCCAGGACAGAGTAAGGATATAATGAAAAGTCTTAAACACTAATATTCAATGGTCATAAATTATAAATGGAATAAATTATGACCATGGGATATTAGTGTTTAAGCCTTTTTATTATATATATATATATATATATATATATATATATATATATATATATATATATATATATATATATATATATATATATATGTGTTCTTTTCCCTGATAAATGGAACAAATACTCTCTGTCCACGGGAAACATTGAAAGTACAAAAGTGCTATCCTATAGTTAATATTTTTCCAAAAATTTTCGAAAAAAAACATTAGCAATACGATAAAAATGCTAATGAAAATCATAGTAATAATAAAAAGTGTATGTTTCCAGAGGATTCCGAGAAAAAGCAACAATAATATGATGGAGTAAAATTGGTAATGAATAATTGTAATAATGAAGAGTGTATAGAGTCAGAGTGTTGGGAGAAAAAACAGTAGGTTGGGATAAAATTAGCAATAAATAGTATAAAAAAACCATTTAAATCTTCTAGTCCAAGAGTTGTGCGTACAATGTATCACATTCAGTTATTTGTTTGTCGGGGCGGGGGATTTTATTTGGAAAACTGAAGAAATACGGTGAACAGTTTGGTCGAAACGTCACGTTATGAACACCACGAATGAGATAAATATTCTGAAAGTTCTCGGACTGATAAGAATTTCTCTCGAAATCTATTCATAGGAATGTATCGATACCTATGCTCTATGGCTTTTTGTGAAATTACTAATTTCCAAATCATGAAGTTTGACTTCTTTGCATTAAGCTTTTGAAAATATTGATGCGGCCTTAATGAAATGACATGATGTATAATTGGAAGAGATGATGATGATGGTGATGGTGATGATGATGGTGATGAAGTTTTGGCCACAATCCCTTTCGGCCGACCTCGCTTTACACATTGAGATGAATTGGTTTCATCAGAAGTAATAAACCGATAAAAAAATCCCGTGACGAATGCCAATGATTCTGTATAAAGCTCTTTGCAATGTTTGTCGACGTGAACGAATCGACACGATGCTGTGGTTAAATGGAAAGCTAAAACATGTGTTTATTTCTGTGAATAATATTCGTCGTATTTACAGCGTATGGCACAAGTCAAAATTGGTCGCTGAGAAGACTGTAATGCACCTGTATTTTAGTATTTTTTTAAACCTGGAGCATACCATCATTCTCTCGGCGAATTTTATTGTTTCAAGAAAACTGTGAGTAAGATACAAGCTTTTAATACATATACATATATATATATATATATATATATATATATATATATATATATATAGATAGATATAGATATAGATATAGATATATATATTGATATATATATATGTTAATATTATATATATATATATATTAATTATATATATATAATATATATTATTATATATTATATATATGTTTATATATATATATATATATATATATATATATATATATATATATATATATATATATATATATATATATATATATATATGGAGGCAAGAGAGAGAAAAGTGTATATATTGAAGAGAAGAGAAAAACCGCAAAGGTTATTGGCTGTAATGTCGTTTGTTTTTTCAAAATATATTGTGCTAAAGCATAATATATTTAAAAAAAATCAACATTACAACCAAACACGTTTGCGATTTCTCTGTCTTATATATATATATATATATATATATATATATATATATATATATATATATATACATACACACACATATGTACATACATACACAAATATATGTATATATATATGTATATTGTATATATATACATATATATATATATATATATATATATATATATATATATATATATATATATATATATATATATATATATATATATATATATATATATATATATATATATTATAAAATGGACTGAGTCCAATAATTATTACGTATAAACAGAATATATATATTATTTAATTTTTTCGACTCGGATGCCACCTTACTTATTTTTACCAATTACAAAATAATTTCCATGCCTGAAGATGACCGAATCTACACTCTTGACTTTGCCAACGAAGATCTTGGACGGTAGCTATGCAACACTGCTGCAGGCTCGCTGGTGATTGTACGGGACAGGCAGATCCGCCAAGAACGGCCGCAGGGGAAGGTTTAGTTTGAGTTTGTGACTGAGGTGACACGTTTGACCTAATTTTTTGTCCTGTTATCCATCCTCTCAAACAAGTCGGTCTGACGTTCATTCTCCGAGAAAAAAGACGACGGTAGACAGAGGTTAGTTCAGGCCCCTAAAGATGATCGATGTGACAAATGTTATGAGTTCCATTGTTTCGAGGTCGATTGGAGAGTTCATCACAGAGTGTGTCGGGATGCGACTACCCAGGGTTTTTTTGTTATCTGGACATCGATATACCAAATATTTAACAACAACACATCTTTTTTAACGAAACATAAAGAAACATTTATGTATTCTCACAAATAATATATAACAACAAATAGTAAGAAGAAAATAAATTGGTTTTATAAAGTAATAAGTGTTCGTATGGTGATGTGAGATATGTGGAGAAACTTACTTTATACCAGTCAGCTTAATGTGTCTCTGTGTACGTAGACAAAGCCTTATTTTGCGGGTGCTGGCTTGTGGAAGAGGTGTTGCTAGAGCAAAAAAAAGAAATGGAAGCTATATAAGTAGTTTTGTCTGTTGTCTCATCTCTTATGTTGTGTGTGTGTGTGTGTGTGTGTGTGTGTGTGTGTGTTTGCGTGCACGTATGGATCAGAGTGGCCTCCGAAATTGTTTTGAATATTGAGAAGCAGTACGCTTCTATATTTATAGCCGTAAAAGGGATCCAAAATCTTATTTCACATAGAGGTGCCATCTTTTGTGCATACAAGGTTTTCATTGGTTAGAAAATAATTTGGCACCGCCTCGCTAAAGTCTTTTTCTAAAATTTGCGGGATTGGTGAAACGAGTTATTATTATTATTATTATTATTATTATTGTTAAGATTATTTTCTGAATGGTCCAAACATAACACGTGGTAGGTCTAAAACTATTTCGATACAACTACTAAGTATTTTGTCGGCATTTGCCCTAGTAATTGTTAGGAATTAATGGGATTTTATTGGCTGAATATATATATATATATATATATATATATATATATATATATATATATATATATATATATATATATATATATATATATATGTACACAGACACACAAACATACATATATATATTTATATATACACATATATATGTATAATTTAATTCCTATAAGTGCACAGACTTTTGTTTATAAATACTTGTCACAAAACAAAATACTTACCTTTGCTTTGATGAAATCTATCAGAGGAGAGAACGCTTCGGCTAAAAAAGTTTTCCTTTTGTCTTTATTAATATTGTTTGTTTACAGATATAGTTTTAATTGGTTCTCATTTTTTACACACACACACGCAAACACATGTATATATATATATACACACACACACACACACATATATATATATATATATATATATTGGAATTATGATCAAATATTTTCCTGTATTGTGAAGATGAACGGGAATGTATTTTTAGATGTTGTGCAATAGATCTATCTATCTCTCTCTCTCTATATATATATAGTAATCCAGAGACGGACTGTTTCGCTGTATCACAGCTCATCAGAGTGTATAGACATCCAATTGCTTTTAGCCGGGATCGAAACCCGACCGTTTTGGCATCAATCAGAGATTCTACACCTAAGCTATCGTCGCATGGCAGAGAGAAAGGGAAATTTTAACGTTTTTACCACGCGAAAGACGTCAGTGGCTAAGAGAACTCGATTCGAGTAGAAGGGCATTGCATTAGCGTCAGCAGCCACTGTTATCGAATTATTTCAAGAGCATATATATATATATATATATATATATATATATATATATATATATATATATATATATATATATATATTTATTAATGCATGTTTCATTAAATAATATAGACAGGTTTTGTCTATTTATTTTAAGTAAGCTCCTTTCGTATTGTCTGATAAGCTTAATCACATTATCGTTGAAAGACGAACGGAAAACACCATATTGACACATGTTTGAATCCAAACTAAGCTTTCGGCTTACATAAGCCATTATCAAAGATGAGAATTTTAATAAATCAAACAACACATATACGAAACCACAATAATGGCTGTTTGAATAAGCTCAAAGTAACGACACACTCTTATTTACGAGCCAAGGAAGCGAACAACGCGTCGTACTCGTGACGTCACACATGACCACGCGAGAGTGAAAACGAGAAGTATTAAGTATGGGAAACCATTGGTATAAACCAATGGCTTCTGCTATAGATTATATCGCGTGATCATGTGCGACGTCACGAGCTACGACGCGTTTTATATATATAAAGCGTTGATTGGATCCAGTGACTTGACCCAAAGACTTGTGAGTTCAATATCTGGCTGCTGCAGTGGTGAAAAAAACTTGGAGAGCTGAGTTAATGGGAAATAACTGAGCCATCCAGAAGAGGCGTGGAACTAGAACAATCTACCACGGTGGGCAAAATAAAAGGTTCAGTTCGAAATTCTAATCAGCTGAAGAAGGCCGGATCGTAAAACGACCGAAATGTCGTGAATATGGGTATAAAGATGAAGACAACAGACCGAATAACACACACACACACACACACACACACACACACACATATATATATATATATTTGTCATCCACAGGCAGACTGTTTCGCTGTTTCACAGCTCATCAGTGTGGATAGACGTCCGGTTGCCTCTAGCTAGGATCGAAACCCGACTGAATTTGCGTCAGTCGAAACTTCTCCCACTAAGCTGTCAGCGCACGGTCAAGGATGAAGGTGAATTTTAGCGTGTTTATTTTTAGATTTCGATAAGCACAGTGACTGACAGTGACTCAAATATATATATATGCCTGTATATTTTGTAGGTTATGTGACTTCTGGGTACATCGCTTATCATTTGTTTACAAGGTCGAACGCAGGTCATTTGCATAATTCTAAGCGTATCACCGTTCCTAGCCTTTCATGCATATTTTGTTTTATCTCTTATGATTCTGCATTCACCAGTCGTAATATGGTTTACCGTCTCGTCTCTTGCCCAATCTTATTAAATGTTCTGGTTGTCCCTCACCGACTTTACAGCCTGCCAATACATCATAAATAACTGGCATTTGGTTTCGACCACGTGGAAAAACAGAAATTTCCTATAATATTGGTTTCAGTGAGAAAACGAAAGAAAAAAGAAAGAAAGAAGGGAGGGTAGGGTAGAAAAGGCGCTAACGCATTCATGTGTTTAATGTCTGTTTCAGCAAAATGTAAAAGGTTCTTGACAACAGCCAAAAAGATGTAATCGATCCAGACGTGACATCTTGACTTCAGTCACTTTTTCACCGACGTGACGTGGCTTCCCTCTGTCATTTCTACAAATATTTTTATGGCCACAGCTCCGACGAACATTTTTCCCTGGTGCCCCGACGACATGAATTTAAGCGTGCTACTAGATTGGCATTTAGGTCCCACCTTTTTACTGTTGAAATAGTTCAATGTAATCGCCACTTCTACTTCAAAAGTGTCTTTTCTCGCACATCCGGCCTTTAGAAATCACTTCCGTTTACTTGCTTCCCTGATAATTACAATCTTCAAAAATGTAAATGTAACATCAATCGCTGTCTTCTTGAAACCCTTTCAGCTTTTATCCTTTTCTTGGTCCACCTTATACTCAGTCTTTTCTCTCACTTTCACGCACAGTAACCCCCTGCGTACTAGTGACATTCCCGCCTTGCTTGGGTGAAATGATTTTAAAAAAAGCCTTACTAATTTAACCACCAGAATTCATCTTTATGATTGTTATTGCAATATTTTGTTAAAGTTGTTAAGCTCAAATATTTAACGATGCGATAAGGGAATTTCTACGGATATTTTATTGTCGCAGAACTATCCAAGAGCTTATTTAATCATTAATTTAAGAATTAAGATACATCGGAATTGTTTTTTTTAAAAAAAGGAACCAGTTAAATATACACGGGTTTTTCTACGGGGTGCGTCATTAAAATCTAAACCCCGTAGGCAAAAATTCATATTTTCAAGAAATGAAATTTTCAACAATATTTTTCAACAATTTTTCAACAATTATTTTCAACAATTTTTTTTGAATTGGAATATTAACAAATAACATCTTCAATAAGATTTCTATCATTTGTGATGCAAAGGTTGACGCACTTTGCAAGATTTACGTGAACTTGATGCAATAACTCCACATTGCCGCCAGTGTCAGTACATTCACTCTTTATGACAGATTGATGGAAAGAGGGACAGAGAAAGCAGTTTTTAATATACTTAATGGATGGTAGAACAGGGTTTGGGAGAAATAAGAAAAATACAAAGCTTATTAAGAGCTACAAGGGATATGAAGATGTAGAGGGCCATGATCGCCTTCGTCCTGAACGGACACAATATATAAAGGAAGAAAATACTTAACATGAGGAAGAGGCATTTGAAATTTCTGAAGCACGTAATGAGGAAGGAGGGCTTGGAAAATCTGATACTCACAAGACAGATTAAAAGAAAGAAGGAGAGAGGAAACCAGCGTGTAAGATACTTCATGACTTGAGCAAATGGATGGTAGAACAGGCTTTGGGTGAAATAACCAAAAGCTAAAAGTTATTAAGAACTAGATAATTGTGGAGAGCCATGATCGTCTACGATCTGAATGGATACGGCATATAAAAGAAGAAGAACTATTTCCGCGTTTGTCGAGCTTTTGACATGCACTCTTTCGAGGAAATTTCCCAAGTATTTTTTTTACTGCATTGTAATACGCATTTTGCAAATCCTATTTTCTTCCTTTGTACACAGGCCGATGGAACCTCTTTTTTTATTTCCCTTCACGTCAATTCGGGCAGCAACTGTCATTACTCAATGGACTTCTTGCAACTTCTCTTACGTCGTCTGGAAAATAACGAACCGCTGCAGCAGACGATATTTTCCAAAGTAACTAATTAGCATATAAAAGGGTTACGGACAGAATATAATGGAAACGAATATTAACGATAACATTTGATAACTTACTGACGCTGGAAGCCACATTTATGGGTATTTCGACACAGACGATATGAGATCAAAAATATATTATTGAAACCTTTCCAAGTTTGCATCAGTCAATATGGATTAGAAAGCTGTAAACAGGGTATAAAAGGACTAGAACGTTATGATTATTCCATTAATAAATGTTTCGGATATTTACTTAAAAATACAAAAATCTTTAGGTTTATTCAAAGGCGAGAAAGATAAATTCATATTTTACAGAAATGTCTCGATATCTATCTATCTCTTTTTAAAACAATAAACATTGTAAAGGAGTGAAAGATGTCTATTTCATACTCTCTCGACCTCTCTCCTTCTCCCTCTCTCTATCTATCACAGTCTGTCTGTTTATCTATCTATCTATCTATCTATCTATCTATCTATCTATCTATCTATCTATCTATCTATCTATCTATCGCTGTTAAAACAATAAACATTGCTGAAGAGTGAAAAATGTGTCTATCTATCTATCTATCTATCTATCTATCTATCTATCTATCTATCGCTGTTAAAACAATAAACATTGCTGAAGAGTGAAAAATGTGTCTATCTATCTATCTATCTATCTATCTATCTATCTATCTATCTATCTATCTATCTATCTATCTATCTATCACAGTCTGTTGATTATCTATCTATCTATCTATCTATCTATCTATCTATCACAGTCTGTTGATTATCTATCTATCTATCTATCTATCTATCTATCTATCTATCTATCTATCGCTTTTAAAACAATAAACATTGCTGAAGAGTGAAAAACGTGTCTGTCTGTCTGTCTGCCTATCTATCTATCTATCGCTTTTAAAACAATAAACATTGCTGAAGAGTGAAAAACGTGTATGTCTATCTATCTATCTATCTATCTATCTATCTATCTATCTATCTATCTATCTATCGCTTTTTCAAACAATAAACATTGCAGAGATGTGAAAAATGTCTATCTATCTATCTATCTATCTATCTATCTATCTATCTATCTATCTATCTATCTATCTATCACAGTCTGTTGATTATCTATCTATCAATCTATCGCTTTTAAAACAATAAACATTGCTGAAGAGTGAAAAATGTGTCTGTCTATCTATCTATCTATCTATCTATCTATCTATCTATCTATCTATCTATCTATCTATCTATCTATCGCTTTTTCAAACAATAAACATTGCAGAGATGTGAAAAATGTCTATCTATCTATCTATCTATCTATCTATCTATCTATCTATCTATCTATCTATCTATCTATCTCTTTTAAAACAATAAACATTGTAAAAGAGTGAAAGATGTCTATTTCCTACTCTCTCTCCCCCTATATATCTATCTATCTATCTATCTATCTATTTTAAAACAATAAACATTGCTGAAGAGTGAAAACCATGTCAATGTGTGTCTGTCTGTCTGTCTGTCTGTCTATCTATCACAGTCATCTCATTATTTATCTATTGTTATAGTATTAAAATAGAAATGCACGCATGCAATTACACACAAACACACGCAGACAAACACACGGAGTTTTAATGAAATTGTATTGAGCATATATGTCGCGTTAGTTATTTTTTCTTTGTGTCTGACATTTCCTGGGTAGCCGGAAAAAAGAGTATAAAAGGAAATGTGTAGCCTTTTGAAACTCTATTTTTCGACTTTCTCTGTATTTAAATATATCCTTTTTATATATTTTCTAATAAATATTTTCTCTATTTTTTTTACATCATTTCATCCCCAAGCAAGGCGATAATGCCCCTAAGACACCAGAGGTTAGAGACAGAAAGAGAATGAAAAGACTATAATGAGGAGATTCAATAAAAGAACAGAAATTTAAATTGATGAATAATTTTAATTTAAAATTTGATTAACTTGTCGTCAGCGAAGCAACCGGCACCGAATTATTACATAACAGTAATATATAATTCATATTACTGTTGTTCTCATTGAACTGATTCATTTTTTTAAGCGTTTAACCCCAAGAAAGGCGGGAAGCCACTAGCATGCAAGGGGTTACAGAGAGTTGGAGCGAGAGCAAAGAGAAGTGATAGAGGAAAGAATGAGGAGAAGGATAGGGGATAGATCAAGGCATCTGGAGACGTCGATTGACATTACATTTGAATAGTTTGATACTATAGCTATCAGGGAAACAAGAAAAGGGGAGGGAGTTCCACAGGCGATAGGTACAAAATATGAAGCTATTGGAGTAGTAGAGACAGCTAAATTTAACAGTTTCGACAGTGACAGGGTGAGATCGAGATGCCAGCCCAGTTGAACGCTTAAATTCATGAAGTCTGGGAACCAGCGAAAGCATCCCATCGGAGCAGTTACCGTGAAAGTATTTGTAAAAAAAAAGACAGAGGGAAGCGACGGCACATCTGTGAGAGAGCGACTGCAGACGAGATGCCAGATCAGGGCCAATTACATTGCATATTCGTCTCTGGATTTTATCAAGGAACTTGATACAAACAGAAGGGGCTTCAGACCATATATGGCAGCAATACTCCATGCAAGGGCGAATTGTTGATTTGTAGATTTGAAGGATCGACTCCAGCGAGAAAAAAATCCTGCCGCGGTACAGGGGGCCAACTTTCCTTGCGGTGGACGAAGCTGAAAAGTCTTTGGAATTGGTCAATCGGAAGGGAGTCGTCTTATATCAGGAAAACGCCAGACTTTACGTATCTTTGCAGAAATTGGTACAGCTTGGATCGAATGTCCTATCACACCAGATATACTCATCTGGATCACATTTATTTCGATACTTATTCTCTTAATGGAGACCACTCCCAATTCACTACAAGCCATTAAAGCTGACTTAGACCAGTTCGTCAGCCAGAAAAATTTCAAGTTCTGGGAGGATGGAATCATGAAGTGGCATCGAAGATGGCGAATGAGAGTGGTTCAAAATGGCACATATTTGGTTGAATACATCTTTGTGCAGGGTACGATGGATGAATTATCTTCTAAATTACGCAAAAATAAAAATAACACTGATATCTTATTTTAATAGATATATTTACCAAAATTACGCAAAAATATCTTGAAAGAATAAATTTATTCAATAAAATCTCCATTGGATTCAACTTCGGCTTCCAAACGACCCCAGAATCCCCTGAAACTATTCTGGACTTGTTAAGTTGGTGAATGCTGGAATAATCTTTGCCTTCCGTTCATCTTCGGTGTTAGAAGAAGTTTTGTTGGGCCCACGCTCAACTGTGCCTCACACAAAACCCATCAAGGGGTTGCAGTATGGGGAGTTAGGTGGCCAGATTTAAGGGGTGATCTGGTTGAAGAAATTGTATGACAGTCATGACAGGATTTTCATGCTTTTGTAACATGATGCAGAGTCCTGTTGCCAGATATAGATTCTCCCAGCAGGCACCCTCTTGATTCAGGGCAGAACTAGCTCCTCGAGGCACTCAGTGTTTAGTCTAAGGTCCTGTGGGAAGGAGTGATAACGCTGCCATCACTATTAATCACTCCGAACACCTTCGTAATCACCATTAGATTCATCCAACTCTATTCAAATCCTCTGCACTGTTTTCAGATTGACACCCAGTCACTCTGAAATGTTCGCATTGGAGCTTCCGGTGCAAATGCCAAGAAGTGCAGCATGCCATTTCCAAATTTCTGACGGAGTTAATTGCATTGTGGTGCTCTTTTTCTCAAAAACGGCGTCCAACTGACCGTACTACACTGCACATTTGATAAAATCCAAAACAAACAAAGCGGATGTGCGAAATTAAAAATATAGCATGGCGGAAATTTATCCATTACACACTGAATGCGTATATATAATTTTGAATTTCACTATAAAATAATACAACAACAACAAAAAAGAACGCCACGAACTTTTGTTCAAACTTAGTAATTTTATTATATTTTGAATTATTAGGTTTTCACATATGAAATATCGTACTTTACAGTAAGTGAATAAAACGCTTCTGAAATGTTAAATAACTAATTAATTTAGATGAAATAGGCACCATATTGATGTGTGACTGTTCCCCAAACTATCTGTAAATTCTTGATCTCATCTTTAAAAAATTCTCATTCTTTGATGTGATAAACAGTTCAAATACTTCAATTACTTCTTCCTTATTGGAGAATGTTTTATTACGTATGAATAGATCCAAATGCTTAAATAGGTGATAATCAGTAAGGGAGATATCAGGTGAATATAGAGGATGAGGCAAAATTTCATAATTTAGGCTATGCAGCTCTTAGACAGATGATTGAGAAGCGGACGGTTGTGAGTTGTCATGCAGCAAAATTGAGCAATTCCTATTCACAAGTCTGAGATGTTTCTTTTTCAATTTTTCCTGCATACACTCAATTTCTCCACAATACGACGTTGCTGTTAGTGTTTTCCCTTTTGCAAGAATGAATAATGAATAACCCATTTGAATATCCACTATACAGTAACTATTAACATTTTAGGGCGTAGAGATTTTGGGTATTGTTTTGGTGATATTTACTTGCATCTAACCACTGGCCTACTCTCTTATTTTAGTCAAAGAATATCCATTTTTCATCACAGGTAATGATTTGATTAAAAAATGGTACTTTTTCCCCAGTTTGTACTCATACAGAAAGATTACTCGATATTGTTTAGTAATAATTTTCATTGAGCTTATAAGTAACAAATTATTGAAAGAAAAATTATCTGGAAAGAAAAAGAGTCAGGAATCAGTCAAGATATTTTTAATATATACTAAGGAGGTTACATCGTTAGAGGACCGGATCAAAAAATGCGTCATTTCAATTGTGACAATATAATAGATAGATAGATAGATAGATAGATAGATAGATAGAAACTTAAATAAGTGATAATCAAGTATATATGGAGGATGAGGCAAAATTTCATAATTTAGGCTGTGCATCTCTTAGACAGTTGACTGAGAAGCGGACGGCTGTGCGTTGTCATGCAGCAAAATTGGGCCATTCCTATTCACAAGTCTGAGATGTTTCTTTTTCAATTTTTCCTTCATACACTCAATTTCTCCACAATACGACGTTGCTGTTAGTGTTTTCCCTTGATGAAAGAATGAATAATGAATAAACTATTTGAAAGACCACCGTACAGAAACCTTTAACTTTTAGGGTGCAGTGGGTTTTTGGGTATTGTTTTGATGATTCACTAACATCTAACCAGCGGCCTACTCGCTTATTGTTGTCAAAGAGTATCTATACCTCATCGCATGTAATGATTCGATGCAAAAATGGTACTTTTTTCCCCAGTTTGTACTCATACAGTAAGATTAATCGACAGTGCTTCATTGTAATCATTTTCATTGGGCTTATGAGTAACAATATATTGAAAGAAAAAGAGTCAGAAATAAGTTAAGATTTTTATATATACTAAGGAGGTTACTTCGTAAAACGACTGGATCAACAACCAACAAAAAATGCAAAATACTTTAGGATTGATCAATAGCTTGTCGGAATTAGCTCCTCCTTAATTTACTAATTGTTCACTAGGGGTCGCTCTCCCTACACTATAAATTCTGGGCGATTTCTCGCCTCGTCCTCTTTTTTAATTTGCATTTCAGCGGACACATTTAAAAATGTGATCTCTCGCAAAAATCCACGTTTTCGCCCATGAAACACACATACACGTACGTACGAACATTCACCAATATACAAACACTTTACGTTCACACACAAACACAAATGTTGATGTCTTTTTCACTTGTAAATTTGTTGTTTAATATATATATTTGTTGACACACACAGACACAACACAGACACATACACACACACACACACACACACACACACACACACACACATATATATATATATATATATATATATATAGGTCTTGTTTGTTTTCTTTACATCTTCGGTTGGACTCAACTTGAGTCCGCCATGTTCTTGTAGTTGGACCTACTTCTAGCAGGAATAAACAGCACGTGTTCCTAATTCAAAACATGTAAACACAGTCTTACACAAGCTCTAACAGCACAATAGGGGAAAACTACCTTATTACTTTCAATACCTCAAAAACAAAGTTCGTATCATTTCATCACAACCGTCCAGACCCCAAGTTTTCTCCAATCCCGTTTAACATTCCAATATAAATGTGTTGAATGTCTATTTCATCTCAAGTTCACAACGGACATCGAGAGGTACTCATATTGACCATCTCTAGTTAAAGGAGCTGGATAAATATTGTCGATTTATCTCATTTTTCCAGGAGGTATTTGATCTCAAGTTCATCCCAGACCTCGGGAGGGATAATTATGTTCTTGAGGCATTACTAAATGTGCTGGGGGAAAAAACTGTCGATTCATCCCATTTTTTAAGGAACTATTTTATTTCAATTCCACCTCAGACCTCAAGAGGTACTCATGTTGATGATCCATTGTTAAATGTGCTGAAAAAAATTGTCGATTCCTCCCATTGCTCCAGGAAGTATTTGATCTCAAGTTCACCCAAGACCTGGAGAGTTACTCATGTTGATGATCCATTGCTTAAAGTGCTGGTCAAAAAAGCTGTCGATTCATCCCATTGTTCTAGGAAGTATTTGATCTTAAGTTCACACCATACCTCGAGAGGTACGCATGTTGATCCATTGCTAAAAGTGCTGGGGAAAAAATCTGTCGATTCATCCCATTGCTTCAGGAAGTATTTGATCTCAAGTTCACCACAGGTCTCGAGAGGTACTCGTGTTGATGATCCATTGATAAATGTGCTGGAAAACTTGTCGATTCATTCCATTGCTCTAGGAAGACTTCTTTTTTACTTTATCTGTAGTATTGCCATCATATCTAAACTGAAGCTGCTCACTCCTTATTTCACATAAGTGGATGACTTATTCGTCAAATTTCAACCTCTTTTTCATTGTCATTATTTTAATGATAGAAACGCTGAAGAGCTTCATTCAGTATTTCTTCAAGTTCAGACCTTTGTTTGAAAACACCGTTCCCTTTATACTGAGTAGTATCACCTTTATTTCTTCCGTTTCAGATTAAATAGGAAACTTTCACTCAAACAGCGCCCACCATGAAATGTCACTTTGCGAAACAGTCTTCCACGTGAGTGCTTTCTAAATCACTTCCTTCTTGACATCTTCAATTCATGAGTTAATCGTTAACTATCCTCCTTATTATCATAATATTCGCTTCCTGTAAGTTTCCTCTCCATTTATATAACACATCGCACCATTTCCACCATAACATTCTACCTTATGTCGATCTCGTGCCTGGTACTGGGAGATATTTAATAAACAGTAAATTCCCAAACCCTTGGCAATATTCTATGATACTGATCTTCGCTATTCGAAGGCAATATTGATTATCCACCTCAATTTGGTGAACGTGAATTGTTTTACTTAAGTTTCGTTTGGAAATTCTACGAAAGCCACGAGTGAGGACAAGCTAGCTTTTGCTTTTGTGCTACTCCCGACTCCGTCATTAGGTTATTAAATAAAGTATCCAGTATTACTTCTGGGTGGTGTTTTATGAGCACGGCGCGTGGCTTTTGACCAATCTGCCAACACTATGGATCGAATTGGAAGGACAGACTCTGGAGAATGAGAGAACATCCCCTCACCCACCCAGCACGAGCAAACAACCAACACGCGTATACAGATACACAAACTGAGATAAATACAATGGGATGCTATCCAAACATCGTGAAATGAATGTAGTAAAGGCATTTGCGTCTGACTTTTGTGAGCAGTAGACATG
>OZ038513.1:32178448-32298448 GCA_964036315.1 Acanthosepion esculentum
TTAAAATAGTGGGAGTATTTTGTATGTTAAATAATAAAACATTTTTATTTTTCAAAACAAATGAATGAATATTTATTGCACTAACCTACACACCATAGTAAAAGCAACTGTATTTTGTACATCTTTACTTCTGTGCACTTCTCTACCAAATTAGGTTTCGATCGTTCAATGTATGGCTATTTTAGAAGGCGTGACGGATGGACGGAGGGAAGTCACGGAATTTTATATATAGATAGATGTATTAAATACTTTTTATAATTACACTTTTTCCGTCAAGCAACAACGAACAAATTTTTAAAAAACCGTTGACGTCAAAAATTAACGTCTTGAAGAACAAATTCAAAATAGTTTAACGTGAAAAAGTAACGTCTTTTTAGAGAAAACTTCGTAATACCTTTCGGAAATATTTGATTTCTCTAAAAAATCATCATCAACATGATGATGATGATGATGATGATGATGATGATAATCCCCATAACATTTGTAATCGTGGAGTGGGGGATCCGAATGCAGAAGCCATATTGAATCTCCTCCACAACGGCCTATCAATGGCAGCCATCAGCAATTCTGGTTTCAGTCATACCTGTCCATTGTTTGATATTGTCCAATCAATTTTTGCGTTGTCGTCGTCTTCTACGTCCACCTTCAACGCTGCCTTACATGATGGTCTTGCACAGGCTATCGTGCCTTGTAAATGTGTCCAAACCAAGCCATTTTTCTCCGTTTGACAGTGGCGAGAAAAGGTTTCTGACGACCCGCAAAACTTTCAACCATTTCCGCTCAAACTCATTGGTTTTATGTTCCCAATACAAGATACCGCTTCGATCTGTCTCTTTATTTCAGTGTCCACGTTTCACATCCATGTAGTAGAATGGAGACTAGTAAATAATATGTAATTCTTGCATATAAAATCAATTTTACTATCAAAATACCAGACTAGTAGATACCGTAACAGCTCAACTCTGAGTCGAGGAAAATATTTTTATTTTACACACGCACACACACATATATATATATTTTGGACTCTCCCGTCGTATTCGACGTATGAGGGTCAAACAGCTCAGTTCCTAGGAACCGACAGCTCAGACACCAGAACATATGATTTCATTATAGTGGTGAAGGCTTTGTGCAGAACCAACCAAACTTTTTGAAGGGTCGAATACAGAGACCTGGTGCACTCCGTGCCACAATGTCCCCAAAGGACCCTCCACAGGTTTTGAATTCAGAGTTGTCTTTCTCTTAGACCGGTTGCCATCCAAGTCTATAGAACCCATCCTGTCCTGTTATTTATCCATTGCTGGAGGGAGAAGAAGAGTATTGGTACGTAAGTGAATGTAATTGGATTCGACTGAACTTTGAATTCAGCTCTCCGATTCCTCAATCCGAGCCGCTGTCCACTACTCCACCGTGGCTCACACACACACACACACACACACACACACACACACACACACACACACACACACACACACACATATATATATATATATATATATGTATATATATATATATATATATGTATATATATATATATATATATATATATATATATATATATATATATATATATATATGTACTAGCAGCATGGCTCAGCGTTGCACGTGCTTGATTAAAAAATCGTACGACTCATACAGCAATCGCTATCAATTGACTTAAAATATTTTTGCCCTTAAAGGAGTGCCCTTTGCCGTGCTGATGTTGCTACATGCCTTACTTCTTGCCTATCTCACATTTTCTAAGCTCTATACTAAACATTAAATCTGTTACGAAAAAAGAACTAAACAAAATGAACACAAAACGATCAGCTTTAAAAAAGGACTCGTAACTGGAAAAACCGAATGAAAAAGAATGTTAACAACAAATACTTTTTCACACCCAAACCAGTTCTGCGGAATCAGAATCAACGTTGAGTTTAAACAAGCGAATGAACCAATTGGAGTAAAGTGCCATGCAGATTTAAATTTTTCCCACTTATGACGAATGCTGCTATCGATTGTTTTGCATGCTAGCATGCTAGTTAACGTTCGTGTCAGACAGCTGCTGCCTCTCACGCTGGCCAATAGAATCTTCCTGCTTATTCGTGGCAGCCAGCTATAGGCTCTCCCTCTGGCCACTAGAAAATGGACGCAAACTACATGAAAACTGCCGTGGAAGCATGAAAAAATCGATTATTTCCACTGTGCAACGTAAATTTTGCTGCAAATTCGTCGAAAATTGCGGCCGTGCCTTCGTTACATACACACACACACACACACACACACACACACACACACACACACACACACACACACACACACACATCCTGCGTTTTATAGATAGATATTAATTCATTAAAAAAATTCTTGAATAATCCTGGCTTACTTTTGCTAGACTTTAAATTATAACAATTTGTGTCCTCCACTTGCTTTTGACTGTCCTGATGAACATTCATGAACGTTCACAAATTTACAAGCCTTGATAAACAAGTGACATCTATCGCCTCTCTATATAAACACGCGCGGCATAATAAATTCTACATTGCCTTGATAAAGTCCCTCAAAGGACGAAACGCGTAGGCTAAGTATAGTTTTTCCTCTTGTCTCTTTCTATTCATTTTGTCTCTTCTACAGATACATTAAATACTCAACCCGAGAATACACACACACACACACACACACACACACACACACACACACACATATATATATATATATATATATATATATATATATATATATATATAATATTCTTCCACCTCTACTGAATTGAATTTAAGGTAAATCCCTGTCCGATTTTTTTTCGTAGCGGGTTGAAAGTGAAAGATTCACACAGCTTTCCTGCAATGAAATCATGGTAAATGCAGCAAAGTTGTGTGAATCATTTACTTTCAACCCGTTCTAAAAAATTGGATAGGTATTCACCTTAAATTCAATGCAGACGGGTTGAGAGAATAGTGCATATATATATATATATATATATATATATATATATATATATATATATATATATATATATATATATGATGATGATGGACTTTCCCGTCGTTTTTGACGTATGAGTGTCTTTCAGTTAAGTTTTTATATTTATGTTTCGTTTGAGAGAACAATCCTTTATGGGATTTGCAAACAAATCCACACACGAAGGGCATACTGATGGGTTGACTGTTATATGGCTTGATGCATTAACCAGAGATTTAGTGTTAATTCTTAATTCCCTCAGATGGTTGAGACAATTCTTTTCAAAGTTAGCTATACATTGGTAGCAGGTATTTCTCCAGTTTGCTCAGTTTTCAACAGCAAATTCAAATATGCAGTTACACACAGCAGGACAAAATTTCCAACCCTGATCTTTTCATCAAATGTTGTATCGGTGGTATTGAAACCTTTCTGATGCAATCACAGTTCAGATGAGCTGGTCATCAGAATGAGTGATAATCGAATGCCGAAAATCCTTGTGTGTGTGTGTGTGTGTGTGTGTGTGTGTGTGTTTATATATAAAATTTCCACACTTGACAGCCAGGCTATGTTGCTTGATTTCATGACACACCAATCTTGTTAGGTTATTTAAGCAAAACAATTTGACCCAAATAAATAAGCAAATAAACGACTTCCGGTAAATGACCGCCATAATAGACTACCAACAATAAGCTATATAAACAAATTTTCAATACGTTAATAAAAAACACTGATCAAAACAAAAACAAAAAATAAATAAATATATAAGATAAAAAAACCAAAAAAAACAAAAACAAAACAAAACAAAAAGCAAGCAAAATAATTTAACATAAATAAATAAATAAACAAATAAGCGACTTCCGGTAAAAGTAACCGCCAAAATAGATTACCCACAATGCACCACTGACCCTTATATATAAATAGCCGAGAAAAATAACAGCACTAGTTGCCTGACGATTGCACTAGCATGAAACAGACTGTTGCCTCTAAGTGTTGACTTCTATGTTCACTTTTATATTTACACACGCTCTATCTCTGATATTGAGCACTTTATCCGATAAATATAGCACACTTTAAGACTATATTTCTTATATATATATATATATATATATATATATATATATATGCATAAACTGCCAATATATCTCATAACACCCTCGAGCGCTTAGCCTTGGAGTGGGTAGAATGGAGATCAGCGGGTTTTAGTGAACTCAGCAGTTTTCAATCTACTTGTCTGAATCGTCTTAAAGAAGCGAGAGCAAGGTCTAAAAGGTAAGCCAATCTAACAGTAATCTCATCCCCAAATCCTCACGCTTGCTCCATATGCGGCATTCTTTTGTAAATCACTAACGGTTCTTAAGTGCCACTTAAGATTATCGCACAAAATTTCATAACTGAATCAATTGGTTGTCAAATCCTCATAAGTCGAAAGCGACGGGAGAATCCATTATATATATATATATATATATATATATATATATATATATATATATATATATATATATATATATATATAGCGCCCGTGCATGGAATTCCTGCTACCTCCCCGAATCTATGATGCAAAGCCCTCACTCTACTACATCTCAATTTTCATAAGGTAGTATTCATATAAAATACACATTTTATTGTAACCTATTAAGTACAATAATGGATCAAGTGCAATATAAGTGAACAATTCAACTAGAAAACTTGAAAATAACTACAATATATCTAAATACAAATTAGATTCATGTCGTAGTAGATCATTTCATCTTAAGTAAATCAACAATGTTTTACGACAATTTTTTAAATCAACTTGAGATATTTCTTGTTAAAAAGTTGTAGAATATTAACACATTAAATATTATGGATAAAAAAAACCACTCCCCCTGTTCCGAAATAGTTGTTCCTTAGCCGGAAATCTCATGTGGAATATACTAATTCTTAATCGAATTGTTTGCCGTTTACATTAACAGGTTAGCATTGATGTTCCTCAAGTATTCATATTAGCTTATTCAGTTAGAATAATTTGAAGCGCAAATTATATCACTATTTCACCACATTAAAATTGTATTTTTTTCAGACAACCCGCTGGCAAGATATTATGATGGGAGAAGAGAAGCCAATTGGCAGAAATGCTAAACGAAATTACAAGAAGCATGAATTGACAAATAATGAACGTAGTGCTGTGTTGTAAGCACTGCTGGAAATATCCACAGATCGTGTCCTGAAGCGTGGTGCAATAAAACAGGTTGCAGATGAATTAAACGTAGCTGCATAACGTCTGGGTTTGCAAATTGAATTAGTTTGCCAGCCTCCAAATAGTCCTGATCTCAATGTCCTTGATCTGGGTTATTTTAATGCAGTTCAATCAATTCAGCACCAGCAAGCTCCAAATAATGTTGACCAGCTCATTGAAGCAGTGGAAGAAAGCTTCAATAAACTTCAGAAGTCAAAGCTTAACAATACTTTTCTAAGTTTGCAGGTAGCAATGGAACAAGTTATTTTAGTTGACGGCGATAACAACTATAAACTCCGGCACATGTCTAAAGAGAAGCTTGAAAGAGAAGGAAAACTTGAAGTATCCATTTCTATTTCTGACGAGTTGCAACAAAAACTGCTTTTGTTAAAGTAAACTTTCCTCAGTTATTTTTGTTATTAATTTAACTGTTTATGTATATCAGTTTCGATATATTTCACACTTATTTATATGACAAATCACTAATATTACTCATTTACTGTTGAGTATGGGAATAAATGATATTTTTTGTTCTTTTTGGTGTTTTTTTATCTACTGAAACAATTATTTTGGAACAAAATGAAAATTTTTTTGGTACAACTATTGTTGGAGTTTTTGGGTACCCTGGTGTACTAGTGAGCCAGCCAAAATGAGTTGACTCATTTTATAGTTCACCAATAGATGTCTTAACCAATCAGAAGGCTCAAAATATTCAATAGGACGTGTATAAAAGGCGGCTATGTTTTTCCGGAATATTCACTGCCAGCATTTGATATTGAAGACTGTTATTGGTGATATAGTCAGATTCAGTAGAGTGTCTGACTCGGGAGTGTTAATCTTTAACGTTGTTTCATTGAACAGATTACGTACTGCGCTGGATTCTATATGCATAGACTATGGTGAATATGGTCAACAAAGGTTATGAGCCCAGAATGCTTCCACTGCGCTACCGAGACAGACACTCTACTGAAGTGTCTTCGGAACGGAGGGAGTAGTTAATTTTATTGTTTTTTTTTCTCGAGATTTAGTATTAGTAAAACAAATTCACGGATTTGGACGAAAAAAAAAAGAACCCAGAATGGCGTCAAGATCCGCGAAAATGTTAATCCTTTAATAGTTGTGTTTAGTTTAATTTGTAATCTATTTAGAAAAAAAAAGCATATTTTTAATCAGAGGTTTTTAAATGTTATTTATTTCTATGCTAGGATTGCTGAAGTGATTGTCAGTGCTTAAAACGCCTTGAGTTTTGCTGTAGTCTTATACTACAGTCTTACTTTCTGTCTATCATATGAATGTAATTCCACATGGATTAATGATAGCCCTCACCCCTTTGCATCGCTGTCTGCTCGGACAATGAATGCCCAATGTTCCTTTATAAAGCTAATATTACTATTAGCATATATGACCATTTGATATTAGACATTATCATATATGACCTTAACTATCTTGGAAGATAAAAAGCTTAATACGAATGCCAGAAATGCAGTCTATCGAGCAAGCATCGACAGTGCGCTGTTCTAAGGCAGCGAGACTTGAAGCCTCTACTCCAGACAAGAGAGACGCCTCAGAGCCTTTCATCTTCGCTGTCTGAGACGCATTCTGGGCATCAATTGGTCCCGACCGGGGGTCACTGATGCCCAGCTACCCACAGCCTATATGCTCTTCTCCAACAAAGCTGGCTTGAACATGCGCACCATATGCTGGATGGGAGGATTCTGAAGATACTTCTCTACAGGGAACAGGGAAATGGCGAGAGGGAACGAGGGGAGGGGCTCATCTTCGCTTCAATGACTTCGAGGGGTGGAGAGGAGAAAGGGAGGCTTTCCTCACGGCGAGAAGCATACCCGACGGAAAGAAAACACAGCGACATCGGGGGAGAGCGTCTTTGCATCTATTTATCGAGACTGCCATTCCCCTGTAGGCCTGTACAGACATAATAGATGCCGCGTCGCCATCCACAGCTGAGGTATAACTATTTCGGCGCAGATCCATGGTCTCTAAAGACCGGCAGATGCCACATACACATAAGAGCAACCAGGCATGATTCAATGTCTTTCAACAGTAACCATTTTTTTTTTGAGCGGCCGGACTCTCTGTATTTTTCGCCACAACTGCATGGGATCGAATATATGCAGTTCTTGTTCATATGTTATTACGAATGAGTTTCTAAGAGTCCCATTTAAATTTCCTGTCTGCGGGGAATTAATCATTTTAGTTCTATTTTGATGAAAATCATGGACGTTTTCTGCAATGTTTACTTTTCAAATTCAATCTAGTAAAATGTGCAGTGAAAGCAATAAAGCGGATGAACTAATCTTCTGGTAATAAGGCTGTTGCTATGAACGTGTCGGGAATGGTTTGCTAAGATTAAAAAGGAAATGAGATTTTGAAATCTAGATCAAACAAATGTCTGGAAAGATAAAAAAAAACTTGAAGAATAAAGAAGGGAATCTGAAAAGGCAGAAGAAACTGAATGCAAACTTGCGCGGAAGCAGATAACGTGTTTAAATGACAAACTGGAATATTAAAGACTTCTTATTCGAAAAGTATCCTGCTTTCGATTGCAGTCTATTCTATCTTGGTTATAATAAATATTAACAATATCTGTCTATATTTCTGAGATGAGGTATTATTTACATTATTCGGATTATTGTCCTCATCTTTGTCGCCATATTTATTACAACGTTTCGGCCGTTGTACGCTCCGGCCTTCTTCAGGTGGTTGGAATGTCGAACTGAACCCTTTATTTCGCTCACTGGAGTAGACTGTTCTAGTTCTCAAGGACACATGGCACAGTGGATAAAGGCGTTGGTTAGATCCAGTGACAGGACCCAAAACAGTGTGAGTTCAATACCTGGTTAAGGCAGTGGAGATCTTGGAGAGGAGAATTAACAGGAGATAACTGATAACTGACATCCATTAAACATGACACGTGGGACTAGAATTGTTACCCCATTGAGCGAAAGAAAGGGTTTAGTTCGATATTCCAACCTCCTGAAGAAGGCCGGAGCGTACAACGGCCGAAAAGTTGTAATAAATTAATAAACGTCGAACCTGCTTCACTCAAGTGAAATGGGATGCGGAACTGTCAAACTATCACACACGACTCCAAGAAGTCGTATGGGCAATGCGAGGGCCACACTCCGATCGACCTGCCGGATAAACTGCGTGAGGTTAATCTGAAGAGTTTCTCGAACCGACCGGTGAAAAGTAATGCCTCTCCCCAACCCACATGTCCCAAGCGGTCATCGGTGAGTCGCCAGTCTGGGCGTACGAGCTGCGCTTCAGATATCAATGGCTATACCAGTGGGCGGAGGAATTTCAGAGATGAGGACAGGGTAAGCTCAACATCCCCGGTGCAAAAAGAATCGGTAAATCATTACACTATTTTGGCTTGAATGTCATCATGAACCACGGAGGGTGGGGATGTGGTTTGAACACAGCAGCGTCAAATATGCCAAATGAATAAATGATGGCGATGATTATGATTGTTTACTTGACATTACATCTTAAAGGGGTATCTGATCCGACACAAAATTTCAATAACGTTAGACAACAGTTTCAAAGGATGACCAGATTTACTAAGAAGCAAAATTCGGTGGACCATTTCGACCTTCTTCTTCATTTATGTTCCGTGTCCTTTTAGGATGTAGGCAATTATTGTTACAGTTTTTTGGATACTCTATATACTAGTGAGCCAACCAAAATGAGCTGACTCATTTTATAGTTCGCCAATCAGAAGACTTAAAATATTCAATCCGACGTGTATAAAAGCGGCCATTTTGTTTTCTCTCCGAATATCCACTGCCGACCTCTGATATCGATGACCTTAAGAATTACTGAACAGCTGCTACTAGATATTGGTGTTGTTTCATTGAACAAATTACTTACTGAAGCTGATTCTACATTCAGACTACGGTGAACATGTATAACAATTATGGCCCTCCACATCTTCCTGCGTCTTGTAGCACTTAATACCATTCATCTACTCATGTCCATCAAGTATGTTATGCGTTGCTTTCCTCTGTCCGTCTTGCCCTCAGTATGTCTTGTGAGTATCAGATTTTCCAAGCTCTTCTTTCTCATTATGTGCCCTCGAAATTTTAACTGCCTCTTCTTGATGTTATGTATAAGTTTCCTTATCAAGAAGCGGCGCAAAATATACTGACAGAATAAATGATCATGATGATGATGATAATTTTTTATTTGACATTCCATCTCAAAGGGGTGTCCGATATGAACTAAAATTTCAGTAACGTTAGACAAGAGTTTTACAGGATGACCAGAGTTCGTAAGAAGCAATAAATGCTACTAAAGATTATTCTTCGAGATCATTCGTAGAACATTAGAAAAAAAAATGTAACACTATAATAGTATGGTGATTTTCTAAGCGAAGCTTAGATGTGGCACAAGGTCGAAAATGTGGGGAACCCAATGAGGATGGACTCACTACTCAGTCGTAATTGATCTAGCAAGTCAAGCTTGCTAACCATTACATCACGTCGAAGTGCCCAAATGATTTCCTTGGCATAGATTAGATGCGGCACAATGTCGAAAATGTTGGGCACCCAGTGAGAATCGAACTCACTACTCAGTAGTAACTGATCGAGCAAGACGAGATTGATAACCATGCCGAAGTACCCAAATGATTAATTAAAGGTAGCTTAGTTATGGCACAAGGCCGAAATTGTGGGACACCTCGTGAGGATCGAACTCACTACTCACTACTCGCTTGCTAATCATTACTCCACGTCGAACTCTCAAATGATTTTCTAAGCGTAGCTTAGTTGTGGCACAAGGCAGAAAGAGAGGAGCGAACTCACTACGTAGTCGTAACTGACCTAGCCAGACAAGCTTGCTAACAACGTCCAAATGCCCAAGGAATCTAATAGTATGGTTGTATTCTCGTTTCTCGCATGTCGGACTTTGACCCCTACATAATTAAACAGTGGTTTATACTTTAACTATACTTCGCTGTCCTTAGTTACAGATCCATGGATAGGGGGCATAATCGGGCGATCATTAATTTGAACGTGGCTAGTACGATAAAACCTTCGGTCACGGAAATCTCATAAACCTAGTATAACTTTCAAGGCTTGGATCACACCGTCGTGTGTGTGTTTTTTAATATATTTTCGAAAGGCGACGCACGCTGAGATCATCTCTATGCTATTATTATTATTAACAAATCTTTACGTGGGATTCGAGTCCAGGTTTCAAGGTCGGAACATCTTTTCGGAAGGCCAATATACATGAGGTGCCTTCCATATGTTTTGAGACTTAGTAAGTAGAGACACTCATAACTGTCGTAGCTTATTTCAATCTTAGTATATAATTGTTATACATCTAATAAGCTGACCTGTCAACTTTTGTTATCCCAGAATGAAGGAAACGGCTGTAACTGTTTTTTGAACCCTAAACGCTGCTTTTTACAGCTGCCTCGTTTGCAGAATGAAGTCAGGACATGGAGCCAGTTTGCAAGGTCACTAAGAAATAATATTTTGTGTTAAACTCGGCAAAAAAATGCTATATTGCCCCAGACTGCTTACGGATTATTATATATGAGCCGTGAATCTGTTTGTCGCTGGCAGATTCGAAATTTTCTGGATGAATATCTTGTGTCTATAAAAAGCATAGAGTTTGGAGTTGGTGTATCAACTATACACAAAATAATTCATGAAGATCGGAACATTCGCAAAATTTGTGCAATGTTTGTTCCCAGGGTGTTCAGGTGATGAACAGAAGGAAAGATACGTTTATAACAGCAGGGTGATGAATGAGCATATACATTCACAAAATGTGAGCAAAGTTTGTCCCCAGGGTGCTCAGGGGTTGAACAGAAGGAATAAAACGTCGATAACAGCAGGGAGATTAATGAGCTTATTACCTCCAATCCAAGAGCATTTTAGTCTCTGGTGACATGTGACGAAAGCTGGATTTACTGTTATGATTCAGAGATTAAGAGATAGAGTCCCCAATGGAATCTTCCTTACTCCCTATGACTCAAGGAAGCCAATGGAAGTTTATGATAAACCCCTTTTTCGACAGCACCGTAATCATCTATATCCTCTGGGTACTCTCTGCTCAGCCGGTCAAAATGCAGTTCTTTGTGGGTTTTTTGAAAGATTTCAAGCAGATATTTCGCCGCAAAAAGTCTGATCTCTTCGATTCGTGTTGGTGGCACCTGCATCAAGACAATACAGTTGTCCACAATATTATGCTGGTAACCAATTATTTAAAAAAAAATAATTTTATTCCAAGTAATGAATGTAATTAGTACGTAAAGGGTTACTGAAGGTTAGCGAATCTGAGAAAGAAAAACTATTACGGAGAGACGATATTAAACGAACAAGAATTAGGATGAAAGAAGATAACGATTGACATTGCATTTAAATTTTGAAGGTCAAAGTTGACTGGGAAGCAGGAAGCTGGAAGAGAGTTCCTACAAGTCAGAAGAAGCAGTTAGCTTAGAACTTGCGGTTACATCTATTTCAACTGTAAAATGATGAGACCTAGCTGCCAATCTAGCACTACGCTTAATTTTAGGTACCATAGTGGAAAGTTAATCGGAACAATTACCATGAAAGTATTTATAGGACATGCACAGTGACGCTAGGTTACGGCGGTAGAAAAGGGGCTAAAACTGAGATGCCAGGCTAGGATGAATAATATTGCAGATTTTTCTTTGGATTTTATCAAGAATCTCTCAACATATAGCAAGAGCACCAGATCAGATGTGGCAGCAATATTCAAATTATGGACGAATAGTTGACTTATAAATATGTAAGATAGATTCTGGTGAGAAAGAATTATCTAGCACGACATAGTAGGTTTTTGCCTTAATAAGTTGTTGAAATCTGGGTCGTTGCTTTAGTAGATTTTTGCCTGAGTAGTTTGTTGAAAACTGGGTCATTGTCTTAGTAGTTTTTTGCCTTAGTAGTTAGTTGAAATCTGGATCATTGTCTTAGTAGTTTTTTGCCTTAGTAGTTAGTTGAAATCTGGGTCATTGCTTTAGTAGTTTTTTGCCTGAGTAGTTTGTTGAAATCTGGGTCATTGCTTTAGTAGTTTTTTGCCTGAGTAATTTGTTGAAAACTGGGTCATTGTCATAGTAGGTTTTTGCCTTAGTAGTTTGTTGAAATCTGGGTCATTGTCTTAGTAGTTTTTTGCCTTAGTAGTTTGTTGAAAACTGGGTCATTGTCATAGTAGTTTTTGCCTGAGTAGTGTGTTGAAATCTGAGTCATTGCCTTAGTAGTTTTTTGCCTTAGTAGTTTTTTGCCTTAGTAGTTTTTGCCTTAGTAGTTTTTTGCCTTAGTCGTTTTTTAATTATGGAATCCGCCATATTATTTTTTGATAATCCGGCTGCAACTTTTATACGGAAGCTAAGAGCTTCCAGCTGTGTAACCGATCATTTGAATTTGCATAAATTTGTAATTAATTCCTTTCTGCCTTCTTTAGACCATTTACTTTTATAAATCAACATATTTAGTTTATTTTGTAAATTACGGATCGGCTTATTGTTATTGTAACCGATAGAATTTATTTATTCACTCCGTTCGTGTTTATTTAAGATGTTGCGGTTATGAAGATGCTTTCCTATTGTGTTGGCCTTATAAAAATACTACTTCTTTTTCTTTTAATTAATCTTCAGATTATTTTAGGAATTTGTGTGCATAGAGAAGAAATATATGACGCAAGTTTTGCATTAATTTATGTGAACTTTGTGGAATTTCTTTTTTTTCAATTCAATATTTAAGAAAGTTTTTTTTTCCTGATTCTGGAGGAATGTGTAGATATTTATAATCATATTTTCTTATTGTTATATATCGTACCTATGAACCCTAATGTGTATGCCCCAATCCTCATAAATACGTTGGACACAATTGTAAGTGGGGGTAACAGACGTTCCGTTTTTATTTTTGCTTTAAACACTGTGTCTTACGTCTATCAGACTGCGTATTCGAAAAATATGCATAAACAAAATGTGCTCTATGATGCGATTTTTTCATTAAGACTTTTCGAAAATAATATATTGTATACACTATAGCAACGTTTGAAGTAATAAAAATACATCCATTAATTTTATATACCTGGTGTAACAACAAAATTGTCCAAATCGTGTAACAGCATAATTGTCCATCCTACAAAATGTTTAATATCTAAAAAAAAAACAAAACAAATACACAAAAGTAACTGAATTTATTCTTTTCAGGTTTTCAGATGAGATATTTAGCCATCTTGATATCATTTTTCGCAAGAATCAGCTAGAAATACAACAGGTTAAAATTATTTTGTGTCATACCCACTGTCTACCAAACTGAGCAATGGTGAGAGGAAAATGATGATTTGGGCCTTCAGTAATGGTACCAACATTCATACTCTGGCTTCTATCTTTAAAGTTCATTCAAGAATCACCAAGAGAAAGGTGAATAAGTTTTTAAAAAGAGGGAAAAGTAGAGAGGAAAACTGGACCATGAGGTCACAACAGGAAGAGGGATCATCATTTCGACTAAGGAGATCAATTAGAAAAGATTCAACTCAATCCATACGATGTTTGGCACGTGAGAGAGGAGTTTCAGCTATGACAGTCCAAAGGGCAGCGAAAAAACACTTGAAAATGAAATTATACGTAAAACCTGTGAGGCATCTTGTTATTCCGGGAGAAAAAGTTAGAATGTTAGAGAGGGCGAATATCATCTTGAATAAGTTGGAAAATGTTCCCGGAATAATATATATATATATATATATATATATATATATATATATATATATATATATATATTTGAACTTTATTTCAATGCTTCATGAGCTTCCGATCTTTAGCTATGATTAATTAATAATGAACATGTCATTTTCGTTTATGATCGAATTCATCACGATTCTTCTATTAAGCTTGGAGAGTAATTATGCATGCTTATTGCTCAATGTAGAGTCCAATAGTGTTATAAAAATCACGGAGATTCCAGTAAGATATCTTTAATCATTTCTAAGATACAACGGTTCAGGGCTTAATATAACAATTGAACGATTTTGTTGTTACATAATTTGAACAATTTTGCTGTAACACCCGGTATATATATATATATATATATATATATATATATATATATATATATATATATATATGTGTGTGTGTGTGTGTGTGTGTGTGTGTGTGTGTGTGTGTGTGTGTGTGTGTTACTGGAGTTTATCCCAAACAAGACTGTGAAGTAACTAAGACACAAGGTGTTAGTGGGTGTGGAATAATTAGAAAACAGAAACATTACTAAGGAGCCAAAACAATAGAAGTGTAATCAGGAAGACAGTGGATAACGATTGAAATTGTATATAAATTTTTGAAGATTACAGTTCAATTGAAAGCCTGAAGAGAGTTCCACGAGCGAAAATGTTAGCATAGAACTTACGGATACCTGCAGCCAACTCAACTGTAAATTGATGAGACCTTGTCGCCAGTCCAGTCCTGCGCTTAAATTCATAAAGTCTACATAACATAGCGAAGAGCTCAGCCAAACGATTACCGTGAAATTATTTATAGAAAAGGCACAGGGATGGAAAGTGACTGAAGACGACACACCACATATAATCTTGCCGATTCTTCTTTGGATTTTATGAAGGAACTCTAGATACAGAGTAACAGCACAATTGTTGCAGCAATATTCTAAGCATGGGCGAATGGTAGATTTATAGATATGTAAGATAGATTCTAGAGAGACAAATTGTCTAGCACAACACAGTGAAACAACTTTCTTAGCAGCTGACATAGCAATAGATGCAATATAGTCTTTCTACTTCTTGTCATTCAAGAACGTTAGCCCGAGAAGATTCAACGAGTCACTCACCTAGAGGTTAGTATCAGCCATAGTGATGGAAGGCCGAAAAGATTTGTTCAGATGATTTAAAGAGCACAGTTTAGATTTGGAATTAAAATTAACAAACCATTCATTTTCCTCCAGTTAACAACAGACTGAAGGTCCTTTTTGATATCAGCAACCATTTTGACCTTGTCAAAATGATGAGACTTACTATCGAGACAGGAGTAATTGATGAAAATCAGAAACAAAGTAGGACCAAGGATAGAAACCTGAGAGTGAGGGGACACCTGCATTAGTACAAACGGATCTAGACGAGTGGACATTCAGGATAACTTTCATTTCACGATCTGATAAGAAAGACTGGATTAGTTTAAAAATTTAAACGGAGTAACCGTAACAGTTGTAGTTGTGAATAAACCTATATGCCATAACCTGGTGATATATATATATGTATATATATATATATATATATATATATATATATATATATATATATATGCACATTTTATTAAAAACGACTGACAAGGTGCTTTTATTTAGTTTTTTATATAATTTCTCGTACGATCTAATATATATATATAAAATTATATAAAAAACTAAATAAAAGCACCTTGTCAGTCGCTTTTAATGAAATGTGCATGAAAGAAAGATTGCTGCCTAAATATACAAATATATATATATATATATATATATATATATATATATATATATATAAAGTGAACATTGAAGTCAACACTTAGAGGCGACAGACTGTTTCATGCTAGACGCAATCCTCAGGCAACGAGTGTTGTTTTTTTTTTCTCGGCTATTTATATATACGGGTCAGTATTGTATTGTGGGAAGTCTATTTTGGCGGTTATTCTGGCGGAAGTCGTTTATTTGTTTATTTATTTGGGTTAGATTATTTTGCGTGTTTTTATTTATTTTTATTTTTTATTTTTATTTAAATTTTTTATATTCATGTGTTGACTTCATTGTTCACGTTCATATTTACAGACGCTCTATCACTGATATTGAGCACTATATCCCATAAATATAGCACACCTTAAGAGTTTATTTTTCTTATATATATATATATATATATATATATATATATATATATATATATATATATATATATGGGGGGGGATACGCTACAGAAATTACAACGGTTTCCGGAAGCGCTAAAATGTAAAATTTTCATAGTTGTCTATTTTATCGAAGCAAAGATAACATTGTTATTTGCGTAGCCATCGGTCATCGGACCGAACATAGCTTCTTGCGCGCAGGACTGACACCTCTACTGAAACGAATTGCTTTGCGTCTCATTAGACTCACATACACTGTGTTCTGTAAACGTCAAATGGATGTCAGTGGGTGCATTCCTTTTCTGCTTCGGACGCACTGTCGTTCAACTAACAAAACAAATAGAAAATGGCGAAGTATTTGTAGAAAACCCAAGGACCCATTCGAAGTTCGCTCGCTAACATATAAAATTAGTCGCACAAGTTTGGCTAATAAAAGACTAAAGTCCTTTCTGAAGGATTTCTCATTTATTTTTCGGACAATTTTGAATTATTTTGGACAATTTTCCTGGTTTTCGCTGAAACGTAATTATAAATGGTCCTGCGTTGGTTCCTTCGATTTCCATAAACCATTATTGGTTGTTTTGTGTCATCACATTTTCATCGTTCTTTTCAAATATATTTGGTTTTTATGGTTAATGCCTCAAGTATTTGTAGCCGTTTTTTAAAATTTCTGTGATATAGTATTTTTGTTGTATTTGTAAGGATTTCTTGGATTTCTTGTATTTTGTTGCTGTCTTCGTTGGTGATATGCAATTTAATTGAACTGTTATCGAATAAATTAGGGAAGTAATCGGTTCGATAATGGAGTGATTGCGTAATAAATGTATACGTTGTTTGAATTAATTTCATGTTTTGTCACACATCGTAAGTTTTTTTAATACACTGGGTACCTGAAGTTATCAGACAGACAACACCGTCCTCAAAATATACGCAGTTGCAAAAAGAGCCGATCTTTGAATGACACCCTGTTGATATGATATTCCCAGCTGGACAAGGAAGTCACACAGTTTTAATGGGATTGGTCCCCATCCTCCAATCACCACTGGAATCACCTTGACATTTCCTTCCTGCATTCCAAACAATCTTGCCATCTCAACAAAAAAATACAAATTGCTCTGATTTGAAAGTTTCAATTATTACTGTTATAACCTAGGGAAGGTTAATAAATGGAATAATCAAACGACGGCTGGTAATGAACGATAATACTTAGGACAAGAACAACACATATAAGATTCGCCATCGGCGCGTAGAAGTAGTCAACTGCTAGAAGTGTTAAGTGAATTCCACAATGAATCTCCAACTGCAGGATATTTACCAACCGCCCCCCGCGGTCAGATGTGGCACAAGGCCGAATTTAATGTGGGATGTCAGAGCCCGTAGGCTCGGCTAAAAATTCCCCGCAGACCACATATAAAACGGGATCGGGTAGCTGTTTCCCGAGACGAGACTCTGCCCTTCAACATAGCCTCGTCTAGGTATCCTCTCTGCCTCCAGGCTATCCAGCATTAGCGGCCTAACGATTGCGTCCAGCATGAAACAGCCTGTCGCCTCTGAGTGTTGACTTCAATGTTCACTTTTATTTTATATTTATATTTACATACGCTTTATCTCTGATAGTGAGCATTTTATCCAATAAATATACCACACCTTATAACTATGTTTCGTTATATATATATATATATATATATATAAAATGACAAATTGGAAATATTTTTCGTGTCATTCGTGTCGTCCTTAAGGACTTCATCTGGCTAAAGTGATGTTTACGTTGATGTGCACAAAACGAAGGGGGCACTGAAAATTTTAGCTTTTAAATTTATTTTTTAAAATATGTGTTTGGGTATATAATCTCGCTAATTTCAGATCATTTCTTTTTGTTTATTCTTTTTTTTATCAATTTAGTTATTAAGTTTCGCAGATAGTCAAAATCTAACATCTGCCACGAAAGGTGAAATTTTGCAAGAATCTGGAGGCCAATTTACTGTGGGTGATCTAGCGATTAAAGCACTTTCTATACATTTTCTTTTGAGTGAATGACTTTCTCTTTTAATTAGAGTAGCACTTTAAAATCAAAATTATAATCAGACTCATTACGGCGAGTGACTATAAAATTGAATGAAAAAAGAAATGTAAAAAATCCTGTGTAAGACGTTTCGTCTTTTGTATTTAGTCTGAAGAAGTCCATTTGAAGGTCGAATTGCGTTACATGGGATTTTTCCATTTCCTACTGATATATCAATTTAGTCTGATATATTAAATTTCTATATTATATTATTCCATTTCTCTTTCTGTCTGTCTGTCTGTCTGTCTGTCTGTCTGTCTGTCTCTCTCTCTCTCTCTCTCTCTCTCTCTCTCTCTCTATATATATATATATATATATATATAGGTAACTACACTCGTCTCGGAAAACCTTCGGTTTCTTGATTTGCCAATGATCAATATCGAAGGAAAAAAAGGTTTTAAAAAAAGAAAGAGCTATGAACATGAACGTCTGTCGAAAAATAATCGTACAACATACATGTCCGAAGCCCAAAGAAAAAACCCCGATACTTAAAGTGACAAATCGATAAAAAGGTGAGATTCGAACCGGTATTCAGAAAGCGAACCTCCTAACCACACGGTCTTAGATAAAATGGCTGAGGTTCAAACCGCTTATGGGCATATCTGCTTTGCTTTTTTTACAAAGATATCCGCCCCCCCCCGTATAAGCCCCAAGTGCCACTTGAAGTAGAGAGTCACATAAGGAAAAGTCTTTAGAAGGAACAAAAAACCTAACCGTAAGCAGAAAAAAAGAGCAACATCTCTAATCTCGTTGAAAAGACCGGAGACGAGTGTGGACCGGATGATAGACAAATCTATCTACTCCTATTAAGAAAGGAAAGAGCAGTAATTCAATAGTAAATTTCGCGTTCATAGATTTAGGCGGGGAGGTTAAATGCATAGAGTTGAAGTAGAATTTAGAAGGAACCGGAAATCCGATCCTAAACAGGAAACAAGGGATAAACCTCTATTCCTCTTCAAAAGAACATGGAGGTGTGTGAACCGGGCGGTAGACGAAGCTATGTGATCCTACTGAGGTGGAAAGCTGTAGATCAGTAAATAAGGTAGCGGAACTCCCATCCTAAACCTCTAATTCCTGTTCAAAAGACCATGGAGGAGTATGGACCGAGTATTAGATACATCTATCTACTTCTGTTTAAAAATAATGAGTGGATATAGAATATGATATCAGCTTGTTGTAGGAAATGTTTATATTACGAATTAACTCAAGACGATCCCTCCTGTTTTCATTATCGTTACTCCCAGCTTTAGTGCAATGGTCACGTGCCCTCTTCCCGAATCTATGATATGGGGCCACCCACTCTATTACATCTCAATTTTCATTAGGTCGTATTCATTCTAACTTAGTTATGTACAATAATGGATCATATACAATATAAGTGAACAGTTCAACTAGAAAAATTGAAAATAAATACAATGTATCTACAAATTAAAAACATGCCTTAGTAGATAATTCATCTTAAATAAATAAACACTGTTTTGCGGCAATTTCTAACAACAACTTGAGATTTTTTTTTGTTAAAATGTTGAATAATTTTAACACATTTAATATTATGGATAAATATAGTGAATTTTATTTTTATGTAGTGTCTTTTTGGAAACCTAGCATGAGCAAAACAAATTTACGGGTTTGGAAGAAAAAAAACCCCAGAATGACGTGAAAATAGACGAAAAAGTTTTCATCCTTTTATAGTTGTGCTTAATTTAATTTATAACATATATAAATGGTTATGGGTCCTTAGCTATAACTACAGAATGAACTCTTCCTAACACTATGTATACTACGCCTCTCAAGAGAGAGAGAGATGAATCGAGTCGAGCCGATAGTAGTTCACTCCAAACCAGACTGACAGTCATACTAACACCTTCCACATCTTGTATTATTATTCCGTGTAATATATCTTCGTTATTTCTACTCTTGTGTTCGTGTTGTTCTTCCTTGGTCCTAACCTGGACCATAACACTTTGAAAATGTATTGGAAAGTGATTTTACTATGAAAATGCATTGGAAAGTGATTTTATTATGAAAATGCATTGGAAAGTGATTTTATTATGAAAATGCATTAAAAAGTGATTTTATTATGAAAATACATTGTAAAGTGATTTTACTATGAAAATGCATTGGAAAGTGATTTTATTATGAAAATGCATTGGAAATTGATTTTATTATGAAAATACATTGGAAAGTGATTTTATTATGAAAATTCATTGGAAAGGGATTTTACTATGAAAATGCATTGGAAAGTGATTTTATTATGAAAATGTATTGGAAAGGGATTTTATTATGAAAATGTATTGGAAAGGGATTTTATTATGAAAATGTATTAAAAAGTGATTTTATTATGAAAATGTATTGGAAAGTGATTTTATTATGAAAATGCATTGGAAAGTGATTTTATTATGAAAATGCACTGGAAAGTGATTTTACTATGAAAATGCATTGGGAAAGGGATTTTATGATGAAAATACATTGGAAAGGGATTTTATTGTGAAAATGCATTAGAAAGGGATTTTATTATGAAAATGCATTAGAAAGGGATTTTATTGTGAAAATGCATTAGAAAGGGATTTTATTATGAAAATACATTGGAAAGTGATTTTATTATTAAAATGCATTGGAAAGTGATTTTACTATGAAAATGCATTGGAAAGTGATTTTACTATGAAAATGCATTGGAAAGGGATTTTACGATGAAAATATATTGGAAAGGGATTTTACTATGAAAATGCATTGGAAAGTGATTTTACTATGAAAATGCATTGGAAAGTGATTTTACTATGAAAATGCATAGGAAAGGGATTTTACTATGAAAATGCATTAAAAAGTGATTTTATTATGAAAATGTATTGGAAAGCGATTTTACTATGAAAATGCATCGGAAAGGGATTTTATTATGAAAATGCATTGGAAAGTGATTTTACTATGAAAATGCATTGGAAAGTGATTTTACTATGAAAATGCATTGGAAAGGGGTTTTACTATGAAAATGCATAGGAAAGGGATTTTACTATGAAAATGCATTAAAAAGTGATTTTATTATGAAAATGTATTGGAAAGTGATTTTATTATGAAAATGCATTGGAAAGGGATTTTACTATGAAAATGCATTGGAAAGTGATTTTACTATGAAAATGCATTGGAAAGTGATTTTATTATGAAAATGCATTGGAAAGGGATTTTACTATGAAAATGCATTGGAAAGTGATTTTACTATGAAAATGCATTGGAAAGTGATTTTATTATGAAAATGCATTGGAAAGGGATTTTACTATGAAAATGCATTGGAAAGTGATTTTACTATGAAAATGCATTGGAAAGTGATTTTATTATTAAAATGCATTGGAAAGGGATTTTAGTATGAAAATGCATTGGAAAGTGATTTTACATGGAAAAGGCATGGGAAAGGGATTTTATTATGAAAATGCATTGGAAAGTGATTTTACTATGAAAATGCATTGGAAAGTGATTTTATTATGAAAATGCATTGGAAAGTGATTTTACTATGAAAATGCACTGGAAAGTGATTTTATTATGAAAATGCATTGGAAAGTGATTTTACTCTGTCTTATGGGTCCTTACCTATAACTACAGAATGAACTCTTCCTAACACTATTTATACTACGCCTCTCAAGAGAGAGGGACGAATCGAGTCGAGCCGATAATAGTTGACTCCAAACCAGACTGACAGTCATACTAACACCTTCCACATCTTGTATTATTATTTCGTGTAATATATCTTCGTTATTTCTACTCTTGTGTTGATCTTCCTTGCTCCTAACCTGGACCATAACATAAATATAGGTAGAAAAAAAAGCAAATGTTGATAAGATAATGAGAGTAGAAAGACACAGGCCGGGGCCCCCAATCAGGCTCCCCTCCTGGTGTTCGAGGGTAGTACACACCGGCCCTTGATACTCTCCATCAGTTAACGAAGGAAATGTGTTAGGGTGGTTTACTTACGTGTCAGATTTAAGAGAGAAATTCTGGAAATAGGCAAGCAATCTTTTTAAAAAGCTGTGAAATTACTGTAATATTAAGCATTGTTAAAACAAGAATTCTTTCACAGGAAGAATAAGTCGAATGAGCTATTGGTGTAGTTCACAGTTATTTGAGAATTAAATATAAAGTCACTGAAGAGAGAGGTGTCGGAAAGTTTTAATACAAAAAGGATCAATCTCTCTTCTTGGACATAAAGGTTAATATTGAAATCTATTTGAAGATACGGCAAAGCATGCTCCTGCGGTGTTTGTTAAACGAAATTGGAGAGGTTCCGGCGTATGTTGAGCAAGACGAACTGCACTGCCATTGTGATCTCTACGTGTCCCCATGATTGGACTAGTAATTCCTGGATTTCTGGATTGGTTGCCGTAGTCACTGCGGACTCCAGATCGTAACCCATTTGATCTTTCCTTGTCACTGACACTTGAGAACCACAGAGCATTAGGAAAAGATGAATCACTGAAAAGATCGCACTTAATAAACAATTATGTGCATAACACCGGGTGTGCTCATGTGAGCTCAACAACGAGGACACATTCTTTCTTTCTTTCTTTCTTCGTTTCTTTCTTTCTTTGTGTGTGTCTTTCTTTCAATTTCTTTCTTTCTTTTTCTTTGTTTCTTTTTTACTTTCTTTCTTTTTTCTTTCTGTCTTTCATTTAATTTCTTTGTTTGATTCTTTATTTCTTTTTCTTTGTTTGTTTCTTTCAATTTCTTTCTTTTTATTTCTTTCTTTCTTTTTCTTTCTTTTTTCTTTTACTTTCTTTCATTCTTTTTCCTTCTTTTTTATTTGTTTGTTTGTTTCTTTCTTTCTTTCGTTCGTTCTTTCTTTTTCTTTCTTTCTTTCTTTCTTTCTTTCTTTCTTTCCTATTACATTCCCATATATATATATATATATATATATATATATATATATATATATATATATATAGAGAGAGAGAGAGAGAGAGAGAGAGAGAGAGAGAGAGAGGATGGGGTGGTGAGATGAAATAATTTAATATAGAAATTTAATACATCAGACTAAAATGATATATCGGTAGGAAATGGAAAAATTCTATGGAACGTACTTCGACCGTCAAAAGGACTATATATATATATATATATATATATATATATATATATATATATATATATATATATATATATATATGATTGTGTATATGTGTGTGTATGTGTGTGTAGGCTGATGCAAAAGTAGGTATAAAGTAATGAAAAACAAAACGTGCGCACAAAAAGTATTGTATTGAATATACGAATAGATCAATAGTAAACTTATTAAAAGTTCAAACAGTTTGCACCCCCACCGTCCTTCACACACTCTTATTTACCTACAAAACCTTTATTATTATTTATTAAAAAAATAAGAATTATAATAAATGTATTACAATAAAAATAATGAAAATAAAAATATTAAAAATGTTTTTAATGAATTAAATAAATTCTAGTATTAAATGAATCCTAGAACCACTATTATAATACTAGTAATGTTGGTATAACACTTACTGTATACCTACATTTGCAGTTCCCTGGATATATATATATATATATATATATATATATATATATATATATATATATATATATATATATTACATTCACTTACCTGCTAATACCCTTGTGAAAGGTATGAATCCTCTTCTTCTCCCTACAGCTATGAGTAAATAGCAGAAGAGATTGGGTTCTATAGCCTTGGATGGCAACTGTTCTAAGAGAAGGACAACTCTGAATTCAAAACCTGCGTTCGGGGACCTTGTGGCACGTAGTAAACCAGCTCTTTGTATTCGGCCCTTCAAAAAGTGTGGTTGGTTCTGCACAAAACATTCACCGCTATAATCAGATCATATGTGCGGGTGCCTGGGCTGTTGGTTACTAGGAACTGAGCTTCTTGACCCTCATACGTCAAATACGACGGGAGAGTCCACCATATATATATATATATATATATATATATATATATATATATATATATATATATATATGTTAAGTTATGTCGGTTATAAAACAATGCTCGATGTAAAATAACAGAGCTAAAGTTTATACTATAATTGAACATAAATTAATTCCTCCTTTTTGTGCAGCACAGTTTCAGTTTGCGCCTGAAGATTGCTATAGGCATAAAACTCCAAATGGTGAGGAACACATATATATTTATTAGTAGAACATATATATATTTTTTTTTTCGCTCTCCCGTCGAACTCGACGTATGAGGGTCAGACAGATCAGTTCCCAGAAACTGAAAGCCCGACAGCCACACAGGATTTGATTATAGTGGTGACGGCTTTGTGCAGGGCCATCCACACACTATATATATATATATATATATATATATATATATATATATATATATATATATATAGTCAAACCTAATGAGCCAGACAAACCTACCAAGGTTTTATTTAGGCAGATCGTATATATATATATATATATATATATATATATATATATATATATATTTATATATATATATATATATATGAACAATTTCTCAGAGTTAAACTGTAGAAAAAGATAAGATGTACAAAGGTAAAAAGACAATAAGAAAGATGTATTATTATTATTATTGTGTGTATTGAAACAGTTTTCCTATTGTCTTTTACCTTTATACATGCACACACACACACACACACATGTGTGTGCGTGTGTGCCTGTGTGCGTGTAGTAAAGAGAGAGAGAGAGAGAAAGAGCGTGTGGTATATATTGAGAGAGAGAATTTTCGGCAAAATTACTACACTTTTTAGATGGTTACATTATCTTCACAACGTTCATCATGAATTATTTAAAAATTTTCAAAAGCTCTGCGGTCGGGTGGTCGACGGGGTTTTTTTTTGCTGAAGAACCGTAACTCAGTTTATCAGTAAATGGATAAATAAATAAATAAAAACAAGATATCTGCTCAATCGTCGCTGATTGAACAAGCAGAAGTAATTTCTCTCTTGGCGCCAGAAACAGTTATTTGGCGGGAAAACAAATTATATAACGCATTTGCGCATGCTTTGCTTCGAGAGGATAACGCTGTAAGAAAGTGGTGGCGGCGTGGTGGTGGTTGTGGTGGGTTTTCAAATCTTTCTGTTTTAGCATTTACATCAGATAATGCCGGCAGCAGTGAAAATAGAAGAAAGAATAACAGACCCTCTATTATTTCTGCACTGCTAGATTGAGTTTTTTTTTTCTCTCTCTCGAAATCAGTGTGTGGTCTGGTCAATATATAGACGCGATTGGCATTGATGAAGCCTCATCGACATTTAAACAAAGAAGGCGATATGAAAAAGAAATGCGATTCCGTTATCTGGCTTATTGATTGGATTATATATAAGTACATATATGCAGATGGTGCAACAATATAGCCCATCGTTGAAAACGGCTAGGCGAGGTCAAATCAAAATCGATTCTGTCTTATACACTTTGGAAAAAGGCATGAGTCCTGGGTTTGTCGATAAACTACATCCGGCAGTAAGGCCTCTGATCTGGAGATCGAAAGTTTTTTAGGAGTGTGGAACCACATCATAATTGCTGTCGTTCCCAGGTCAACCCTGACCTGAAGTGGTAGCACCTGTCAGGGTCCCAGCTATGGGTAAATAGTGAACCCTCAAACAAAATACTATTTATAAGAGTGTAAAAATAGAAAGTAAAACGTTGATTTTTATAGTAAAAATACCAGCAATACATTTTTATATAAAGATAATTACCAACAATACGCACTTATAGTACAATTACCAACAATACATTTTATAGCAAAAATACCTGCGATACATTTTAACTGTAGTTGAAGGCATACAATTGCGTTCAAAATATATTTTGTTGAAGCAATAAACCTTTGTTCCAAATATTTAGATTTTGGCATGAAATAATCCATGGAGGTGTTGATATGCCGTTAAAAATCGACTAGCCAACCAGCATGAGAGAACTTTCATGACATTAATCCATATAATAAACTAGAATTTCTTAACCCTAAAACACTAACTATCGATTAAAGTTACACCACTACTAACCATGGGTATATCATACCCGATTTTGAAAATATAAAAAATAAATATTGAATATAAATCTTTATTTGAAAAAATTTTACATGCAGGCACTTCAAACTTTGTACTTTGAGTTAACATTAATAGGAACTGAAAAACATATTATTTAGGTAAGAAAATCAGGTACTGAAAATTGTAATTAAAAATAGGAAAATTTGCGCTGGGTACTATATACCCATGGTTAGTGTTCTAGGGTTAAAGAAATCAAATTTTATTCCAAAATATAACTTCAACAAAACTACAACAAAAAGCACACATATCATTGCCGCTAGTAATTATGTCCACACAAAAAAGGCTGAGTATTATCTACCATGTATTCAATTGCGAAAGCAGAATAACATATATCATATTTTTATTAATTCAAAGCGCTCAAGGAAATTAAATTTCGGCATAAAATGACCCCCTAAGTTGTTAATATGTCGTTAAAGAAACACACCAATCAAAGAAAAAGGCATCTCGGTTAAATGCAAGGAAAATATGACTGGTTCAAGAGGTCATAAACCATTTGTGTGTAATATAGTTGTTCAGTTCTAAACTGAACTATTTGGTCCTGTTCAATTCCAAGAGAAATAAAAGACCTACAGGAATTCGTTATTGACGGCCACAGTCTTAACAACCTGACGTATAAAAATGATACGATGATGATAGCAGACATGGAAAGGAAACTAGAACAGTAGCGAAGGAAAGCGAGAAGAAAGGACTAAATACAAATTACAAAGAGACGGAATGCATGGTTGTCAGCAAAAGGATGACCCCAAAATGCAAATTACAAATCAGGGGATATTAGAATCAAACACGTACAAAAATCTAAATATCTGGGAAATATTCTAACAGAGGAAGGAAAGTGTGACACTGAGATTAGAAGACGCATTGGAATGGCCAAAGATGCATTCCAAAATGCATGTAATCTGGAAATATCTACGAGACAACCTCAAAAGAAGTTTTTTTCGCGCCGCTGTAGAGTCGATTTTAATGCACGGTGCCGTTGCTTGGGCATCAACTAAAACCCTATAATCTAAACTTGATACAACCTACACTCAGATGAAGAGTGTCTATACTTAACATCTCTTGGAGACAACATTCAACTAAATCACAGCTGTATGGAAAAATCCCTGATATTTCTACAATCACGCGAACGCAGAATGCGCTTTGCAGGACATGGCTCGCAAGAAAAAGAACTCGAGGGGGATCTACGGCTCTGAACACACAGCTATGGCGCAAGAGGGAGTCGGCGCCCAGCAACCACCTATACCCACCAATTAGGTAGTGATGCAGGATGTTAGTCTGATGAATTTCCGACCTTGATGGAAGGACCGGGATGGTTGGCGTGATATACTCATGGATGTCAGAGCAAGCTCGACTGATTAGGCTCCTGAAAAATTTATTTCGGTTGAGCTCTCTGGGGAGGAAGTGTGGGTTTGTAAACAGTGACTATTACGGCTGATCATGCAAGACTCTTCGGTAAATCGAATCGAGTTCTCTCTGTCACTGTGTGTTTATCTAAAAAATAAATACGCTCAAATTCGCCTTCATCCCTGCCGTGCGTCAACGGCTTAGTGGTAGAATCCCCGACTGACACTAATTCAGTTGGGTTTCGATCCTAGCTAGAGGCAAACGGACGTCTAGCCACACGGATGAGCTGTGATACAGCGAAACAGTCTATCTGTGGATGGATATATATATATATATATATGTATATATATATATATATGTGTGTGTGTAAGCTCGACGAATTACTATAAAATTAACCTAAATCCCCAAATCAATTACTTGTATATCTTGCTAGATCCAGTTAAGCTTTGTGATAGACACGCTAAAGGTCAAAATAGTAGTCGTGGCTCTTGGGGCACAGGTTCCGAGGTTATTCGGGGACTCTGGATAACTCTGTATACTTGGATGGGTATCGGTGAACGGAACTGAGTGAGTAGCGGCGATATATTGAGTCTAGTTTATGTCTTCTTCGTCACCGAGTCCCCGTGGTACAGTTGGTATGAAGTTCGCGTTGTATGAGTCCCAAATATAGGACGAAATGCCCGTCCAGTGCTTTCTGCATTCTGTTGAGGATTCTAAGCTCGGCGAATTACTATAAAATTAGCCTAAATCCCCAAATCAATTACTTATATATATGTAGAAAAATTTATATAAATATGTATATATTTATATATATATATTTAAATAAGTTTTTTATGCTACAAAATTTAACGATAGCTAGGAATAAGCAAAATTTCTATAGCATTTAAAAAGCTAAAAAAGAACAACCGAGTCTGTCTAGCTTTCAAGGACACATGGCACAGTGGATAAAGGCGTTGGTTAGATCCAGTGACAGACCCAAAGAGTGTGAGTTCAATACCCGGTTAAGGCAGTGGAGAACTTTCAGAGGGAAAATTAGCAGGAGATAACTGATAACTGACATCCATGAAACATGGCTCGTGGAACTAGAACTGTCTACCCCAGTGATCGAAATAAAGGGTTCGGTTCGAAATTCCAACCACCTGAAGAAGGCCGGAGCGTACAACGACCGAAACGTTGTGACAAATATGGCGACAAAGATGAGTACAATAGTCCGACTAATGTAAATAAAGAACAAACGGTTTCATCCCAGCCTTAGCAAGTTTATTTTCTGGGATATAAAAAGAAAGCGTGTAGATTTAATTAATATTAATGATAACAAATGAAGGGAAATACACACACACACACACACACACACACACATATATATATATACATATATATATATATAATTCTTAAGCTTTGCTTAATATGACACACAATTATAAATATGAGTTACCCAATGAAGATAAAAGTAATCCATGTAATAATAAAACTTGCTAGTTACTGTTTCATTCTATTCTATTAGTAACGCTTGCTTTAATTTCTGACCACTGACAATCTTTTTCTTCATAATCTATATAAATAAAGCGCAGTATACGTCTGTCCGTCTGTTTTTCAATTTCGGTGAATAATAAACATCCTGAGGTAACAAGTAATAACTACTGTAGTTGAACACGATTAATGATTAAATAAATAACTTATTTAAAGTTAAATTTAAATATCGAACAGAGTGGAAATTAAAAAAAAAAAAAACGATTCTTTATTAAAGGTTTAATTTTAATTTCGCTTTTCGTCGCAGTTGCAATTGATATCGTCTAATCTCATGAAGGTACCTGAATTTAACCGTAATTAAAACTTAAGCGGGGTACGGTAATCATATATTTGTTCTCCTTTTTCTAACACGCATACTGTGTCGTATTCAAAATATTACATAGTTCGGGTTCTCTAATGTTTTTTAAGAGTGACTTTATGTGAAAGGATCATAAAGAATTGTGATTTTAAAAGAAAATAAAAATTGCGCGCAAAATAAATGTAAACAAACGGAGATCGGTTGCGTATATGAAGAAAGATTATGCCGAAATAAGGTGTTGAATGAAGATAAAATAATTTTATTATTTCTTATACTTTTACGTACATAGAACGCTGAATGTAAATGGACGAAGGCGTATAAGCCCTGCGCAGGAGCTAGCTTAAAGTCCGCCCAATGGCTTTTAGGATAGTTTTTTTTTTTTTTAAGCATTCAATCCCATCCAAGGCGGGAAGCCACTAGCACGCCAATGGTTACAGAGTTTGAGCGAGAACAAAGAGGAGTGATAGAGGAAAGGATGAAGAGACGGTTAGGGGATAGATTAAGGCATCTGGAGACGTCGGTTGACGTCACATTTGAATAGTTCGAGATTATAGCTATCAGGAAAACAAGAAATAGCGAGAAGTGCGAGACATGAAGCTATTGGAGTAGAAGAGACCAGCTACATTTAACAGTTTTCGACAGTGAGAGCGAGACCCGGCCTAGATGAGCGCTTAAATTCATGAAGTCTGGGAACCAGCGAAAGCAGCTCATCGGAGCAGTTACCGTGAAAGTATTTATCAAAAAGACAGAGGGAGGCAACGGCACGTCTGTGAGAGAGCGGCTGCAGACGAGATGCGATGCTTATAATAAAATCGTCAGAAAGCATATGCATAATATATATTTAATCTCTTTTCTTCCGGTAACGTTTTCTGACCGCTGAAAATCCAAGTTTTTTTTTGTTTTATTTTATTTCCACTGCATTATTTTTCACGGCAATATCCGCTGATCAGACATTTTGTTTGAAGCAAGAGTTTAACGCATATAAGATTCTCGAGGAAATCCTCACCATTAGGCTGATTATGGATCACTGTCTTCGTATTCGTTGCTACCGGTTCTATTGGAAGCGTTTGTTTTAAATAAATTACTGCATGTTTCCGTTTAAACAGAAAAGCTCAGAATGAAATGGCTTTCTTGCTTATTACGTAGAAAGATATATCTACAGCGGCTTATTCCAGTTCAAAAGACTAAACTAATTCCTATCCGCCTACATCTGCAACATTTATTAATTCTTTTATCGAGTGTGTAAAGACATAGAAATATCATACAGATCAGCATACACATTCATACAAAAAAGCGTATATATATATATATATATATATATATATATATATATATATATATATATATATATATATATATATATATATATATATATTAGTGAATACACATAATAACCAACGTTTACATTGGATATTATGTTTTATTGACTAATGAATACTTAATAGCTCTGTAATATAACATTGAGATCTCTGTTTATAACACCAGGTATATATACATTTATATATATATATATATATATATATATATATATATATATATATATATATATATATATATATATATGTATATATACGTACAAGTATATGTGCGTATATGTATATTTTCATCATACACATATATTTGTATATATATATATATATATATATACACATCTCGCCTATGGAACTCCCTTCCCTATTAATGTTTCCCTGACAAATACAATCTCCAACGGTTTAAGTGTAGCGTCAATCGTCATCTCCAATTGCCTTGATCTATCCACTTCCTGACATCTTTCATTCCTATCTGCTCTCGCTCTATATCTCCCGTAACCCCCCTGCCTCGATCGACCCTCCGTCCTTCTCTTTCTCCACATCCCTTCCGTTACCACTCCTATCTGCTCTTCCTCCAACCCGTCTGTAACCCCATGCGTGATAGTGGCCACCGGCCTTGCTTGGGGTGATACGCTTAAAAAAAAAAAAAAAAATATATATATATATATATATATATATATATATATATATATATATATACACGGAGAGAGAAAGATAGAGAGATTAACATTCTAGCAATTTCTCTTCGCAAATAAAATCTTAAAAATGGTGTATGCAATATAAACACCCATACAAAAAAAAAATGTATATATATATATATATATATATATATATATATATATATATATATATATATATATTAGTGAATACACATAATATCCAAAGTTTACGTTGTATATTATGTTTTATTCTTCTAGACCCGATGAATTACTTAATTTATGATTATTTCAAATCATCCTAATTATATCTATATCTATATGTATATATATATATATATATATATATATATATCTCTCTATATATATATATATAAAGTTAGAGAGAGAGAGAGAGAGAGAGAGAGAGAGAGTGAGTGAGAAATATTTGTCCTTCTCCCAGACTGGTTAGCAGCAAAAGCTACAGGGACCTTTCTCGCTTACTATTCAATCCATAGCTGGGGGAAAAGATATAAATTCATAACTTTCCCAATGGAATTTGCGCTTAAGTGAATATAACGAACTTGTTATTACGATCATCAAAAGTCTAAAAGCAACATCAATATCCATCTTCTGTCTAAAAATTGTTCTTTTATTGTCCTTTCTCGTAATTTGATAAATGGTGTCGGTGTTGACACGACTGGTCCCTAACGTTCTCTGCAAAATATCCATTGCATTAGAGTAGCGACAAGAGGCACTCAATCACTGTCAATTGTTATTTAGACATTTCTATATAAGAAACAAAGAAAAAAAAAGGAAAGAAAAAAAGGAAGAAAGAGATTTTTTTTTCACGGGAGATAATAAATATTGTACTGACTGTTTGTGATAATCAACTGACTAAAAATAACACCAGCCACAGGAAATAATAATAATAATAATAATAATAATAATAATAATGATAATAATAATAATAATGATAATAATAATAATAATAATAATAATAATGATAATAATAATAATAATAATAATAATAATAATAATAATAATAATAAGAAGAAGAAGAAGAAGAAGAAAAAGAAAAAGAAAAGAAAAAATACAAATATACTGAAAATACCACAATCAAAACCATATGCATAACATGGTTTAACCAAATAAATGCCTTTATATTCTTACCGAAAATTTCCAGTGAATAGAAACAGATGCATCAAAATGTTGATTCTTCAAGTTAAGCAGCGCTTACCGAATCTCTTCTGTATGTTTCACAAAACTCTGTAAATCATTCTTTGAGGAAATACATTCTATTTTTGCCATTTTAGAGAGATATGTAGTGCTTTAACTTCACCGAAATGTTAGATCACATCTATCTATCTATCTATCTATCTATCTATCTATCTATCTATCTATCTATCTATCTATCTATCTATCTATCGCAGTCTGTTCGTATATATCTCAGTCTGTTCGCATCTATCTATCTATCTATCTATCTATCTATCTATCTATCTATCTATCTATCTATCTATCGCAGTCTGTTCGCATCTATCTCAGTCTGTTCGCATCTATCTATCTATCTATCTATCTATCTATCTATATATCTTTTAAAACTATAAACATCGTTGAAGAGTGAAAAATATGTCACTGTCCCTATCTATCTATCTATCTATCTATCTATCTATCTATCTATCTATCTATCTATCGCAGTCTGTTCACATCTATCTATCTATCTATCTATCTATCTATCTATCTATCTATCTATCTATCTATCTAATTCTTTTTCGCATCTATCTATCTATGTAGATCTATTAATATCAAACTCCCTCACACTCTGTTAGTATCTACTTAATCTGTTATTATCTTTCTAGGTGGCTATATAAATGGATTATATACATTTGGACCGGAATTTTTCGTTTTTACACGTATTTTAATTAATAGGACACGAATGGAATATCGTATTAGTTTTTTTTAATGTCATTTGCTTGCTTTCGTACAAACTGATTCAACGCTATGCAAAATTTGTCCTTAATTCTTATCGTTGATTCGAGCGCTTTCAACTGTCTTCTGGTCATTTTCAGCAATAAAAATAAAGATGAGCAGATAAAGGCCTTTTCTGTTCCTGTTACAGAACGTCATGGCTTTTTTTCTAATCATTTCACCCCAAGCAAAGCGACAAAACCACTAGAACGCAGGGTGTTACTGGGAGTGAAAGTGAAAAAGAATGAGAAGATTGTGGCAAGGGCAAAAAAGGAACGGGGTTCAAGAAGATGCAGACTGACGTTGCATTTAAATTTATGAAGATTGTCGTTCTCAAGATTGCAGCAAGAAATCGGAAAAGCGTTCTACGAGTAGGAAGTGCGAAACAAAAATCTGTGGAAGTAGAAGTGGCGTTTGCATCCGGCTAGATGAACAATAAAACGGTGAGACTTAGCTGCCAATCTAGTAGCAAAAAAAAAAAAAACAAGCTCATTCGAAGATATTTGTAGAACAGGAAGAGGAAAGCAACGGGAGACGAGATGCCTGGTCAAGATCGATTCTATTGCAGACCATTCTTTGGATTTTGTCAGGAATGTCGAGATGCACGGTAGAAGCACCAGACCAGATATGGCAATAATATTCAATACACGGACGAATGGTAGATTCATAAATGTACAAGATGGATTCTGACGACATAGGGAACCAACCTTCCTCGCAGTAGGCGCAGCATTTGACTCCATACAGTCGGTCCACTTTATGTCAGTGGAAAACGTGAAGTGAAGAAGGCGTAGGGTATTGCTTATCCAGAGTTCAGCATCAGCTATATGCTGAAAACGCACAAAAGTTTCTCTGTGGTGATTAAATGAAAGCCGATTTGTTGAGGAGGCGTTGAAATTCACAAGCAATTTCCTGTTCCATTTAACCCCTGATTGGGAGCCCTTTTCAAGAGTATTTGCCAGATTTACTTTGTCGGATCTGGTGGATTTCCTACTAAGAGAGGAGCAAATGGTAGTGCCATCTGTATAAATAGTTGAGAACTGATGACGCCGGAGATGTCATTGATGAAGATCAAAAACTGTGTAGCTTCAAGAATAGAGTCCTGGGGAAACCCTGTTAATATGAAATGGTCTGGATGCGTTACCATTCAATACGACCATCATTACTCGATTTGTTAGGAACGATTAGAGCAAGCCAAATATACCTCCCGGGAGAACATTGCCCTCGAGCTTGCCTAGAAGGCCAGAATGCCAAACCCGCGTCGAGTGCCTTTGAGATTTCTAGTGCCATAACTTGAGCTTCGCCATTCCTATCTAAAGCTTTATAGTAATGGCCGTTAAAATGTTGACGGTAGACCTGGATTTCAAAATTTTACATCATTGGAGATCATTGAAAAAATCGAACCAGGCCATTGATTAGAGATTGGTAATCTTTAGCTCTGAGACATAAATTTCGAAAAAAATTTTTCTGGTGGACATTTTTTTAATGAATTAACTATTGGAAATATTCAAAATGTCGTTTCGTATAAGAACAGAATTTTCTCTTTATAAGCGCTTCGAGATATTGGTGGTTCGGTTTTCAGTTTGGCATATAATTCGATTATAATCGACATTGGTGGTTTTTTATATGTGTAGAAATATTATGTTTGTTAAGATGTGATCTCATTGAACTTTGGTCAAATAAGTTGCAAGCTAATCTACGAGAGAGCATCGTGGTGGTATAACCAGCATAAACCGAATTTTGTTTAGACTTGAACTCTTGTATTGTACATACACATTCGTAAAGCTCGTTAGTTTTTAGTGTTTCTTCTTACGAGTGACGTTCTTATTTCGCCTTGTTTATAATCTTGGTGCATCTGTTCACAATAAAATAAGTTTATTTTATTTGAGCGCTGATTATTATTTTGATTAATTATATTCAAAGTAATTTTATTTGTTCCTCGACGAATCCGTTTTCGTTAGAAGATTGTGTCATGTTTAATTCTTTATAACAGGCAAGACGATGAAATCAGGAGAACAAAGATATGAAGTTTTTTTCCGGCTATTTTATGTCTGTTGAAATTAATCAAACATAGATAGATACAATAACACACACACACACACACACACACACACACACACACACACACACACACACACACACACACACACAGAAAAATAAATTTGCTCGAGTAAACTGTTGAATGAAGTATGTATATGAGAGTGTCTACGTGGGACTGTGGGGGCCTCATAGTCGTCTGTTAAAATGGTACAGAGAGGTGTCTATGCGGGACCCTGTCTGTTTTCCATTAGGGCAGGTCGAGTTTGGAACCATGATATTTCACTCAATTTGAAATTTTGGGTTTGACATGACAAACAATGATACGAAAGAACGTTTCGACCGTTGTACGCTTCGGCCTTCTTCAGGCGGTTGGAATGTCGAACTGAACCCTTAATTTGGCTCACTGGTGTAGACTGTTCTAGTTCCACGTGCCATGTTTAATGGACGTCAGTTATCAGTTATCTCCTGTTAATTCCTCTCTCCAAGTTCTCCACTGACTTAACCGGGTATTTTACTCACACTCTTTGTGTCCTGTCACTGGATCTAACTAACGCCTTTATCCACTGTGCCATGTGTCCTTGAGGGTTCAGTTTGACATTCCAACCACTTGAAGAAGGCCGGAGCGTACAACGGCCGAAACGTTGTAATAAATATGGCGAAAAGATGAGAACAATAGTCCGAATAATGTAAATAATGTATATAATACCTCATCTAAGAAATATAGAGAGATAAAGATACGAAATATTTCTTTCCAATTCGTTACCAATTTCTATGGAAACAAGTTTAAAGATAAGTTCAAATTTGAAGCTTTGGAATTTAATTCTACTGAGCCGTGAATGATTTAACGCTTTCAAAGAATTCCCTTATAAATTTATTAAATGTGTAAATGACATTTAATAAAATGTTTTCCAATTGCAGCATTTGCCTCGTTCTCAATAAATCAAAGAAGAAGAATTCAGAATTAAGAACAATATAAAAATATTCACTCTATAAAGGTAAAATAGAAATGAAATAAAATATAATGTATTTAGGTTGTGGCCAGCGATGGAAAACGATTCCTTTTTTTTTCCTCGTATGGAATTTAGATATTGTTATTTTTCAGTGTAAAAAATAAACTAATTGTCAAAACAAAACAAAAAAAACAAAAAAAACAAAACGCCATAAACCCCAATAAAAAGGAAATTTCCTTAACAGTAGTAAAATTTGTTTATGAATCTTGTCTGGAAACATCGGAAATCGTTATAATCCAATTTCTCGCAGTTTTGCCGATATTTTTTATTACGTTTGATATTGAAATTTCGACCACTCTTCGTTTGTTACTGTAAAGTTAATTAGTTCTTTTGTATTTTTATAGAACAGACTTAATTATTGGAAAAAGAAAGTAAACATTTTGTTTAATCTACATAATTTTTGTATTTTCGAAGTGACTGGGGTTTTATTCAAAACGTTGTGTTTGTTGATTTCCGTGGAAGGAAATATATCTTAAACATTTAGGTAAATAATCCTGTTTATTTCTTTCTATTTTTCTCATTTCAAATTTACCTTTGAAATTTTATTAAAATAGGGAAATGGTTGCACTTTTCCTGCTCACAAGAAGTTAATATTAATACTAGAACAGTCTACCCCAGTGAGCGAAATAAAGGGTTCAGTTCGACATTCCAACCACCTGAAGAAGGCCGGAGCGTACAACGGCCGAAACGATGTAATAAATATGGCGACAAAGATGAGTAATAATGTAAATAATGTACATAATACCTCATCTTAGAAATATAGACAGACATCTTTATCTATTTACTTGAAGCTTTACAAATTGTATAATGGACAAGATGCATGACACAAGCACATTATTACTAAATCATTGCGCCATCAAATAAGACCTTTATTTAAATCAAAGCTACATTATGTAATATTTTGTACAGTAAAGTATTTTTAATGCGGTTTTCTATAAATAATGTAAATTTTCAATATGTCTTATAATTTGTACCCAGCAGTATTATGATGTTATATACACATATATTTTTTTGTTTTTATTAATTATGTCCTAAAATAGTGTGAGTTCTTATTCATTGTTTAGCATTTTTTGTAAACATTTACAATTTTTACACAGTTTTTATTTTTTTTAAGCAATTCCGCCCAAGTATGGCAGGAGTATCACTAAAACGCAAAGAGCTATGGAGTGTGTAAATAAGGGGAAAGACTGGGTTATAGGGGCTGGGGGAAAAGATAAAAAGTTGAACGGAGGAGGATAAACAGAAGAATAGGGATCTAGGCATCGGAAGATGTCGACTGACATTACATTTAATCTTTTGAAGATTATAGGCCAGGTTAACTTTGTTACAAATGCCGGATTTACTTTTGAGACAGAAGTAAATGGTAGTGTCGTCTGTGTAGATGCCGACCTCAGAACTGATGACACCAGGAAGATCATTGATGAAGACCAGAATCAGTGTAGAACCAAGGATGAAGTTTGCACATTCGCAAGGTGCTACAGAATTCTGCTTTGAATACATTTCCCATTCAATGTATTTAATACAAATGATATTAATTTATTTGGATTTATTCTTGAAATAGTAAAATTTTGAAGTCGGTTTGTAAGCAAAAACCTACGGAAATAAGGTATTTCTGTACATTTTCTCAGATGATATATAATGATTTATATTTCGAATTCTCATTTGAATATATTTTCCATTCAATATATTTAATACACACAAGATATCAACTTTATTTGGATTTATTCTTGAAATAGTAAAATTTTGAAATCAGTTTATAAGCAAAAAACCTGTGGAAATTAGGTATTTCTGTAGATTTTTTTCAGATAATCATTAAACCTAAATGCTCAAAAATTAATAAAAAGCTATAATTTAATTTTTGGTGTCAGTACTTAGCTCATCAAACCTCAGCTTTCACAATGAGTGCAATGTTAATATTCTAAAATGAAAAGTCAAAAATCAACCTGCACTAATGCCATATTATTATGCTATTTCAAGTAGGGATTTCAGTTGTATGTAGTCAGTATTGGTCCTACAGTTTAACTACCATTGACACTACCTTATGTAGCGATCATATACATAATGTCTACTCGTACACATATGCTTATTAGTGGTAGCCCTAACCAACCACTACTACAGAAGTAATCTATTCAATCCAGAGAGAGAGAGAGAGAGAGAGAGAGAGAGAGAGAGAGAGAGAGAGAGAGAGAGAGAGAGAGAGAGAGATTAAAGTTTTTGTAATAACACTATGGATTTTAATGACAGATTCTTGTGGATCAGCTGATAGAAGGACCAGAGAAAGATTATCTTACAATCCAAGATGAATTGTAAGATAGTCTTTCTTCGATCATTTTATCAGCTGCTTGGAAATTGCAGGAAAAATGAGAAAAGCTATATTGTTTTTTCGAAGCTCTAAATGGAAGTTCATTTTGATGAAGTGAACAGCCAATGGGTGCAATTCTGGTCAACCTCTCATAAAATGGAGGTTGTGAACCTATGCTTGCAGAAAGTTTTTCAAATAATGAACTGCCAGAGGTTCTTATGAATGGAACGATATTGGAGTTGCCAAATTTATCTGCACATTCGCAAGGTGTTACATTTTCAACTTATCAAATTGCATATTTTGCTTTTGGTGATTCATAATTAGAATTCTGGTTTGAATATATTTTTATCTAATGCAAAATATTAGAACTTTTGAAATAGTAAAATTTTGAAGTCAATTTGTAAGCAAAAAACCTGTGGAAATTACGTATTTCTGTATATTTTTTCAGATAATCATTAAACCTAAATGTTAAAAAATTGATAAAAAGCTATGAATCTAATTTTTAGTGTCAGTACTTAGCACATCAAACCTCAGCTTTCACAATGAGTGCAATGTTAATATTCTAAAATAAAAAGTGAAAAATCAACCTGCACTAATGCCATATTATTATAATATTTCAAGTAGGTATTTCAGTTGTATGTAGTCAGTATTGGTCCTACAGTTCAAGTACCCCTGACACAACCTTACGTAGCGATCATATCGATCTACTCATACACATATATGATTATTAGTGGTAGCCCTAACCAACCACTACTACAGAGACTACATATTCAATCCAGAAAGAGAGAGAGGGGTATTAACGCTGGAGTTGCCGAATTTGCACATTCGCAAAGTGTTACAGAATTCTGCTTTGAATACATTTCCCATTCAATGTATTTAATACAAATGATATTAATTTATTTGGATTTATTCTTGAAATAGTAAAATTTTGAAGTCAGTTTGTAAGCAAAAACCTACGGAAATAAGGTATTTCTGTACATTTCCTCAGATGATATATAATGATTTATATTTCGAATTCTTATTTGAATATATTTTCCATTCAATGTATTTAATACACACAAGATATCAACTTTATTTGGATTTATTCTTGAAATAGTAAAATTTTGAAATCAGTTTATAAGCAAAAAACCTGTGGAAATTACGTATTTCTGTAGATTTTTTCAGATATTTAAACCTAAATGCTCAAAAATTGCTAAAAAGCTGAGTTTAATTTTTGGTGTCAGTACTTAACACATCAAACCCCAGCTTTCACAATGAGGGCAATGTTGATTTTCTAAAATAAAGGGAGACAAATCAACCTGGCCTATTCTGTATGCGTGTCGTATTTCGGCTGTAGGTATCTTAGGAGGCCTTCCATAAGCTAATCAACGTACTAAGAAACAGAAAAAAATCCACGAGAAACAAATAAAAGATTATCTTGTTATGTAATATCAATTCTCTTATATGGAAGTGAATGATGGACAATCTCCTTACAGATGAAGAAAAGACTTGATGCAACAGAAATGTAGTGTAAGGATATCTTGAATTGAACATGAGAGCAAAGTTTAGCGGAAATGGAAACAAAAAGGACACTTCTATTTAACACCAGGAAGAGACTGTTAAAATTTCTAGAGAACATAATGAGGAAAGAGGGCTTGGAAAATCTGTTACTCACAGGACATATTGAAGGAAGCAGGGTAAGAGGAAAACAACGCATAACCTACGTAGTGAGGTTGAGTAAATTGATGGCAGAACAAGGTTTAAGAGAGATAAGAAAAATAAAAGGGCTACAAATGACAGGAAATCGTGGAGAGCGACGATTGCTAACGTCCAGAAGGGATGCGGCACATAGAAGTAGAAGAATTCATCGATTCTAATCTGATTCAATTTTCCATCTCCCTGTAAGCAAGATGAAGACATCCGTTTGGAAATTGGCTCTTGGATTCTAATTAGACCGTGAGCCTATATTGTATTTGAGAAGAGATCTTGTTTCCGATTATATCGCTATTCTATTACGTTCATATCCTTGTAAGGACATATTTTATGATTAGTTGTTCAGACTATGTGAGCATATACTTTTTTTTTTTTTTAAGCGTATCACCCCAAGCAAGGCCGGTGGCCACTATCACGCATGGGGTTACAGAAGGGTTGGAGGAAGAGCAGATAGGAGTGGTAAAGGAAGGGATGTGGAGAAAGAGAAGGACGGAGGGTCGATCGAGGCAGGGGGGTTACGGGAGATATAGAGCGAGAGCAGATAGGAATGAAAGATGTCAGGAAGTGGATAGATCAAGGCAATTGGAGATGACGATTGACGCTACACTTAAACCGTTGGAGATTGTATTTGTCAGGGAAACAGTAATAGGGAAGGGAGTTCCATAGGCGAGATGTGCGAGACATGAAGCTATTGGAGTAGAAGAGACGTCTACATCTAACAGTTTGAACGGTGAAGGGGTGGGAACGGGATGCCAGCCTCGTAGGACGCTTAAATTCACGAGGCTTAGGGACAAGCGAAAGCAACTCCTCAGAGCAATTACCGTGGAAGTACTTGTAGTTGGAAGCGTTGGAAATATGACTTCATGGTCTATTGATATTTATGGCTATTTAGAGATACTGAAATTTTGATCTTATTACTATTTAGATACGGTTACTACATATTAACCTTTGATGTTTTGAAATGAATTGTTAATATTAAATTTTGCTTGAATATAAAAGGTGTTCCAATAATTTGAACCGATTTTAAATGTTAATTAAGTTTAAGCGACTAATTATATTTTTTCTTCCAGATTTGACGAATATTTGGGCGATATTATTTTTCACACAAAATTACAATGACTCAAATAACATGATCCAACAGAGAAATAAATAAATTTTCACAAATAACATTGATTTATTTACTGCGGAATTTGATCCGTTTTAATGAAACACCCTTATATATAACCCGTCTTAATGAAACACGCTTTACATTACGATGTCTCTACTCTCCATCTTTCTTTCAGTGCCTTTGACATTTTATAAACTTTTATCTTTGTAATATTGAGCAGGATTCGTTATTATTCTCAGCATGTACTTTTTTACAAGTACCTCAGTTTTACGAAAGTTTCGATTTACTCCCATTGCTAATGAAAACCACAGATGCCATTCAATCACCGCCATACTTAGATATCGCACTCCTGCAGATCTAAAGGGTGTTCCAATAATTTGTACCGATTTTAAATGTGAATTAATTTTAAGCGTCTAATGATTTCTTTCTTTTTCTTTCAGATTTGACGGTCATTTGGGTGATATTATTTTTCACACGTAATTGCCATGACTTAAATAACATAATCCAATAGAGAAATAAATACATTTTTACCAATAATACTGATGTATTTACTGGTGTCATTGATCCGTCTTAATGAAACACCCTTATATATAATCCATCTTAATGAAAGACCCTTTATATAAATGATAATGCTCTACTCTGTATTGAACCCTCTTTTAAATCAAATGTTACGAACGAAGGAATTGTTCTCCATTCGTTCTTATCGAACCTGGATATATATATATATATATATATATATATATATATATATATATATATATATATATATATATATATATGTGGATGACAAAAATATTGGCTCCTGAAAAATTAATTTCGGTTGAGCTCTTTGGTTTGAGGTGTGAGTTTGTAAACAGTGACTATTTAAGCTAATATAACATGACTCTTCGGCAGAATTGAGTCACTGTCAGTCACTGTGTGTTTATCTATATCTAAAAATAAACACGCTAAAATTCACCTTCAACCCTGCCGTGAGCCGACTGACGCCAATTCAGTCAGGTTTCGATCCTAGCTAGAGGCAACCAGACGTCTAGCCACACTGATGAGCTGTGAAACAGCGAAACAGTCTGTCTTTGGATGACATATATATATATATATATATATATATATATATATATATATATATATATAGTTTTTCGTAAACTAAATATATATATATATATATATATATATATATATATATATATATATATATATATATATATATATAGTTTACGAAAAACTAGGTAATCCGTATGGGTAGACCCAAGGAGGATAAAATTCAGAGAGCTCACTGTAAATCATAGCTAATAATTTAAATAATACAGATATCACCTTACCTTAATAATCAATTACAACTAGAAGTAAACTTATATTTGAAAATAAAATTTTAGTGTTTTAATGTAAATTCTATGAATATTTTTCTAATCGACTCTTTCATATTAAATCCCCAAAATTTTTGTAATAAAGTTTAAAAAAAAAACTTTAACAAACATATAATTAAATTCCTTAGACTGTTTAAACATTCAAAGAAAAAAGAAAGAAATATACAAAAACAAAAGGAAAGAAGAAAAATTGAAATAAAGATTAAAATTGTGGCTTAATTAATTTCTGTGTATGAATAGTGCATTTGATAAATTGTTATGCATAAGATCCCTTTTGTGTTCATAGATACGTTTTTTTTTTAAAATTTCTGCGTGTTGCACCAGTGGATTTAAGGAACAGTTTTGACAATTTATTTTATATATGACTGCTTCTGAATTATTATTGTTCTGGGTCTTTTTAGTTGTGATCATATTCATAATGGATCTGGAAGTACTTCTGACTATTTAGAAGTTCTTTTGGATAGTGCATGTTATGGAGTTGGTAGGTTGTATTATATATATGTCTTTGTTTAGTTTATTGTTGTGGATTATGTTGTTGTTTTGTTGCGGTCGTGTATTTTGTTCATATGCTCCTTTTCGTAGGTTAAGCACTGTGGGAGAAAGGGAATTTCATGGCTGCTGCTGATTAATGCTAAGCTCTTCACTACAAATTGATCCCTCTGTTAGCCAGTAACTGTTAAAAACTTCTTTTCTTCCTAGCGTGGCCTAGTGGTGAGAGACTCTAACCTATGTCAAATTGGTCGGGTTCCGATCCCGGCTTGAAGCAATCGCAAGTTTAGCCCCACTGGTGAGCTGTGATACAGCGAAACAGTCTGTTTGTGGATGACTATATATATATATATATATATATATATATATATATATATATATATATATATATATATATATACAGGGAGTCCATAAAGTTCGTGTGAACTTTAAAAAAATTATAACTTTATTTGTATTTGCGATAGGAATAGTCTGTAAAAAATGTTATAAAGTTTAAAGTATCTATTTTTGAGTACAGCTAAAATAACTAATGTGATTTCAGGCATTACTGTAAATCAGTTGTCAAATGTTTTCCGTGAAATGCAAAATCGTATTACCCTTTGTATTGCTAATGATGGAGGACATGTGGAAACTTAAATAAAATTTCAATAAAACCTTAAAAAATATAGATTTACTTCTTTTTAATCCTTTTTACAAATTATTTCTATCGCAAATACAAATAAATTTATAAATTTTTGAAAGTGCACACGAACTTTATGTACACACACACTCTCTCTCTCTCTCTATATATATATATGTATATATATATATATGCATCTATATATATATATATATATACATATATATACATATATATATATATATGTATATATATGCATATATATATATCTATATATATATATAGTGAGATATATATATATATATACAGGCATATGTATATATACATAGAGATTGAGAGATATATAGAGATATATATATACAGACACACACGTATATATATATATACATATATATATATATATGTATATATATATATATATGTGTTTATATATATATATATATATATACATATATATATGTGTGTGTGTATGAATGAGGTGCGAATTGTTGAAATTGATTCAATCAAGCCCCCTAATATTTCATGTGACTGAACGAAGAACATCATTTTCCAATAATTTTTCTCTTTTTGGAGGAAACCCTTTCCAGCTTTGAGGATACTGCGTTGACAATAGTTGAAAAAAAAATCATATCACCCCAAACAAGGCGATAATGCAACTATGACGCAATGGGTTACTGGGAGTGAAATACAATGTGAAGAATTTCGTCAGGATAAAGTACAATAAAAGAGCAGGATATCGACTGGCTTTGCATTTATTCTTTGTGGATAATTGTAGGTGGCAGGGGATTTTAAAAAATCAAAAGAGAATTGCACAGGCGAAAAAATAAACTATTAGAATATAATATATGAACACATTTAGGTAGTTCAGCAGTAACTCGGGGAAACCTATTTGCCGGTCTTGTTGCACGCTTAAATTAATGCGGTCGGGTTGCTAAAGCGGAAAGTCCATAAATAATTGCCATGAAAATATTTATTATTTATTAAAAAATAAGAATTATAATAAATGTACTTTTTCAAAACTTATGAAAATAAAAATATCAAAAATCATTCCAGCTGCTTGCTTCCCATTCCAGTTTCATCTTCAAAAATGTAAACTTAACGTCAATCGTTATCGTCTGCCCTATTAATTCTTATTCTTTTATTGTCCTTAATAGTAGTTTTATTCATATTCTCTAAAATTCAGTAACCTCTTGCGTTCTAATGGCTTTATTGCCTTGTGAGGGTGAAAGCGGAAAGTCCATAAATAATTGCCATGAAAATATTTATTATTTATTAAAAAATAAGAATTATAATAAATGTACTTTTTCAAAACTTATGAAAATAAAAATATCAAAAATCATTCCAGCTGCTTGCTTCCCATTCAAGTTTCATCTTCAAAAATGTAAACTTAACGTCAATCGTTATCGTCTGCCCTATTAATTCTTATTCTTTTATTGTCCTTAATAGTAGTTTTATTCATATTCTCTAAAATTCAGTAACCTCTTGCGTTCTAATGGCTTTATTGCCTTGTGAGGGTGAAAGCGGAAAGTCCATAAATAATTGCCATGAAAATATTTATTATTTATTAAAAAATAAGAATTATAATAAATGTACTTTTTCAAAACTTATGAAAATAAAAATATCAAAAATCATTCCAGCTGCTTGCTTCCCATTCAAGTTTCATCTTCAAAAATGTAAACTTAACGTCAATCGTTATCGTCTGCCCTATTAATTCTTATTCTTTTATTGTCCTTAATAGTAGTTTTATTCATATTCTCTAAAATTCAGTAACCTCTTGCGTTCTAATGGCTTTATTGCCTTGTGAGGGTGAAAGCGGAAAGTCCATAAATAATTGCCATGAAAATATTTATTATTTATTAAAAAATAAGAATTATAATAAATGTACTTTTTCAAAACTTATGAAAATAAAAATATCAAAAATCATTCCAGCTGCTTGCTTCCCATTCAAGTTTCATCTTCAAAAATGTAAACTTAACGTCAATCGTTATCGTCTGCCCTATTAATTCTTATTCTTTTATTGTCCTTAATAGTAGTTTTATTCATATTCTCTAAAATTCAGTAACCTCTTGCGTTCTAATGGCTTTATTGCCTTGTGAGGGTGAAAGCGGAAAGTCCATAAATAATTGCCATGAAAATATTTATTATTTATTAAAAAATAAGAATTATAATAAATGTACTTTTTCAAAACTTATGAAAATAAAAATATCAAAAATCATTCCAGCTGCTTGCTTCCCATTCAAGTTTCATCTTCAAAAATGTAAACTTAACGTCAATCGTTATCGTCTGCCCTATTAATTCTTATTCTTTTATTGTCCTTAATAGTAGTTTTATTCATATTCTCTAAAATTCAGTAACCTCTTGCGTTCTAATGGCTTTATTGCCTTGTGAGGGTGAAATGATAAAAAATGATTTTAATAAATTAAAGAAATTCTAGTATTAAATGAATACTAGAACAACTATTACAATACTTTTAATACAAGTATAATACTTACGATATACATACTTTTGAAGCCCCTGTATATCCTGATATTTTTACCAGCGTCCGTTTGTTAATATCACTTATTATAATTTAATCGTTTCATCCGAATCAAGGCGATAATGCCACTAAGACGGAAAGGATTATTGGGTTTGAAACAAAATGAGAAGTCTTTACTGAGAAGTGAGGAGAACGGATAATAAAAGAAAGGGAATCTGGAAGATAGAATATGGCGATTGTCGTTGAATTTAAATATTTGAAGATTGTAGTTGGCAGGGAAGCAAGAAATAGGAAAGGGGTTCTGCAGGCGGGAGAAGAAACGGTTAGGATAGAACTGATATTTGCATCTAGCTAGTTCAACAGTAAAATGGCGAGACCTAGTCGCCAATCTAGTAGTAGGCTTACATTCATGCAGTCGAGGTATTAAAGAAAAAAAATATCATGAAAATATTTGTAGCAAATACAGAGGGAAACCATATCATGGCTGTAAGAAAATGACTGGAGTCTAAATGCCAAGTCAGAATCGATTAATCTACAGAACGTTATTTCAAATTTTATCGGGAATCTCGAGATATATAGTAGGATCACCAGATCAAATATGACAGCAATATGCGATACACAGAAGAATGGTAGATTTATAAATGTGCAAGATGAATTCTGACAAGAAAAAATGTCTGGCACGACACAGTGAACCAACTTTTCCGACAGTAGATCTAGCAATTGATTCAGTATAATCACTTCACTTCATGTCAGTGGAAAACGTAAGTTCAAGAATGAGTTGTTCTCCTGTAGGTTAGCATCATCCATACTAATCGAAGGCGGAGATTTTTCTCTGTGGCGATTAAATGATAGCAGTTTTGTGTTAGACGCGTTGAAGTCTACAATTTGCTTCTTGTGGGATTTTTCTTTTTTTAAAATTTATTCCCCTATATCTGTTAGTTTTGTGAAATGCCAACGATACCGCACTCTTAAGAAATAAAAATGAGAAAAACAAAAGAAAAATTAAAGTTTATAATAAGAAAAGAAAGAAGAAGGTAAATCCACAAAAAGAAATAGAAGAAAAATGTGAAGTGAATGAAAAAGAAAGAAAAAATAGGGAAGCAATGAGAAAAAAGAGAATAAAATTGAAATTCTAAAAGAAAGAATAAAAAGAAAAAAGGAAAATCAATAAGAATAATTAGAAATAAAGAAAGGAAATAAGAAAGTAAATCAATGAAAAATAAAGAAAAGAACAAGAATAGATGGAAAATCAGTGAGACAGAAAGAAAAGAAAAAGAAAAGAATTCAATAAAAACGAAATGAAAAATAAATCCATCAAAAAAATAAAAATAAATAAAAAAGAAGAGACATAACAAAATGGAGATTAAAATAAATAAAGGAAAAGGAAAGCAAATAAAGAAGTGATATCAAGAAGACAGGAAGCGAGAAAAAAAAAAGCAAAAAAAGCAAAGGAAATCTTCAAGAAAGTAAAAGGAAAGGTGAAAAAGAAAAGAAATCAATAAAGAAGAAATAAGTAAAAAAAAAGGAAGTTCAAAGAAACAAACAAAAAATAACGAATAGCAATGAAGGAGAAAAGAAAAAAAGAAAGAAATCGACAAGAAAGAAAAAGGGAAAACGAAAAAAAAAAAGAAATCGACAGGGAAGAAAAAGAAAACACTGAAATCAATAAGAAAGAAAAAAGTAAGGAAATTAACACGAAAGAAAAATGAAAGAAGGAAAATAAACACATAAGAAAGAAAAAAGTAAGCAATCCACAAGAAAGAAAGAAGAAAAAGAATAAAGATCATGAAATAAGAAATAGATAAAGTGAAAAAAAAATTCACAAGATAGAAAAAAAGAAAGGAAAAAAGAATAGAAATAACAAAGAAAGAAGAAAAGAGATCCGCGAGGAAGAAAAAGGAAAGAAGAAAATACAGAAATCAATAAGAAAGTCAAAGAAAAATCGACAAGAAAAAAAAAATGAGAGAATAGAAATTAATGTGAAAGAAAAAGAAATGAACTTAATGCGAAAGAAAAAAAGGAATAAAGAAACAAAGGCAATCAACAAAGAACGATAAACTCAAGAAAACACAAAATACATCAATAAGGAAGAACGAAAGAAAGAAAGAAAAAAAACACAGAATTTATTCTTGGATTTGAAACCCGTATGATCTGTTATCATCATTGCCTTCAGAAACCAAATCTTGATAAATCGAGTTTCATTTCAACCTCGTCTAATTACAAAGTCTTGCATCAAAATCAGCCGCCCATTTCGTGGAAAGAAATTGTTTTATCACGATGTCTGTTCACCTTCTGCAGCCGGTTGTCATGGTGATAAATGACAATGCTTATTAAAAAGAGGAAAAAAGAAGGAAAGATGGTGAATAAACGACAAAACATTCTCAAAATGCCATAATAGCTACCCTGCCGTTTCCGATTGCATCTGCGAGCACAAAATATATATGCTGGTCCTTCAAAAATTGTTCGCACACCCGAATGCCGAAAGATGCCGAGCCATTGTTGGAGCGCAGTAATTAGTCAAGATAGTTTGGTAGATCATTAGCCAGAGAAGAGAAATCTATAATTATGCGTACCTCATTAGCGTAGACGTATGTTACCGGAAACTAAACTTTGTAAACATCGAGGGTAACCTAGTGGATTAAAAGCGGCGGTTGGTGAATTTGTTTATATAATAATTCTGAGTTCAATCCCTGGGCCTGGTAGTTTCAGACTAGACTCAGTGGAAACAGGGTGAGCACTAACTGAGCGGTGCTAAACAAGAACAAGACGAAATATCCCTAAAACTGGAGGGCAGAACAAGAACAATGTCCTTCCGTGAATTAAATAAAGTGTTTAGTTGGAAATTGTCTGAAGGATACCCTGATCCATAAGCGCTTGATGAAAGTCGGAGTGTACAACAGCCGAAACGTTGTGATAATAATAACAACAAAGATGAGGAGAATAATCTGCATGTAAATAATATAAACAATGATAACTCGTCACCCATAAACTCAGACAGACAGACAAAGTTACCTATTGGTTTTGGAAACAGCAGTTGAACGTGTAACGATTGCAATCGACACTGAGTTAGGGTTAGGGTTAGTGAAAAGTTTTAACATCTTTACATAACATCTTTAGTAAAATTAATAACAACGAGCGTAAATTCAGAAATCCCACAAAAGAAAAATTGCGCCTCCGACAGGAATCGAACCTGCACCCCTTTTTTTCCTGATGAAAAAAAATCAATTTCATTTTGTTCTTTTAACTTTCTGACGAAGGAACACAATCGAAAATGGAACATACATTTATTTTGACATTTAAGGAAATGTTGCATGGTTTTTCTCTTTCAAAGAATACAAATAATATTCTTTCCGGTCATTAACAATAAAAGAGAAATTATAGCCTCACTGTTGTGGGGCAGACCCCTTTTACACAAGATGGACTCGTCCAAAGTATACTTATACTGACAGAGAGAATACCTGCAGGTTGAGATACGTTGAGTCAGGGTGAGAGATACGGAGACAGTACACACACACAGAGAGAGAGAGAGAGAGAGAGAGAGAGAGAGAGAGAGAGAGAGAGAGAGAGAGAGAGAGATAATTACAGCTTCACTTACAGAGACTTGTATATATACTTTCTACTAACCCGCATTCCATGACTACTAATCTTCCCTTCAAGTCTGTATTCTTACGTTTAATACACTTATTTTTCTATCTCAATTACTGGCGTTGTTTATTTATTTGTGCAGGATTCCATTCCCGGCATCCAGAACACTTACACTATACGGTTACAAAGCGTCAGGACGATTGCGCCTAGCATGAAACAGCCTGTCGCCTCTGAGTGCTGACTTCAATGTTCACATTATATATATATATATATATATATATATCAATGTAAAATGAGAGCGAATAGAGTACAATTCCGACGTTCTTATCATTCAATTTAAAAGAGAGCTCAATAAATACAAAAGTAGAGCAATAGATGGTGTATTTTGTTTTTTACTCTTTTCCATCCATCCTTTTCTCGAGAAAAGAGGGTGTATCTTGTTTTAAAATTTCAATAAATTGTCAACTCACCAGTTATTTACTAACGCCTGGTGTTAATATGCATCGAAACATGATTGCATTTGTGTAGCGTTTTTTTTACATGTTTTTGACGCAATATCCTAAAATAGAATATATATATATAAAATGGCCATAACTACAATAATTCTGTCACGGCTATTCCTTATAATATATTGGTGAAAATTGCAAGTTAAAAATGTATTAATGAATACTACAATGATCTCTTGTATAGCAATTTATCCAATGTATTAGTTATATGCAAAAATAATTTAGACCATAACTTCGACCTTAAGAAAGTTCTTATTAAAATTTTAGATTTGTTTTGCTTTACGGCATATCAACCTCAGTGGATTATTTAATGGCGACAAGACTTTTATTTAAAAAAAAAATTTTTCTTCAAAAATATATTACTGTTAATTTTTTTTTTCTCAAAAACGTATGGCTGGTAATATTTTTTTTCAAAAGTGTATTGCTGGTAATATTTTTTTTAAAATGTATTGCAGGTAATATGTTTTTTTCCAAACTGTATTACTGGTAATAGTTTTTTTTAAAAATGTATTGCTGGTATTTTTTTTCAAAAATGTATTACTGATAATATTTTTTTAAAAACTGTATTTCTGGTAATATCTTTTTTCAAAAATTTATTGCTGGGCATTAAAACCTATTTTTACACTTTCATAGTGCTTTGACGCCAGTTCGGAGGTCAACTATTTGCCTATAGCTGGGACCCTAGTTGGTTCTACAGGTAAGGGGGGACCTGGAAACGCTAGCAATTATGAAGTGGTTCCACTCTCCTCAAAACCTCCTGATCAGAGGCTTTCCTGCCGGATGTAGTTTATCTTCTTACCCAGGACGCGTATGTAGTCTATCGTCATACTCAGGGCGCTTATTAAAAGAGAAAATGACACACTTAGATGAAAAGTTATTGAGAGTGCATTATCGACACTTGCCAATAATAATAATAATCTTAATTATCATACACCCTAAAACTTTTCAAATATCTCTTTTCTTTAAGAAAATTCTATTTACCACGCTAACATATATGAACAGAAACATTTTTACAAATGAAAAAGAAAGGGTTAACTCAATAAATGCATAAATAATTTATCAAAATAAAATGAAATAATATATAGTTGAGTGTTTCCACGTGAGTATATGGTAATAACGAACAAACACAGTCGTAGGGAAAAATACTGGTATATTCAGAGAGGTATTTACATCAGAGAGATTAGTAGTAGAACGAACGTAGGTTAGTAGTAACAATAAGTAATAGTAATAAAGTCCCACGGTATCTTCCGGTCGAGAAACGGAAGTGTAACTGATCACTACAGAAGTCTCACTCTGCACTGCACTACACTGCCACACTACTCACAGTCTCTAGAACTATTGTTCTATTTATAATAATAGGATCAGTCTATTGTGGTTGTGAAGGTGGGTGCGCCCCAACATACATATATATATATATATATATATATATATATATATATATATATATATATATATGAGGATCCAGAAGGCCAGTCAAGCCCTCGGCCGCTTGCGAGTGAAAGTGCTGCAGCATAAAGACATCTCGCTCTCCACCAAACTCAAGGTGTACAATGCTGTCGTACTGTCCTCTCTCCTGTACGGCTGCGAAACCTGGACTCCATACCGCAGGCACCTAAAGCAGCTGGAGCAGTTCCACATGCGCTCCCTGAGGTCCATCATGCGGATACGCTGGCAGGATTGCATCTTGGAAGTCCTGACCAGAGCCAGCTCAACAAGCATCGAAGCCAAGATCCTCCAGGCCCAGCTTCGATGGACTGGCCACGTCATCCGCATGGATGAGTCCAGGATCCCCCGGCAGCTCTTCTACGGTGAGCTGGAGCGTGGCACGCGCAACCAGGGACGCCCAAAGAAGAGGTATAAGGACAACCTCAAAGCCAACCTCAAATGGGCTGACCTACCCCCAGGCAACTGGAAGCTGCTGCTGTTGACAGAGTGGGCTGGCGTGCGCTAACGAAGTCAGCGTCGTCCACCTTCGAGGCTGATCGCTGCCAGCACCTCTCTGAAGCCCGAGACCGGCGCCACAGAAGAGCGCCGGTTCCTGACCTGACGGACGGTGTTCCATGCCCTGTCTTCAACCGCAAGTGCGCATCCGACTTCGGCCTGAGAAGTCATCTGCGCACCCACGGACGATCCCTGCACAACGCTACGTCTTCCTCGGTCTACAAGGGACAACCATGATATATATATCATTATTTAAAAAAAATATGATTCCTTCGTTACAATATATGTTCATTGGAAATCTTCGCAATTGATAATAAAGCTCTTAGAGATAGTGGCTACAAAAGCCCAAAACTAACTTACATAAAAAATGAAAATGGAAAGCATATTAAAATCAGGAGCAGAAAAATATACACCCCCATACAACCAAATGGTAAAGAATAAGTTAGAACAAAAATTCCTTAAACATTTTCCTAAACATAGTAAACTAAGTACTATTTTTAATAAAAGTACACTACAATTAAGTTATAGCTGTACTGAAAACTTAGAGAAAATTATTGAAAAAACATAATACTAATATCTTGAATAAACACTTAGACCAAAACCAAAGAAATTTGAATAGTATAAAAATAAAAATAGATGAAGATAAATAAAAATTATTTAATTGCAGAAATCTTCATAAATGTCCTCTACAAAATAAATGTCGCACGGAATCATTAGTATACCAATGTAATATCTCATCTATTGAAGATCCCGACAACATAAAAGTCTTTATAGGTTGCACAAGCCATGAGTTCAAGAAAAGATACAATCAACATCAAAGTACATTTAGGATAATTAAATACCGAAATCAGACGTCCCTATCGAAATATTTCTGGCACTTAAAAGAAACCAATAAAACGCCTACAGTAAAATGGAAAAATAAGAAAAGCCAGAATATGTAAGTCATTAAATGACCCATGCCCTTTGTGCATACATGAGAAACTATATATTACTAGGTTTATAAAAAATAAAAAATTACTGAATCATAGACATGAAATAGCTATTCTTTGCCGATATTGTCAAAAATTTTCCTTAAATAATATTTAAAAAAAAAGAAAAAAAGCGTAGCTGATAATATACATAGTTATACTTGATATGTAATAATAATTTTTAAATCATTTAAGTAATTCTATTACATTTATTTGTTTTAAAAAGAAATATAATCTATTAGTAATTAAAATTAAAAATAATATTTTAAAATTGTAGCTCAATACAACGGACTCTAATCGAAAAAAACCCTTTTAGAAAGAATCTGTATGTATACAAGTAGAAATTTAACGAATAAAATGCCGAAAACCTTTTTGCCGTTGATAAAAAACCAGACGACATACCTTGAAAGGATGTTATAATTCGTTGAAAAAAAAGGCACACCTACCCTACCTAGACTTAACCCATTTTCAAACGTAACTCAAAATTGATACAATTATAGTTAATAAAAAAGAACACGCTACCGCCCCTGTCTAAATGATTGGATTTCTCTGTATCCTTGGAAACAAGAATTATGAATGTATGTGCTTTTAAAACTCAGTAAATTTTAAAATAAGTTATTCCAAAATTCACTTGAAGATGAAACAGAACTAATGCTATAATTTAATTATATAATTGAATTTGAAGTTTTTGGTTTCTGTTTTTGAAACATGGTAATTCCTGTGTAGCGATGAAACCATATTTTTAAATCAGTTAATTTATAATCTTTATGCTATGTAAATTTACATTGAGCGCTGTTTCGTAAAAATAAAATTATCAATAAGAGCACAGGATTACATGTCTTACTGTTCTTTCTTTTTTTTTTACTATATATATATATATATATATATATATATATATATATATATATATGTAGAAAAAACAACTGAAAAGTTGCAAATTAAAAAAATTGAATGTTTAAATACTTTCAGAAAAAACATTTAATTTTTTTTTAATTTGCAACTTTTCAGTTGTTTTTTCTATATTATATAAGAAAGTATATGTGGCTTCTCATTTTGATATATATATATATATATATATATATATATATATATATATATATATATATATATATATATATATTACAGTTCAAAATTTCGGGTCCACCCCTGGTAATTTTTTTTTAATGTAAATTGGTTCAAACAGTAGTTGCTTTGTACTTTAAATAAGAGAAAATTATTATACATGGCTAAAAAAGTGAGACCTGGTTTTTTATCAGAAATTTTATTATGACAAAAAGAAAAAAAATAATTTTATGATTATATTTTGTGCTCGTCAAAATATCCTCTTTTAGCCTTGATTACTGCAGCACAAATTTTTGGCATTTGTTGCAAAAGATCCTCAAAGTATAAGTTTGATAATTCGTTCCATTCTGTTTCCTTTTAAAATTTTTTTCACTCTTCTCTCAAGGGAATGTCATGCTAATTCTGGGAGTGGCTTCAAACTTTTAAAACTGCAATATATATATATATATATATATATGTATATATATATATATATATATATATATATATATATATATATATATATATATATATATATATATATTATATATATATATATATATATATATATATTTATATATATATATATATATGTGTGTCTGTGTGTATTTAATTTGAACAGTAGTGTAACGCCGTTGGTGTCTGGATAATTTTATCACAATTTCATACGCAGTACACTCAAGGTCCAAGGCCCAGGAGCCATTTAAGGTAACTGATTAATAAATATTCTTGTTTTATGGACGTAAGAAGAGGTTGGCAAGTGCAGATTATGAGAATATGTACGATAGATACCGGTTGACTATAGACTTGCTTGAAGAGTTTAACATTATAGTGATCAGGAAAACAACCTCGCGGGAGTCTGTTCCATAATAACACAGTGTTTGATGTCAAATAAGAGAGCAAAGATATTATATCATTATTCCATACCCCATAATTTTAGTTAAAGTGTCATGTGCTTGGCATTAAGTATGAGACTGGCTTTTTTCTGTTTTATCGTTTTTCCCCCAAGCAAGGTGATAATTCTACTAGAATTCATGGGGTGACAGGGAGGAAAATTGAATAAGAATGGGACGGATTGAGGAAAGGACAAAAAAGAAGCAGGATTCAAGAAGACAGAAGAATGCGACAGACGCTGTATTTAAATTGTTGAAGATTGTAGTTATCAGGGAAGCAAGAAATAGGAAGGGAGTTCCACAGGTGGGAAGTGCGAGAAAAGAAACTGTTAGTGTAGAAATGACGGTTGCATCTCGCTACTCCAGCAATAAAACGGTGAGACCTAGTTGCCAACCTAGTAGCACGCTTAAATTCATCGACAAAAGCATTATTGGTCTTTAAAAGATGCCTCTAGAGATGAATGATTTCTGGATAATGTAAACTTGTTTTCACAACATTCGGAGAAAAGATTTCTGTTCATGAGCTTTCAGAAAAGGAGACAGCAGTTTCAGAAACATGAAGCTTTATTTTAAAAGTCCCAGTAATCAGATTTCCAATCTCACCCCTTAAATACAACAACCTGAAAAACAAATGTTGAAATACGGTATATTCATTAGCGCAGAGTCCCACGATTGACATGGAAATACATAATCTTAATGTTGTAATGCGACCCTTTCTTTGTTAGCGGCTGCTGTTTTTCCCATTGACGTCCTGCGTGACTGATGTCAAACAATAGCCTGCGTCATCTGAGATTAATCTAGAGTAATGTCCCGGCGTTTAAAGCCTTCTTCAAACGCATGTTAGCCAGAATATGTGTTTCAAACACTAGAAATATGTTTGTAATGTTATCGCCGAAAAAATGGTTCCCAGAAAAGCATTCGAAAGATTAATTCCTTCTTTCAACTTTGATTACAGAACCAAAAGGAAGCCATTAGCAATGGAACGAGGTTTTTAACTAAAACAAACACAAGACAAAATTTAGAACGACAAAAGTTACCAAGCGTCTCATCCAATCTAATCTAGTGTTTTCTTCTTTTTCTATGCGTCGCGTCCCTTCAGGAAAGGCGATCATGGTTCTCCACAACTTCCTATCTTGTGTAGCTCTTAGCAGTCTTTTTTGCCTTTGCTAAGGCTTCCGTCGCCAGTTCCGCTCGTCAAGTAAGCTGCTTGTTATCTTCCTCTATATGTCTTGCCCTCAATATGCCCCGTGAGGGTCAAGTTTTCCCATCCGTCCTTCCTCACTATGTGTCCAAGGAATTTCAGCTGTTTGTTACCCCATTTTGAGTGTTCTTTCTGTTGCCATTTTCTTTAAGAATTTCTTGTTGCTTACTCACTCCGTCCATGAAATTCTTAGCATCCTTCTGCAGAGCAACATTTCTGTGTTCTATTTTTTTCCCCCTCATCCTTGTCCAAAATTCACTGCCATATAAGAGGATGGGTATAATATAGCAATCAAGCACTCTTTTCTTTGTTTCAAACGAACATTTACGTTTCTCAACACCTTGCTTAGTTTTTGGAATGCCTTTTTCGCGTGTCCGTATTCGGATTACCGGTACAGCTTTACCTATTGTCTGTTAAAACGCTTCCCTGATATTTGAACCCTTGCAGTTGTTTTGTGATGTCAACGAACACTCGTTGCCACTTTTGTGATGTCAACGAGCACTCGTTGTCACTTTCGTAATGCTCGTTGTAGTAGAGAGTCTGTAATCGCAGATGCATCTATAGTGACGCCGTTGAACAATACTGGTGTCAGACGCCTTCGAATTGACACTCGCACTAATAGCACTTGCTCGATAATACACGCACGGATAGTAATCCGTATAGTGATCTGAATAGAGAAATAGTATACTTGAATAGAGTAGAGAATAGCGGTCCGTATATTAATAGAGGATAGAATAGAAATAGGGATCTGTTAGACATCACGCGGCTTCCGACTTATGCAATTCCTCTATTGTCACGTGGTCTACTTAATTCAATAATGGGATCGCCTGTGATTGCTCACTGGCGATCTATGTTCAAACTCAAGTGTCGGCAGTCACACTTTATTCCTATATAACAACCTGCTCCATGTTTATATCGCCAATGCGTGACTCATATCTTTTTTCCCTTGCCGATGACCATACTTTTTATCTTCTTGCTATTAATAGTTAGTCCTTTTAGCACCCTTTCTTCTACAACCCTGTCTAGGAGGTCCTGCTGAGTAAACCATCAACAGTGTCATCTGCGTATCTTATACTGTTCACATTACGCCCACCGATAATAAATCATGGTAGGATCTCTAGTTGCCTTAGAATATCGAGGTTGGATAATTATATAAAGAATCTGCATCATTGGTTTATTGAGCCTAATTTGCTCTGGGTGTCCTACTCTAGTAACCTTGTATAATGCAATGTGAGTCTAATATGTAACCTAAAGAGCTATAATAACAACCGAATTATCTATATATTTAAAATGATTTCCGAGCAGAAGTCGTTATGAAATACAACCTAAAGTCGGTCGCGAAACAAGACCAACTTTTTTTATAAGCAATCGCATATCAATATTCTTAAAAATGATTTACCACATAAATCCTTCGTGAATTCCAACGAAATTTATCTGGGTATAAAAACCAACGTTGCTTTTGCAAGCATGGTAATATCAGTATTTTTAATGTAATATCAAGCCTACAGTAAATAAATTGCAAAAACTTCCACGATATAAATTTTTATATCGGAATGAAAGCAACTTTTTTGAGAAATGAAATTTGTATCAATAATTTTAAAAATGACTTTCCATGAGAAAAAAAACAGACATGAAATTCAACGTAAATTGTGTCTAGGATAAAACCCACCAATTCTGCAAACAATACAAAATTAACTTCCCACCAGTAACATTCACGAAATCCAAAATAAAGCCAACCTATTTCGCATGCTACATAATATCAAAGATATCAATATTTTTAAAATGACTTCCCACCAGAAAAATTAACGAAATCCCAAATAAATTGTCAGTGTTGGATAAAGCCAACCCATTTTGCAAGAAACAAAATATCAAAGGTTTTCAATATTTTGAAAATGACTTACCACCACAAACATTCACGAAGTCCCAAATAAATTGTCAATGTTGAATAAAGTCAACCTATTTTGCAACCAACAGAGGATCAACGTATATTCAATATTGGTTATTTTTCCACCAAAAGCTTCCACGAAACCCAACAGAGATTTAAAAAGCTATTAGGCTTTATTAAATGTCTTCTGTTTGGCTTTGAATTCTTCTAAAATATTCCATTTAAACCGCATCAAATGCTTTGGAGATTGCTGTAGTACTTTGAACAATTCCAACGGGTAATTTTCAGCAATTTTCTTCATGCCGGCTCCGAGAATCACAAGGTGACTGAAATATCTGTCCATCTGGCCAAACGAGGTTTTAAGATGAAAAAATATCAAGCTTATTCATTTTGTTGATGACTCAAAATGCAGTGAACGCAATTCATTTTGACATCAGTGAGTTAACCAACAACCTTCAAAAATCAAAGCTATCAGATTTATTTTTATTCGTACCTCGCGTGGTGTAATCGTCAGGAAAATCCGATTAATCACCGAAATCGAATTATTGTCCAGATTTATAGTTACGAGTGTAATAGGCAAGATTTCTTCGATGGCAAAACGTCAAAAAGGTTGGCATTATTTTACGAGTTACCCTTTATATTCCCCTCTTCCTCAATTCATTCCACACAAAATGCTACTCTTTGGGAGCTCATGGCCTGGCTCACACTGGAGCTACATCTCACTTCCGAGTTACGACAGAGCTCTGATTTGACTGCCTCGTCTTCTTCTTCTTCTTCTTCTTCTTCTTCTTCTTCTTCTTCTTCTACTTCTCCTTCTTCTTCATCTTATCCTCCTCCTTCTTCTCCTTCTCCTCCCCCTTCTTCTTCTTCTTCTTCTTCTTCTTCTTCTTCTTCTTCTTCTTCTTCTTCTTCTTCTTCTTCTCCTCCTTCTTCTTCTTCTTCTTCTTCTTCTCCTTCTTCTTCTTCTTCTTCTTCTTCTTCTTCTTCTTCTTCTTCTTCTTCTTCTTCTTCTGCTTGCTGTTTCTCTTCAAGATGAGGGCAATCATGGCTTTTCACAATGTACTGTCCTTTGTAGCTCTTAATAAATATGTATCTTTTATATATTTGTTATATATTTGTTATATATTTGTTATATATTTGTTATATGTTAAATATTTGTTATATACGTTGTCAGCGCCATTTGCTGTGTATGTTACATATTTGTTATATAAAACAAATATATAACCTATATAATTAATAATAATATTAATTATTAATAATAACAAATAGCGTTGAGAACATTTTTAACAAATATATAAAAAATATACAACATATATAGCAAATGGCGTTGAGAACATATAAAACAAATATAACAATATACAACAACTGACATTGACATCATATATAACAAATATATACCATATATAAGAAATGGCGTTGACAACATATATAACAAATATATATGAAATATAATAAATGACGTTGACAACATATATAATAAATATATAACAAATATATAACATACAGCAAATGGCGTTGACAACATATATAACAAATATATAGCATATATAACAAATGGAGGTGAGAAGTATATAAAACAAATATATAACAAATATATAGCATATACGACAAATGGCGCTGACAACATAAGAGGTAATATTTTATTTGCATAACAATTTATAAAAGGGCTATTTTATCTGTCTTATGTATTTTAATTCAAATTTTAAAACTTGTCATATATGAGCAATGTTTCCTCACAGTACTTTATTAATTCATCGTATTTTCAGAAAAAAAGAATTTATAGTAAACTTGGACCTTCGTGTCCGAAAAAAAAATCACCGTAATGTGAAAACGACTGTTTTTCCATTGACACCGCTATTATTTTAACTATCTTTACTTCTCGGCAATGTTTATTGTTTTAAAAAGCGATTATTAGAATTGGAATAAAACCCAAACATATGATGAATTTTAATTTATACATTTTTGTTCTTCAGAATTTACAACAAAAGGATTAAACACTATTTATTCATTAGATTGTTTATTTAAAAGAATAATTTTATATTTACACTTTCTAAAAACTAATGTAATTAAAATTAATGCAATACAATATTTATCATTTACCGATTTATAAAAAAATAAATATGGAAACATCTTTTTATTCATAAATTTATAAACATTTACTAAATTATTAAAATATCTTAAACAACTATAAGGAGAATTTTATTATTTACCATTTTATAAAGTTCGAATCAAGTGGCAATTCACCAGTGTCAACCATTCCAATAAACAACAGAATAAATAGTGTTTATTTTGTTGTCAATTCTCGAGAACAAAGAAAATGTCTGGATTCACTTTTATATGTTTAACATTTATTACAATTCTAATAATAACTATTTCAAGCAAACAAAAATAAAAATACTTTGCCGCAGAGTGAACGTAGTTAAAATAATGGCGGCGACAATGGAAGAAATGTCATAGTGACACTTGGATGTTTTACGGCCGCTAAGCTTGCCATATTTATATTGTCAAAATTTTGTCGTAGGTTTGTAGAAAATATCAGTGTGTTTACATTCAAATAAAACGTAAAATAAATGTAATATTGACTTGTAAAAATAATTTTTTAAGCGAATATACAGTGAATAATTTGTAAAATATTACATCTTTTTAGAATTCCATAAGTCTAGACAGCAGCAACGTTAGTTATGGTCTTATTCACTGCAGCGTTCGTAGTAACTATTCACATTACGTATTTCACGTTGCTACAAGTTAACCGAGAAGAACGGAAACAAACCTTCGGAATTATCTATATGAGTTCAAATAATCTGTTTAATGAGATTTTCATAAATCCGTACTGAATTTTTAAAACAAGTGAAATAATGGCAGGTTTTCTGAATTCATTTGTTATTATTGTCATTATTATTAATAATAAATCCATTAGAAAATGCTTCAACTGTTTCTCTCCTGGCCAACTCTACGGGGCTAAGACTAGATTGAACGTAGCAAAAGAAAAAGAACTTTTAGAAAATAGATGTATTTCTTTCTTTTCTGTTTTTAATCATTTCACCCCAAGCAGAGCGATAAAGCTACTGAGACGCAAGGGAGCTACTGGGAGCGGAAGAGGATGAAGAGACTTTAGCAGGAACCAGAAACACCATCTTAAACAGAGATAAATCTCTACTTTTGCACAAAAGACCAGGTGAAGAAGCTGTAATATTTTCTTGCTGAAAATGTTGTTTTATTCAGAAAGTTCCGATTTACAGACAAGACAACTTACTTTTCTCTGTCAGTAGGACAGGGAGTCTGTGGCTGGTGTCTAAAAGAAGCTAAAATAAAAAATATACTGCGACGATGTCTAAAGCATTTCAAAGAGAATAATCTCTGAGTCTTTGAATTAACACACAAATAATTTTTATATCAGAATTTTCCCACTAATTATTCTTTGGAAAGCCGCAGATGTTACTATGAAACAGTTAACATGTTACAAGTTGTGCTTGTTGTAATCGACACACGATGCCAAATATTATTTACATTATGATTAATGTCCCCATCTACGTCGGTATTTTTATATTTTTTTATTTCTTTTAATCATTTCCCCTGAACGAAATTGCTTATACCACTAGTACGTAGGAAGGGGTAGATGGAGTGAAAGTGAAAGAGAAGATTGAGAATAGAGAGGATTGAGGAAAGAACAAAAAGATGAACGGGATTCAAGAAGACAGAAGATGGTGATTGATATTCCATTTTAAAATTTGGAGATTGTAGTTATCAGGGAAGCAAGAAAACGGAAGAGAGTTCCACAGGTTGGTAGTGCGGGAAAAGAAGCTGATGGAGTAGAAGAGACGGTTGTATTTCGCTATTCCAACAGTTAAAGGGTGGTACCTTGATACCGATCTAGTAGCACGTTTAAATTAATATACTCGGTGCACAAGGGCGGGAAAGCTCGTCAGACTAGTTGCCATGAAAATATATGTAGAACAGAGGGAATCCACGTCACGTCGGCGAGAAAGTGACTGAAGTCGAGATGTCGATTCAAGATCGATAACATTACAGATCGTTCTTTTGTCAAGAATCTCTCGATGTACAGCCTTCATCAGGTGTCTGTTAATACGGGTAACCTCAGAGGAATTTTGATCTGAACACTTTATTTAATCCCCGTTTCGTTGTCCATCTCTGAGAATATTTTGTTTTGTTCAACTCATCCGGTTTTCTATTGAATCTAAGTCTGTCATACAAAGGTGGGGATGAAAATATGTGTTTATCTGGAAATAAACAATGCCGTTATTAATGTGAAGAGTTGAAATTAATGTATGCAAGATTTCGTAAGTCTAGCATCATTCCATCATAGTTAACCTATGAACTTTTCAGCCTACACTCGTACATGGAAGGGAATAATGCCGTTATTAAAAAGAAGAATTGAATTTAATGCATGCGAGCTTTTTCAGTTCTAGCATAACTCATTCATCGTCTGTCTATGAAGTTTTAAGCCGAATCTCTTACCTGGAAAGAAACAATGCAGTTATTAATAAAAAAGAGTTTAAATTAATGCATGCAAGATTTAAAGCATTCGCATCACTCCTTCAAAGTCAGTCTATGGAGTTTTCGGCCCAACCTCTTACCCGGAAAGAATCAATGCAGGTATTAATAAGAAGAGTTGAAATTAATACATGCAAGGTTTCACAGATCTACTATCATTCCTTCATTGTCGACATATGAAGTTTTAAGTCAACTTCGTCCCTGGAAAGAAACAATGCAGTTATTAAGAAGAGTCGTATTTAAAGCATGCGTTATTTCCCAGTTCTAGTTGCACTTCTACATCGTCAGCCTATGAACTTTTTCAGCCCACTGTCGTATTTGGCCGAGGTACTGAACCCAAATTTTCCCTGAAGGTTACCCTGACTGGCACACACCTACAGAAGAGCTCAGCTGCCGAAACGTTCTGATAATATCACAAAGATAAGGATATTTGTGTGAATGTAAATAATGTAAATAATATATATTCGAGAAGCAGTATTTTTAGCGTTTAAGAATTTTCATTATTTTTTAAAACGACCTGTTTTATTTTCAGTGTTGGCTTGATAACGAATGCAAACGTTTTCCACAATTGTGAAATCAAGCTCTTCCTGATCAATAAGTCATGAATACATCATATACAATATAAGACAAATAATTAGATACCGAACCCTTTATTTTTTAATGGAACTCTCTTTTTTTTTTAATGGAACCCTTTATTTAATCTACGTGGGTAGCGTGTTTCCGTTTTGCTGTCCGTGTCTGTGGATAATTTGTTTTGTTCTGCTCACTTACTGTTCATCCGGTTTCCTATTGAATCTAAATGTGTCACACGACTTTGGGCGGAAACATTCATAGGCTGACGGGGGAGGCGTGATACTAGAGCGGGGAAAGCATTGTCCTCATACAAGAGATTCAAAGTGAAAGTGGTTGTCATGTTTTAAAGTGTGTAGAGTTGCCTGTTTAGGCTTATTATCCTTCCAAAAGCCGGAAGGATTTAAATGTGAAAATCTGAATGCGGTTTTATTTACAGGCTATCCATGTTTAGTGGCTGCTGCTCAAATGAAGCCGAGATCAAACCCAGTATCCCCGCCAGTGTGTGATCGGAAACATTATTTTAATGATTCTCGTCTTTTGGCCCAAAATACTTACGGTCATATCATATTGAAAGGCAGGTGCTTGTTCGATCAACGAAGTTAAGCAACTTCGAGCCTGTTCAGTACTTGATGGTTGGCCGCTTGAGAATACCAAGTGCTGTAAACGTGCGGATGGTGTATTTAATAATGGCGCAGAATAGGAAATCGGAGATCCGAGTTCCAGTTCCAGTCAGATACTTTATTTTCACTTTCGCTCAAATGCTCTTGAGAAAGTTATGGATCTACATATTCCCCCTCCAGCTATGGGTTAATTAGTGGGACTTTTATCAATAAATCATTATATATACCCTAGAAATTCTTGCAATCTGAAATTATTTTCTGGCTTCCACTAACCTGAATAAGGTTGATAAACCATAAAAAACGAAATGTGGTCACCACTCCGCTATGGTTAATGGTGACATTGAAGGCAGAATAGTGCAATGTCTTGCCGGTTGCTTTTGCACGGAGAATATTGAGGTTACCCCATCCCTTCTCTCAGAAGTTCTTCAGTCCACTGGTAAAGCTGTTGACATCTGAAGCGTAGTTCCTATACTCAGGCTGGCGACTGGCCGATAGCTGCTTGGTACTGGCAGATTGGTGATAGGCGTTCCTCTTTATTGGTCCGATCGGGAAACCCTTCCGACACTCTTTAGCCACAAGGTTGATGCCATTAAGGTAATTCCACTGACGATAAACACCATAAGATTTCATAAGCTCAGGCAAAACTTTTTATAAATTTACTACTAAACAAATTCTATGACAAACATTTGCAGGATATAATTTTTGTAAGCAATATATCGTGTGAGTTGAAGCGTATAATATCTGTTTTATTTTGCAAGCAATAACGTTTTTGTGTTGTTTTATGATATTGTTGAGGTATGTTAATATATACGACCATTTGTAGATGTCCGTTTGTTAACATGACCACCCGATTTATATTTAACGCAAAATACCAGAAAATATGAAACAATAAGAAGGAACAAAGGCTGTTTTATAACAACAAGATTTATATTTATTTTTTGTGTAATGATGTACATGCATAGAGTTTACTATTTTGTTGGTGTTATGTCCCTTTGGCTGAATTAAAGTTTTACGGATGAAATTGAAATATATTTATCTGAGCTCACAAAAGTTGAATGAATTATAATGAGAAATGCTGAATAGATCTTTAGCTTTAGACGAGTATTTCAAAGATTAAAGTTCTTGTTGCTTGTTTGGAAATGTTTTGTATGTTTGTAAATTCGTGAATATCTTTTCATGGGCGTCTGACCGTACATGGTCAATCTATCTATCCCAGTCTGTTCATATCTATCTATCTATCTATCTATCTATCTATCTATCTATCTATCTATCTATCTATCTATCTATCTATCTATCTATCCCAGTCTGTTCATATCTATCTATCTATCTATCTATCTATCTATCTATCTATCTATCTATCTATCTATCTATCTATACCAGTCTGTTCATATCTATCTATCTATCTATCTATCTATCTATCTATCTATCTATCTATCTATCTATCTATCTATCTATCTATCTATCCCAGTTTGTTCATATCTATCTATCTATCTATCTATCTATCTATCTATCTATCTATCTATCTATCTATCTATTTTTCTATCTATCTATCTATCTATCTATCTATCTATCTATCTATCTATCTATCTATACCAGTCTGTTCATATCTATCTATCTATCTGTCGATCTATCTATCTATCTATCTATCTATCTATCTATCTATCTATCTATCTATCTATCTATCTATCTATCCCAGTCTGTTCATATCTATCTATCTATCTATCTATCTATCTATCTATCTATCTATCTATCTATCTATCTATCTCTCCCAGTCTGTTCATATCTATCTATCTATCTATCTATCTATCTATCTATCTATCTATCACAGTCTGTTCATATCTATCTATCTATCTATCACAGTCTGTTCATATCTATCTATCTACCTATCTATCTATCTATCTATCTATCTATCTATCTATCTATCTCTCTATCTATCTATCTATCTATCTATCTATCTATCCCAGTCTGTTCATATCTATCTATCTATCTATCTATCTATCTATCTATCTATCTATCTATCTATCTATCTATCTATCTATCTATCCCAGTCTGTTCATATCTATCTATCTATCTATCTATCTATCTATCTATCTATCTATCTATCTATCCCAGTCTGTTCATATCTATCTATCTATCTATCTATCTATCTATCTATCTATCTATCTATCTATCTATCTATCTATCTATCTATCTATCCCAGTCTGTTCATATCTATCTATCTATCTATCTATCTATCTATCTATCTATCTATCTATCTATCTATCTATCTATCCCAGTCTGTTCATATCTATCTATCTATCTATCTATCTATCTATCTATCTATCTATCTATCTATCTATCTATCTATCTATCTATCCCAGTTTGTTCATATGTGTTGTGTATTCCGGGAATGGAATCCTGTACAAATAAATAAACAACGCCAGTAATTGAGATAGAAAAATAATACAGACTTGATGTGAAGATTAGTAGTCCAGGAATGCGGGTTAGCATATATACAAGTCTCTGTAAGTTAAGCCGTATTTATCTCTCTCTGGACTCTTGTATCGGGAAACCCTTCCGACACACTTTAGCCACCAGGTTGAACACCCTGTGTACTGTCTTCGTATCTCTCACCTTGACTCAACGTATCTCCACCTGCAGGTATTCTCTCTATCAGTATAAGTATAATTTGGGCGAGTCCATCTTGTGTAAAAGGGGTCTGCCCCACAACAATATCTATCGTCTTTTATCCGATAAGAATGAAATAAATGACTGTTTTGAATCACAAACATGGACTGTAATGATATGAAAATTTGTTTCATTTCTAAAATGTTATGCTCGTTCAGAATGTTTGGTGACTCCTATTCTTAATTATCTATGAATTGCCATAACTTCTTGGGAAAGGTTTCCCATTGACTCCTCTTGGAGTTGGCTCTTTCCTAGACTGGCTATCAATGAAGGTTAAATGAGTCCAGTCCAGATATTTAATTCATACTTTTGTGTTCGACCTTATCAAATGCTTTTACGTAATCTATAAAAATAACTTTAGGTGATTAACTTACTCCACATACCATAGCTGTGTTTACGGATATATCACGTTGAAACACCGGTTCTCGTACGATCAGTGAAGTTAAGCAACTTCGAGCTTGATCAAAACCTAGAGGGGTGATCGTTTGGGAAGACCAAACGCTGTAAAATTGGATGTGTTGGTGGATGACAGCTCGGAATTTGAAGTCGGGAGACGATTTCGAAATCCAATGGGGTTCTTTATATTCACTTAAGTGAAAATGTCCCTTGCAAAGATATGAATTCCCATCTTCTCTTTCCCCAGGTGTGGGTAAATTAGTACGACATATGTCGATCATAATCTCTAAAAAATGTTTTTGAAATGTAACAATAATTATTTATTCATCCAACTATATATATTAGTTAATTCAGTATCTATCTATCTATCTATCTATCTATCTATCTATCTATCTATCTATCTATCTATCTATCTATCTATCTTCATTATCTATCTATCTATCTATCTATCTTCACCATCTATCTTTATTCAGTATATTTTTCCATCTGTCTATCGTTATACAGTATATCTATCTATCTATCTATCTATCTATCTATCTATCTATCTATCTATCTTCAATATATATCTATCTATCTATTCTATCTTCAATATCTATCTATCTATCTATCTATCTATCTATCTATCTATCTATCTATCTATCTATCTATCTAGCTAGCTAGCTAGCTATCTATCTTCACCATCTCTCTTTTTATCTTTATTCAGTATCTCTCCTCTCTATCATTATTCAGTATATTTTTCCATCTGTCTATCGTTATACAGTATCTCTATCTATCTATCTATCTATCTATCTATCTATCTATCTATCTATCTATCTATCTATCTATCTATCTATCTATCTATATTCAATATCTATCTATCTATATTCAATATCTATCTATCTATATATATATATATATATTCAATATCTATCTATCTATCTATCTATCTATCTATCTATCTATCTATATTCATTATCTATCTATCTATCTATCTATCTATCTATCTATCTATCTATCTATCTTCAATATCTATCTATCTATCTATCTATCTTCACCATCTCTATTTCTATCTTTATTCAGTATATTTTTCCATCTGTCTATCGTTATACAGTATATCTATCTATCTATCTATCTATCTATCTATCTATCTATCTATCTATCTATCTATCTATCTATCTATCTATCTATCTATCTATCTATCACTGTCCGTTCCATATCTATCTATCTATCTATCTATCTATCTATCTTTACCATCTCTCTTTCTATCTTTATTCAGTATCTCTCGTCTCTATCATTATTCAGTATATTTTCCATCTGTCTATCTTTATACAGTATCTCTATCTATCTATCTATCTATCTATCTATCTATCTATCTATCTATCTATCTATCTATCTGCTAGCCCTGTAAGTGTTTGATGCATTCAGAAATGTTCAGTAAATAGAGAAGTTGCTCTTCAGTGGTGCGGTTGAAATCATAGCTGCCTCCTAAAATTACTTCGCTCGAATCTATAAACTAATGTCAGTCATTTTTCCTTTGTGTAGCATTTCCTTGTCTTAGGCACTTTTCCCTTAATTGCTGTCCGTTTCTGTTCTTTCTCGAGCAGTACTACAATGGAATCATTTTTGTCCAATGTTATTTCAAGGTAGCCACAGAGATTTCACCGCTGCATACTGGTCAGCTTCCGCTAGACAGTATGGTGCGAGGCTGTTGGGCAGCTTTTTTTAAAGGTCACCTCGGAAAAACACAATTTTGACAGTTTCCGGCTAATAAAGAAGATATTAGGGAGCTATGGGATTCACGCATTTTTCTCTCTCTATTTTTTTATCGCGTGCTATATATATATATATATATATATATATATATATATATATATATATATATATATATATATATAGATAGATAGATGGAGAACAATCTCTTTGCCAGTATTTACGCATATGCACGTTCATGTTTAAAGGCTTTGAAAATGGCCGACAAATTTTACTGTCCAACGTTTTTGTGATTAATATTCTTTACCTTTCCATGCCTTTGTCATAATTTACTTATCACATACGATACCACAATTCCTTCTGTTCACAGTAACCTTTATATTTAATCTGATATCCTTTGCAAATAAGTTCTAATATATATATATATATATATATATATATATATATATATATATTAATACTGAATCCCTGTCCGATTTTTTTTCGTAGCGGGTTGAAAGTGAAAGATTCACACAGCTTTCCTGCAATGAAATCATGGTAAATGCAGCAAAATTTTGTGAATCATTTACTTTCAACCCGTTCTAAAAAAAATTTGATAGGTATTCACCTTAAATTCAATGCAGACGAGTTTAAAGAATAGTATATATATATATATATATATATATATATATATATATATATATATATATATATATATATATCTGATAGACTTTCCCGTCGTTTTTGACGTATGAGTGTCTTTCAGTTGAGTTTTTATATTTATGTTTCGTATGAGACAACAATCCTGCACAGGCTTTGCAAGCAAATCCACACGAGGGACAAATTGATGGGTTGACCGTTGCATTAGCCCGAGATTTAGTGTTAATTCTTAATTCTCTCAGATGGTTGAGACGAATCTTTTGAAAGTTAGTTATACATCGGTAGCAGGTATTTCTCCAGTTTGTTTCGTTTTCAACAGCAAGTTTGAATTCCTCTCAACCCTATATATATATATATATATATATATATATATATATATATATATATATATATATATATAATATCTAATAATATATATATATATCTAATAACATATAATAAAATATAATATATATATATATCTAACAAGATCTAATATCTAATACAGTGTAACCCGGATATAAGAGAGTTGTCGGGACCGGAGAAGAAGTCTCTTATATCCGGGTTTCTCTTATATCAGGGTTTGGTCTATTTTGTTTTATTAACACAGGCTCTAATTTGGGACCAGAGAAAATCTCTCTTATATCCGGGTTTCTCTTATATCCGGTTTACACTGTATATATATATATATATATATATATATATATATATATATATGTGTGTGTGTGTGTGAGTGTGTGTGCGTATTTAGGCAGCAATCCTTCTTTCATGCACATTTCATTAAAAACGACTGACAAGGTGCTTTTTTTAGTTTTTTTATATAATTTCTCGTGCGATCTAATAATGTTTTTTTCTTTTCAGATGATAAATAACATAAAAACTGTCCGAATGTTCTTTTTATCCAAGCGCTTTCGGCTATACATTTGGCCATTTTCAAGGCTTATATTTCAACAGTTAGAATTAGAAATAAAAAAAAAATGAATCATTTTATAAAACATACATATAACAAACTATTTCTAATTCTAACAGGTAGCGACACACAAACCTCTGTCTTCGGTCAGAGGGTGGCTCTATCGGGGCTCTGTCTTCGGTTAGAGACTCGGCTGAGAAAAACCGACAAGTCAGGCAGTCATTGGATCTAACTAACGCCTTTTCAAGGACCCATGGCACAGTCGATAAAGGCATTGGTTAAATCCAGTGACAGGACCCAAAGAATGTCAGTTCAATACCCGGTTAAGGCAGTGGAGAACTTAGAGAAGGAAATTAACAGGTGATAACTGATAACTGACATCCATTAAACATGGAACGTGGAACTAGAACAATCTACACCAGTGAGAGAAATAAAGGGTTCAGTTCGACATTCCAACTACTTGAAGAAGGTCGGAGCGTACAAGGGCCGAAATGTTGTAATAAATATGGCGACAATAGCCGGAATAATGTAAATAGTGTATCGCAGATTCTTTTTTTTTCTATTTCAACCATAATCTCTAGATATCAAGCCTGATTAATATATAGATTTTAGCCTGGGCTATTTTCAGCATTAGAAGCATTGAAACAATTATTAATACTTATATCCAGATGTTTTATTTACATGACTAATATAACATGTGGTTTTTATTAAATAATATCCGGTCGACCATTAAGAAAGTTAGGTTATTATATTTTTAAGTGTTTAGGTTGATCACGGGCACACTAAATTACAAAGCTAATAAGAATATAGATAATATTCTTCGAAGGAATAAAGAATGCGAAAATATTATCGAAAAAATTCTATTTCCTCTTTTACTCTGTGTCAACGTAAAACCAAGCGCGATTTTAGATCGACTGAAGGAAGAAAGAGATGGAATATTTATATCTACTGAGAAGAAATAAAAACTATACACATAGGATCTTAACACATGAAACTTTTCATTTACTCTATCTCGGCATGAGGAATATAAATATATATTCCAATATTTACCGTACTTCATCCAGATCTGAGTAAATATCTCAGGGTCTCTTTATATCCAAACAGCGGACGTATCTCTTTATTTTTTGCTTTCGTCTCTGTTCCCCCACTTTCATTTTCTCTAGTTTTCTCTCCTAACACTCTTTAAATTTCGTTTAGACTTCTCCATCAATACCTGCCTAAATATCTCAGGATCTCTTTATATCCAAACAGCGAACGTATCTCTTTATTTTTTGCTTTCGTCTCTGTTCCCCCACTTTCATTTTCTCTAGTTTTCTCTCCTAGCACTCTTTACATTTCGTTTAGACTTCTCCATCAATACCTGCCTAAGTATCTCAGAGTCTCTTTATATCCAAACAGCGAACGTATCTCTTTATTTTTTGCTTTCGTCTCTGTTCCCCCACTTTCATTTTCTCTAGTTTTCTCTCCTAGCACTCTTTACATTTCGTTTAGACTTCTCCATCAATACCTGCCTAAGTATCTCAGAGTCTCTTTATATCCAAACAGCGAACGTATCTCTTTATTTTTTGCTTTCGTCTCTGTTCCCCCACTTTCATTTTCTCTAGTTTTCTCTCCTAGCACTCTTTACATTTCGTTTAGACTTCTCCATCAATACCTGCCTAAGTATCTCAGAGTCTCTTTATATCCAAACAGCGAACGTATCTCTTTATTTTTTGCTTTCGTCTCTGTTCCCCCACTTTCATTTTCTCTAGTTTTCTCTCCTAGCACTCTTTACATTTCGTTTAGACTTCTCCATCAATACCTGCCTAAGTATCTCAGAGTCTCTTTATATCCAAACAGCGGACATATCTCTTTATTTTTTGCTTTCGTCTCTGTTCCTCCACTTTCATTTTCACTGGTTTTTTCTCCTACCACTCTTTAAATTTCATTTAGACTTCTCCATCAATACCTGCCTAAATATCTCAGGGTCTCTTTATATCCAAACAGCGAACGTATCTCTTTATTTTTTGCTTTCGTCTCTGTTCCCCCACTTTCATTTTCTCTAGTTTTCTCTCCTAGCACTCTTTACATTTCGTTTAGACTTCTCCATCAATACCTGCCTAAATATCTCAGGGTCTCTTTATATCCAAACAGTGGACGTATCTCTTTATTTTTTGCTTTCGTCTCTGTTCCCCCACTTTCATTTTCTCTAGTTTTCTCTCCTAGCACTCTTTACATTTCGTTTAGACTTCTCCATCAATACCTGCCTAAATATCTCAGGATCTCTTTATATCCAAACAGCGAACGTATCTCTTTATTTTTTGCTTTCGTGTCTGTTCCTCCACTTTCTTTTTCTCTAGTTTTATCTCCTACCACTCTTTCAATTTCGGTTAGACTTCTCCATCAATATCTGCCTAAATATCTCAAGGTCTCTTTATATCCAAACAGCGGACGTATCTCTTTATTTTTTGCTTTCGTCTCTATTCCTCCACTTTCATTTTCTCTAGTTTTCTCCCCTAGCACTCTTTAAATTTCGGTTAGACTTCTCCATCAATATCTGCCTAAATATCTCAAGGTCTCTTTATATCCAAACAGCGGACGTATCTCTTTATTTTTTGCTTTCGTCTCTGTTCCTCCATTTTTCATTTTCTCTAGTTTTCTCTCCTAGCACTCTTTAAATTTCGTTTAGACTTCTCCATCAATACCTGCCTAAATATCTCAGGATCTCTTTATATCCAAACAGCGAACGTATCTCTTTATTTTTTTGCTTTCGTATCTGTTCCTCCACTTTCTTTTTCTCTAGTTTTCTCTCCTACCACTCTTTCAATTTCGTTTAGACTTCTCCATCAATACCTGCCTTAATATCTCAGGGTCTCTTTATATCCAAACAGCGAACGTATCTCTTTATTTTTTGCTTTCGTCTCTGTTCCATCACTTTCATTTTCTCTAGTTTTTTTCTCCTACCACTCTTTAAATTTCATTTTACACTTCTCCATCAATACCTGCCTAAATATCTCCGGGTCTTTTTATATCCAAACAGCAAGCGTATCTCTCTATTCTTTGCTTTCGTCTCTGTTACTTCCTTTGCATTTTCTCTGGTTTTCTTATCTCCTACACTTCTTTCATACTCTTTTTAAACTTCTCTATCTATAACTTGCTTAAATATCACAGGCTGTCTTTATATCAAACCAGGATTCCCATCAGTCTGTTTTATAATTTCATCTCCATAACTTCTTTTTTATTTTCCTTAGTGTCTTTATCTCCTACATTTCTCTCATATCCTTTTTACACTTCTCAATCTATATAAGCGTAAAGATCTCATGCACTCTTTATAACTTTATATGATTCATAAAATCAACCGCCATTTACATGTATTTGAAGGAGAACAAGCGAAGGAAAAGATTGGTTATTTTTCTCTACTGAGAAGAAACAAATATTATCTTAACACACCCTTTCTTTTTCTATGTCTCGACGTGAGTAATTTGAATATTTCACAATACCTTACACTTCTTCATTTATATCTACCTAAATATCCCAGGGTTTCTTTTTATCCAAAGGAAGACAGTCTCTCCATTCCAATTTTCCTCTAGCTTTCTTATCTCCTATCACTCTTTCATGCGTTTCTTAGACTTCTCCATCAATATGTACCTAAATAGCTCAGGGTCTTTTTATATGTAACCAGCAAGCGTATATCTCTATTCTATGCATTCGTCTCTATTCCTTCCTTTTCATATTCTCTATTTTTTTACCTCCTACCACTCTTTTATACTCCTTCATTAATAACTACCTGAATATCTCAGTACCTTTTTATAACCAACCTGTGAGCCTATAATTCTATTCCATTCTATAGTCTCGATTCCTTAGTTTTTTTTTCTCTATTTTTCTTATCTCTACCTGTTTTTTAAATTCTTTTTAGACTTCCCCATCAATATCTGCCTAAATACCTCATATATTTATATCTAACCAGCAAGGCCATCTCTCTATTCAATTTTTTCGCCTCCATTCCTTCCTTTGCACTTTCTCTAGTTTTCTTATCTGCTACAACTCTTTAAATTACTTTTTAGACTTCCATCATACCTGCCTTAACATCTCAGGGCTTCTTTATATGCAAAGGAAGATCGTCTCTCTATTCCACTTTTTCGCCTCCATTCCTTCCTTTGCATTTTTATCTAGCTTTCTTATCTCCTACCTTTCTTTCATAATCTTTTTTTTTACACTTCTCCATCTATATCTGCATAAAGATCTCGAAGGACCTTTATAACATTATATGATTCCTAAAATCAATCGCCATTTACATGGATTGAAAGCAAAAGATCAAACAAATATCTCGATGTTAGCTTGAATTATTTTGGTCGTCAGAGGCGTTGTAAGCAATTATTAACTAATAATTATATCCAGTTGTTTCATTTACCTGACTCGTAATCTTATAATGAGTTTTTTATCAGATAAAGTTTGATCGACTATTAATAAAATTTGACTTTTTTTTGGCACATTGACACACATAATAATTGTGCTAATATTAATTTTATATTTTGAAAAGATGAAGCTTTATGCACAATTAATACTGTCTTTGCATGTAGTTTTCATCTGGTTAAAGCATCAACATCGGCATCCTACTTCGAAGAAAACAGTGAAAAGTGACTGCAGAATTCTGTAATTCATAAAACCAATCGCGATTTTCATGGATTGAAAGAAGAACGAGCAAAGAACAAGATGGATTATTGAGAGGAAATAAAAAATATACAAATATTATCTTCAAGCATTCTGTCTTTGTTTTTTGTTTTTTTTTTGTTCTATCTCAACATGAGGAATTTTAAAATCTTGTAATTTTTACCGCTCCTCATCTATATCTGCCTAAATATCTCAAGGTCGCTTTATATGTAACCAGAGAGCGTATCTCTCTATTCTACGCTTTCGTCTCTTTTTCTTCCCTTTCATTTTCTCTAGTTTTCTTCTCCTACCACTCATTAAATTTCTTTTTATACTTCTCCATCAATACCTGCCTAATTATTTCAGGGTTTCTTTATATCCAAACAGCGAGCGTATCTCTCTATTCTTTGTTTTCGTCTCTGTGCCTTCCCTTTCATTTTTTTCTAGTTTTATCTCCTAACAATATTTCATAAACTTTTCAGGATATCTTCATATCCTACCAGCAAGCCCGCCTCTATTCCATTATAACGTCTCCATTCCTTGTATTGTATTTTTCTCTAGTTTTCATATCTCCTATCACCCTTTCATACTCTTTTTAGACTTCTCCATCAATACCTGCCTAAATATATCATTGTCTCTTAATATCCAAACGGCGAGCGTACCTCTCTATTCTTTGCTTACGTCTTTATTCCTTCCTTTTCATTTTCTCTGGTTTTCTCACCTCTTATCACTCATTTTAGAGTTCTCCATCAATATCAAGCCTGATTATCTCAGGGTCTCTTTCTATCCAACCAGCAAACCCATCCCTCTAATCTATTATTACGTCTCCATTCCTTCCTTTGCATTTTTATCTAGTTTTTTTTTTTACCTTCTACCATTATTTCACATCCTTTTTAAACTTTTCCATCAATACCTGCCTAAATATCTCAGGGCCTCTTTATATTCAAACTGCGAGCGTATCTTTGCTATTCTATACTTTCGTCTCTGTTCCTTCCTTTTAATTTTTTTTTATCTCCTAACACTCTTTCATACGTGTTTTAGAATTCTCTATCAATACGTACCTAAATATCACAGGATCTCTTTATATGTAACCGGCGAGCGTATCTCTCAATTCTATGCGTTCGTCTCCTTCCTTTCCTTTTTATTCTCCTATTCCTTTCTTAAATCCTTCCTTACTTTCATAATCTTTTTTTTACACATATCCATATATATATAAGGCCTAAATATCTCAAAGTCTCTTCAAAACGTACTATGAATAATAAAATTAACTAAGATTCATATGGATTGTTAGTAGAATAACTAAACGAATATATGGATATTTGCATGAATTATTTTCGTCGCCTGAAGTGTTACAAGCAATTATTAATTAATAACTATACCCAGTTGTTTCATTTATGTGACACGTAATCATATAATGAGTCATTTATTAGATAAAGTCTGGTCGACCATTAATAAAATTTGACTATTTTTTGTAGTAGTTTTCTTGGCTCATTGACACACTTAATAACAGCGCTAAGAATAATTTGTATTTTGAACTGTTGAAGCCAAGTGCACTATTATTACTTGTAGTTTTCTTCTGTTAAAATCACCAATATCGTCATCTGCTTCAAAAAACAGGGAAAAGTGACTGCAGAATTTTGTAATTCATAAAACCAACCGCGATTTTTTTTTATTTGAAAGGAGAACGAGGAAAGAACAAGATGGATTATTTTTTGCTGCTGAGAGGAAATAAAATATACACAAATATTGTCTTAAAACATTGTCTATTTTTTAAATTTTTTTTTGCTCTATGTCAACATGAGGAATTTTAATATATTGTAATTTTTACCGCTGCTCATCTATATCTGCCTAAATATCTCAGGGTTGCTTTATATGTAACCAGAAAAGCGTACCTCTCTATTCTTTGTTTTCCTCTCTTTTTCTACCCTTTCATTTTTTTCTGGTTTTCTTATCTCCTATTACTCTTTGATACGCTTTTTAGACTTCTCCATCAATACCTGCCTAAATATCTCAGGGTCTCTTAATATCCAAACAGCGAAATTATCTATCTATTCTTTGCTTTCGTCTCGTTTTCTTCCCTTTCATTTTCTCTAGTTTTCCTACCACTCTTTCATACACTTTTTAGATTTGAAAAACGGGGAAAAGTGACTGCAGACTTCGGCAATTCATAAAACCAAACGCGGTTTTTATGGCTTGAAAGGAGAACGAGCAAAGAAAAAAAATGGAATATTTTCATCTGCTGAGAAGAAATGAAGAATATAAAAATATTATGGATAGCATATAAATATGAAATATATAGATCCTGGACAGAAAGAAAAATTTTCTAGCACAGTACAGAGAACTAACTATCCTAGCTCCAAACATAGCAAAATGTTTCAATGTAAACTTTCCATATTATGTCAACAGAAAACGTTAGCCAGAGATATCGCAAGGAGTCATTTTTCTGGAGGTTAGCATCAGCTATGCTGATGGAAAGTAAAAATTGTTCTCTCCAGGTAATGAAAAAAGAACATTTTTTTAGGGGCGTTAAAATTGACAAGCCATTTCTTGTCTCCGTTTAACACAGATTACACGGATTTACTAATACATATTTAATTCAAGTAAAATTTTAGTTAATACCAGCCTCGTAGGACGCTTAAATATATATATATATATATATATGAAAAAAAAAAGAAAAACAAAGAATAGCCAGAATTATAAACCAGCGTTCTTTAGCATTTATTTTTAAAAACAGTAGAGTATAATATTTTTATTATTTTTTAAAAATATGTATTTATCGGGACATAGAAATTACCATGTTTCGAAACCAAAACCTAAATTTTCAATTAAACTTAAAGTTTTTCTGCATCGTTTGAAAATGAAACTGAACTTCAAATTTTAAGTTAAATTTAAAATTTTATTTTTAGTTTCGAAACATAGGATTAACAACGACAGGATATGTCTAGAATGAAAGAAAATGCAATTGAAAGAAAATGGGAAAAAGAAAATAAGAGAGAAATGATCAAGGAGTGATGTAAAGTGAAAAAGAAAAAACGAAAAAGTACAAATCACCACGTCATTCTAAACATACGCACAGACGGGTGCATGGGCGCGCGCGAACATCACACACACACACACACACACGTACAGATAGACAGTGAAAAAACTGCACCAACGAAAGGCGCTTAGAAAAAAAATTGAGATGTATAAGAAGTCACTTGGTGAAACCTCATCACTAGTGGAAGTAGTAAATCTGGAGTGTCCGTCTACGAAACTCTGGAGTCGGGATGATGAAAGTAACATTTATCAGTTCAGTAACTAAAATTTTACTTGAATTAATATATATATATATATATATATATATATATATATATATATAGTGTTTATAAATTATTTAGGCAAGTTCAAATAGTCATTAGGAAAAACTTAGTACTGGTGGAATCTAATGTTATTAGATGTTAATTATTTTAATGATATGATTAGTAGTTTTATTAATGTAATGTTTTTTATGTTTCAGCCAGCAAGTAAACTGTCACCAGGAGTAGCCCCGGAAATTGGGTAACAACGGCTACTCTACAAGAAAAGGCACAATATGTCTGTTGATTTTTTCGAAAGACAGTCGAATATTCAAACACGAAGAAAATACGCGGCTAAATTTAGAAAACAAGCACTAGTAGGTCAGTCGATTCTCATGATTTTGTTGACAGCATCTATCTATCTATCTATCTATCTATCTATCTATCTATCTATCTATCTATCTATCTGGGGTACTATTGGTAAATTGTCGCCATTTTATATTTTTTATTTCGCGCATGCGCGTTGTTTGTTTTTAATTTATCAACTGCAAATTATAATAGGGACTTTTGGGTACTGTCTGAGAAAAAGAGTACCATGACGCAATTCATTCCGCCAGAAATTTGCAAACGGTATGTTATACTGCCTGCCATTTGCCTCGGATGCCCGAATACGAACGTTTCGGAGTGTTTGGGTGTGAGTCTGAGGTCAGTGCAGAGGATTTGGAAAGATTTGGGTGAGTCTAATGGTGAATACGAAGATACGGAAAACTTACTCTGATCGTTTTCATAAGAAAAAAACTCTCAGATTTGTTGGTGAGGGTATCAGATTCAACACGGAGGCCTAAATCAAGTGCCTTAAGGAGGTAGTGATGCCCTAGGTCAAGAGGGTGGCTGCTGGAAGATTCTATGTCTGGCAACAGGAATCTGCACAATGCCACACGGGCAGGAGAACACGGTCATGGCTGTCAGACAATTTCTGCAATCATATCACCCCTTACACCTGGCCACCTAACTCCCCAGACTGCAACCCCCTTGATTATTATGTGTGTGGCACATTTGAGCGAGAGACCGACAATACTCCTTATAACATCAAAGATTAACTGAAGACAAGGATTATGGCAGCATTCACCAAGGAGACAATCCAGAAGAGGTGCAGGAGATTCCGAAGTCGTCTGGAGGTCGATTTTATTGAATAAATTTATTTTTTAGCATTTCAAGATATTTTTGTGTAATTTTGGTTAATATATCTGTTAAAATGTGATGTCAGTGTTATTTTCATTTTCGCGTCATTTAGACGACAATTTATTCATCTCACTCTGTATATTACCTAGTGTCCATTAATTTGCATGCGCAAACACACTGTGCTTTTATCCATATAAACAAATATAAAACAGATACAACTTACTTATTTTGCATACATTAACAAACTATGGTATGATTTTTGTACTGCTCACCTACACTGAACGTGTATAAAAATCATCAATAAATTCTAGCGGGCGTTTATAGAAGACAAATAAAAATATATTAAAATATAAATAACTACTTTGATGTTTTAATTTCTAACTGCTTGACAGTTACAATAAAAAAGCACATATACACAGGTAACGTTTCTTTTAAGCGTATTTTAATGTAAATACTTGTCATCCAAAATTAATTTAGAAAACACAGTGATTAAATAATTTAATAAATAGTTTTCCTAGCTAAAGTAAAGGTTATTGAAATATGGGTTGCGATGCAAATTTGTAAATTTAACGATTACCGTACTTTACTATAAATCATTTTCTGTTCATTTTTACAAAGTAATGGAATGTTCATAAGTTTACAACGGCTGTCTGTTAACCCTTCAATTCATTTCGAATTCCAAGTGGACATTGAATAAGCTTTCATTTCCTATATACGATAAATTCACCTTAATGCCGAGGAGCTTCTAAGGGGTGAACAAAAAAAATGAGAAAAAATGAAAGGTTACACCCAATGGTCAAATATTCCGAACATAAAGACGGCTTCAAATGACAGCAAGACTATAGAAATTCTTACGAGTCCTTTTCTGGTGAATAGATAAACAAAATAAGCAATGGTCACCCTCAGTTTGCAAGACCGGTTTGGTTTGGTTTGTGATTCACGGCCCATCAACCACAATAGAGTTAAGGCCAGATAAATATTATAAGTCGTGATTGTTCTGTTTCCGATACATAGTGCGATGGGTAAATTGTCGTCAGTTTATATTTTTAATTTAGCGCATGCGCGTTGTTTGTTTCGATTTTGAACAGTATAGTAGCTTAAGTTGGACACCGTCTGTGTGAAAAAGATCACTATGACGCAATTCCCTCCGCTAGAAACGTTATGCTGTACTTTTTGGCATTCGCGCCAAAAGTTACAATGCAAACGTTTTAGAGTGTTTCAGTGTCGATCTGAGAACAGTGCAGAAGTTTTGGAAAGAGTCTAATGGCGATTACAAAGGTGTTTGGAGTGATCACTAGTGATGTCGACATTATGCCTCCATTTATCTTTCCACGGGGCTTCAGACTCAACACAGAGGCCTACAAGTAATTCCGTGAAGAGGTTGAGCTGCCCTGGGCGAAGATGCTGGCTGCTGGGAAAGCCTTATGTTTGGCAACAAGACCCTGCAAACACAAACAGGAGAAAACAGTGATGGCTGTCAAACAATATCTTCACCCACATCGCCCCTTACATCTGGCCCCCTAACTCTCCAAACTGCAACACTTATTGCATTATTATATATGGGGCGCAGTGATATATATTTTAATGTAAAGTGCGTATCTACTAAGTATTAAGCCTACATTTGGCCCAACATATATTAATATTGATGTTATATCATTCTGTAGCAAATAATAAAGAAGATTGCCGAAGCTTTGGCCGACAGATATTTCGCCGCACAGATATTTCAGCCACGGGCATTAAACCGTGTGGACGTTTAGTCGGAAATGTAGTGGCGTACATACATGTATATCACACTCTTTATCGTTATGTGCTAAATATTGTTTTGTTTGTGATCTTTAATAACAATGTCTGGGCGGTTTGCTTTGATTGTTCTGTCAGTGTGTATTGTGTAGTCCCATAGAATTGTAACAGGTTGTTATTATTATTATTATTATTATTATTATTATTATTATTATTATTATTATTATTCTGTGCGTGTAAAAAAATATTACCACATTACATGTTTGTAATGAAAAAATATTTCCAGCAGTACATGTTTGTAAGGAAAAAAATATTACGAGCAATACATTTTGTAAGAAAAACATTGCAAGCAGTACATTTTGTAATAAAATATATTACAAACATTACATTTTGTAAGTAAAAAAATAATACCCGTAGTACATTTTTGTAAGAAAAAAATATTACCAGCAATACGTTTTTGAAACGAAAATATAATCCAAATGAGAATGTTAATAAAACCTTTTTCTTTAAAAAATGTATATCGGAAAAGAATACACCAATGAAACCAGACTTTTAACAAAAACCCTCTTTGCAAAAATATGTTAATGGAACATGAACTACAAACTGATTTCTTACAACAAATATATATTCTATTCATACGAACTATTAAATAATCCATTGATGTTGACAAGCTGTAAAACGAGATAAACCCAAACCTAACAATACATTTTATAGCAATATGACCAATACATTTTATCTGTCGCTGAAGGTATACAATGAAGTTTAAAATATATTTAGTTGAAGCCGTAAAATTGTATTCAAAATATTTAGATTTCGACATTTTTTAACCTCTAGAAGTCTTGATATGTCACTAAAAAATATCAAGCAAATCAACCAACGCTTACTTCCTAACATTTTGTTCGAAGTGTCACGACAATTTCTTGATCGTCATTATTTTCTCTTCCAGATTTCTCCTACAATGTTCTATCCATTTTAGTTGTTACTGCTGTTGGAAGTCAAGTGATGTGGTTTCTGTTATTTGGTACAATGCATTGTGATTTTGTACTGCTAGCTCACAAGGTTCGAAGAGGGTTCGTCATCGCTAAGACATAGTATACATTCGCTCAGAGATATTATCAATCACTGATCTCAGAAATCGGTTGTCTACAGCTTCAGATATTTCTGACCGAGTTTGGAACCATGCATGGCATCTGTATAAGTATCTTGGACTGACCAAGCTATTTCATTTTAATCAATTCACCCCAGGCAAAGCGATAATGCCACTAAGAAGCAGACGGATACTGTGAGTTAAAGGGAATTAAAAAGAATCTAGAGGGAACCAGAAATTCAATCCTAAACAGGAAACAAGGGTTAAACCTCTATTCCTGTTCAAAAGTCCGGAGAGCAGCGTGAAACGGGCGATAGGTGAACCTATCGACTCTTATTGACAAAAGGAAATGTAATTCAATAGTAAATAAAAGTTTAGAGTTCTTTGGGGTTGACGTAAGAAGTGTAAAGTTGAAGTAAACTACACTGCGTGCCAAATTATTATCGAGATAACTTTTTTCTAATATTTTAAAAACCGTCCAATCGATTCACACAAACTTTTAACACAATGTTGGCAACACTGCTCTGCGCGATCACTGAAATTTTTGTACTGATCTGCGCAAAGTAAACAAACTGGCGCCATATTTGTTATCAGCACTCGAAAATCGAAAACCTTTGGAGCGTCATGAAGCAAAGAATGGACGCCAACAGACGACAATTCATGAGCAACGCTGAGTTATGGGAAGCAATTCTTGACATATCTCGCGGCATTACAGCAGATGACAGCCTATAATTAACAAATTCTATGGATTGTCGACTTCTTCACGTAATTTCAAAACAGGGAAAGCACATTCCCTATTAATTTGTTTAAAACTGTGCCTTTGTTTGTATCTGTTATTATTTGTTTGATCATCTTATTTATTAGCTTCTTTTGATCATAAACATTCACGTGCAACATTAATAAACGTTTTGTTTGCTCAATTCTGGGAATTTTACTAAACCTTTCTAATAATTTGGCACGCTCAAATCACCGTGCTGATAACAAATATGGCGCCAGTTTGTTTACCTTGCGCAGATCAGTACAAAAATTTCAGTGATTGCGCAGGTCAGTGTTTCCAACATTGTGTGAAAACTTTGTGTGAATTGATTGGACGGTTTTTGAAATATTAGAAAAAACGTTATCTCGATAATAATTTGGCACGCAGTGTATAGAAAAAATCAGAGTACCCAATCTTAAATAGGAAACAAAGGATAAACCTCTGCCCCTATTTCAAAGACCGGGGAGGCCTGTGAATTGGAGAATAGGCCAATCTATCTACTCCTATTGCGATAAAAGTAAATAGCGTTTAGACGGAGACGTTAGAAGTATAGTACTATATATAGAGCGTGACGCAGAAAAATCCGGTAAAATATAATGGATAATAAAATCAACGTTTTTTTTATATAATAAATTAATATACTTCAATGAAACTTTATACAGAGTAAAGTACATAAATAAGGTACAACAATCTTACAATGTGGCAGCTATTGGTGGTCACCACTTTTTCCAGGAGGTGACCGGAAGCCAGAGCAGACCGTAACAACAGCATACCTGTCCATGTTGGCATGGCGTACCTGATAGCTGCTTCAGTGAGCTATTTCTAGAGACAATAGATACAAAAAAGAATACTTATACGTATGGTCATATATGGCATTGGGGGCCGGACAAATGCCTCGAATAGGAAGAAGAGACTTGAAGCAAAAGAAATGTGTTTCTACCGAAGGATACTGAGAATACAATGGATCGAACATGTTCGCAACGTCGAAGTTTTAGAGAAAATGGAAACAAAAAGGACACTTATACTTGTTTTGTGACGTACGGTGGCCGTTAATAGTTAAGTATAACTCAACACTTCAATGTTAAGATAAAACAGTATTTAATTACGACCGCAAATATATACTTAACAAGAAGAATGAAGTAAATTAACCATTTCACTGAAGACCTTGTTAGCGTCCGATAAATCCTAAATCAAAACCCAAATCATCGACGGACAATAATTCACACTAATTCAGCTGGATAGTTCCACCCAATAATCACTTCAGTCAGTAGCCTCACACCGCTATTTATACACCTGGCTGAAAACATGTTCATAAGTCCAGAGTGTCACGCTCGAGCCTCATTGTCGGTAGTTATTCAGTTTCTTACTGTATGCCATCAGGAAGAGAGAATTGAAATTACTAGGGCACATCATGAGAAAAGAGGGCTTAGAAAATTTGATACTCAAAAGACAGATCGGAGACAAGAGAGATAGAGGAAAACAACGCATAATCTACCTGGCGAGCTTGAATGAACGGATAGCTGAGCAGGGTTTGGGAATGATGGAGAAAAAATAACATTTATTGAGAGCTACAAAGAACTGGAAGTTAGGGAGAACCATCATCGCCAACGTTATGAAGCGACACAGCACATAGAAGAATTCGATGAGAACACACTGAAAAAACTAATGTATAAATAGCGGTGTGAGGCTACTGACTGACGTGATTATTGGGTGATTATTGGGTGGAACTATCCAGCTGAATTAGTGTGAATTATTATTGTCCGTCGATGATTTGGGTTTTGATTTAGGATTTATCGGACGCTAACAAGGTCTTCAGTGAAATGGTTAATTATCTTTGGTTGACTTTTACTTCATTCTTCTTGCAGTCGTTTATTTGTGGTCGTAATTAAAAACTGTTTTATGATAATCAAACGGAGTGTGAGTCAGTAAATACGAGGAGAGCAACATCTCGATGTTGAATTATTAACACTTCCGACGCCTACTATTCGGTCAGCATATTGAGTTTGACTCCGGCAACTGTAAGTTGTACAATCCTTATAATCATTCATTATTGGAGGTAACTACTTGCTCGGTATTTATCCGAGAAATTCCCACAAGGCAGCATGTGGCAGGAGGTCGGTTTTTTACGTGCCCTTCGGCATAGGCTCGCCTGGGTTCCTCTCCGCCCGGAGACAGAGAGTCGACAAGCAGAGTTAACTGTCATTGTTAACTACTCCCAGGCAAATACTTTCTCTCCTTTCACACATAGCTACATACACAGCAACATGTTCATACCAGTTTCCTTCCCGTAAACGTTACATATTGGCCCACACTATAGTTTTATATTCCCGAGTGTGTGCTAACAGTGTGCAACATGATACAAGATTATTATTATTATTATTTCCTTCGATTTCTCGTGTATACTCATTTCTTTCCGTTTACGAACAGAGACAAAATGTCAGAAATGGCATCATGACATTTTCCTATGAGCAGTTTTGAAAAAAATCACACTTACAGTGCTGTTCGATAAAAGTGACTCACCTGATTTTTTTTTTTACTAAATGTTCTCTTCTCCGATGAAACGAAAATTGAGCTAAATTCAAAGGATAAGCGATCTAAAATCCGAATAAGAAGCTTTGAAAGCTCTTTGAATTTAGCAGTAAGTACTGTCAAGCATCCGTTCAGTATAATGTTCTGGGGATGCTTTTCTTTTCATGGAACTGCTTTCTTAAAACCTATTGAAAAGACCCTCAGGAGCGAGCAGTACAAGAGAATTTTAGAGTCTTGTTTTCTCCCTTCTGCTAAAAGGGTGCAAATCGACCCCACCAAGCTCATTTTTATGCAGGATAATGCTCCCTGTCACAAATCAAAATTGATGAAGGAATACTTTGATGAGAAGCAGGTGAGTGTTATGACATGGTCGCTCCAATCTCCTGACCTCAACCCCATATAAAACTTATGGGGCATTATAAAGTACAGGCTCTCGAGAAAGTAGTTGAGCAACAAAGAGGATTTGATTGTGAATTTCATATCCGAATGGAATTCAATGCTTGGAGATGAGATTTGCCAGAACATAATCAAATCAATGCCAAAAAGGATTGAAAAGGTTATTCAAAATAAAGGAGGACCCATAGATTATTAAATATTTCGAACTATATTACCTATTATAAATAAATTATACCTCTATTGTTCTTTATTTAAAGCTGTTCGATTATGTTTCTATTGATTACTAGTTGCAGGAAATACGTGAGTCACTTTTTTTGCACAGCGTTTTTCCCTAAATCTCATTTATATCCAAAATTATAATTATCAATAGAATACCTTAGGTTGACTAAACTTTTTTACTACGTGGTCGGGAAGAGGTCTTTATATTAGTAAGATTAAAAATTAGTTTGATCCCAAAAACAATAGGCGAAAAAATCTTTAAGTAAAAAAAAAAATCAGGTTAGTCACTTTTATCGAACAGCACTGTATTTTACATGGATAAAGCCCTTCGTAATGAGTGGTGCTTACTTGTGAGAACATTTTTTTTGTATTTCTTTAAGGCATGGCTTACCATGAATCCCTTCAATTAGTCTATTGGAATCTTTTCCAATCAATCCGAGGGCTACAACTACAAATGGATTTGGTAATGTCCTCATGTGCCACAGTTTTGAAATTTCGATTTCAAGGTCTTTGTATTTGGATATTTTTTTTAAAGATCTTCAAAGACAGGTTACAGTCTGCAGGTTTGCTATATCAATAAGGCGACCCATTTTATCTTTGCAGTCTCTAATCACGATGCCTGGCTCATTAGTTTTTATTGTTCTGTCTGTGTGTATTGTAAAGTTCCATAACATTGTTACTGGTTCTATCTTAGCAACCGGTCTTGGTGGTGTTCATACCGCTTTCTTGCTGTTTATTTTCCGTAAAACTTGCAGATTTTCCAGTGCAGATATTGGCCCACTTTCAAGGGGTGTCAATACCGCGCAATCTGATACAAGATGGTCAATTGTTTCTGGATATTTCTGACAGAATCTTCACTTTCGGTTTACAACATTTTCCAGTATGTGTGCTTGGTAATTTCTAGTTTGCAAGCATTGGTCCGGCGCAGCAAGAATAAAACCTTAGGTTTCAGTTTTTAAACCTACACTGCTTAGCCAATGATGGATACTGGGTTTGTCTACATCAGCTTGTTTGCCCCGGGCAGCGTATTGCCCGTGAAGCGTTTCTGTTTCTGGTCAATGCATTTGCCTTTGCTTTCTTTTGTAAGTATTTTGCAGCTGCAGTCGGTGTGTTATGCCTTACTTGCATTTCTTCACCCATTTGAAACTCCATATTGAACTTGTTGGCTTCTTTTTTTCCAAAATATGTTTCTTAATTTTTCCACACAGATCATAATCCAGTCTTTTTCATTTTCCAAGTATCTTTAAAGGTCGATTATTCTAGTTTTTGTAAGACAGTTCTAGTTGAACTAATCCTCTGCCTCCTTAGGATCTGGGCATATACAGACGATCAACATCAGCCTTGGGATGATGCATGCGGTGGCAAGTGAGAAGTTTTCTCATTTGGTCGTCTATTCGCTTAATGTCAGCTATGGCCCCAGTGAAAGATGTTAAAATTTATTGCACCGCAGGGATAGGCAACGAGTTTATGGCTGATATTTTTTATTTTTTTTTTTATTTTTAAATTCAGCTCGGTATTCAGTACAGGACGTATCATCATCATCATCATCATCATCATCATCATCATCATCATCATCATCATCATCATCATCATCATCATCATCATCATCACTATTATCATCATCATCATCATCATCATCATCATCATCATCATCATTATTATTATTATTATTCAAATTTCTGCTTACCCACAGTTTTTCATTTTAAACCGGAGATCTTGCATTAGAAATCAGCTTTCACAGAATATTTGCAGTGCAAGTAAACGCAGACTCCTGAAGAGATGGGTTACCAAACTTTATTCTAATTTCCTCAGGCTAAAGTTTAGAGGTATATACCCTAACACTCCATATTGAACTTGTTGGCTTCTTCTTCCTCTTCTTCTTCTTCTTCTTCTTCTTCTTCTTCTTCTTCTTATTATTATTATTATTATTATTATTATTATTATTATTATTGTTATTATCACTTCCTTGACTGCTTTAATCGTCGATGAGGACATAGAGACAGAAGAAACAGACAACAATCGTGAGAGACACCGTCAACAAATCAACCTAAAGTATTAGGTTGATTTGTTGACAGTGTCTCTCACGATTTCTGGCAATGTCACGACAGTCCATTCATTGATGTTGTCTAACCTGCTCGTGCGTTACCATCGCTGCTTGCGACCATCTTCAGCTGGGCCTTGCATGATGGTCTTTCAGAGGCTGTTGTGCCGCGCGACGTTGCCAAACCTTGATATCTTCTGACGTTTTTTCTGCTCCCGGGAGGAAATTACGGAGGAGATTTGTCAAGCATTTGTTCTTGAACACCTGAACCCTTTTTTTCTGCCTGAACCAGGAATGTGCAAATCACACACCCGTCGTTATTTATTTGTTCTGCCTATAGAATTTAAAGAATATGGAAAAGGGAAAATTCAGAACAGAGAAAATATGGAGGCTAATAAACGAAAGAAATAGAAAAGAATATCTTTGAAAGAAAAATGTTCAGAGATACAGGGTTTGAAGAAAATATTAACATTGAAGTGAATAATGAATGACAATCAGGGAAAATATTAGAATTGGTAAGTCAGGAATTATACGAATAAAATTAAATAGACGGAATTATTTATATATGTCGGTTTTGGAAAGGGGTATTTCTTTTAGGAAAGGAGATAACTGAAAAATAAAAACCGAGGGGAAAAGTTTATATTTGGGTTTATTAGACATTAAATGCCATCATTCAGCATCCTACATAGTTTTCCTTGACTTTCAGATTGCCTGAAGTATATTTATGTGCGTTCTTAAATTAAAAAAAGAAAGAAAAACTAACGATGTTTTTAATTCTTTTTACACTATTTATATTCGGATTATTGTCCTCATCTTCGTTGTTACTTTCACAAAGTTTCGACTATCGTCGACGGCTCCGTTCTTCGTCGGATGTATTTCTGTCTGGGTAACATCTAATTCGTATTTATATTCATTTATATCCCTAGACGAGGGCAGTGGAAACAGAAAAGTCTATCACTGAAGATTAAATAAAGAGTTAAGGTCAGAATTTTCACCGTATTTTCTGTTTTCGGAATTTTCTTTCTCCACATTTATTTATGCTGCCTATAGAATTTAAAGAATATGGAAAAGGGAAAATTCAGAACAGAGAAAATATGGAGGCTAATAAACGAAGGAAATTCAAAAGAAAATCTTTTAAAGAAAAATGCTCAGAGTACAGGGCTTGAAGAAAATATTAACATTGAACTGAATAATGAATAATAATTAGGGGGAATGTTAGAATTGATAAGTCATGGAGTGGAAGAAGAAAAGCTGAGAGACGGAATTATGATGCAACCGAAAGACTAAAACATAGAAATATAGATGTAAATACTCACGAGAAATATCAGAAAAAATAATTCAGTTAAATGTTGCGGAAATGAAACAAATATTTATTAGCGAACGAACAAATATTCAACAAAATAGAAAACTGTTCAAAATGCCATGATAAAAAAACAACGTGATAAAAAATCATTTTTAGAATTGTATATAAAGTAATTAAGAAACCAGTGCGAAATATCGGCAGGAATGCAAGAATTGGAAAGAAAGTCAGGTACTTTTCTGTCGGAGTCATTCTGGCATCGAAGCAAAACCATAGGCCAACCATTTCTAACAGAAGAAATAAGAATTATTGAAAAGGGAAGTAGACAAAAATAGCTAAAGAAATAAAATTAAAAATCAGAATGTTTTTCAAATAAAACGTAAATATAAATTATATAGCGAATATACGCGCATATAAGCTGAATTAATGTATAGTGCAACACCTGATTTTATTTGCATGTGGTTTGATTCACCTGTGTATAGTGCAAAGGCTGATTTTATTTGCATGAAGTTTAAATCCCCTGTGTATAGTGCAACACCTGATTTTATTTGCATGAAGTTTAAATCCCCTGTGTATAGTGCAACACCTGATTTTATTTGCATGTGGTTTGATTCACCTGTGTATAGTGCAAAGGCTGATTTTATTTGCATGAAGTTTAAATCCCCTGTGCATAGTGCAACACCTGATTTAATTTGCATGAAGTTTAAATCCCCTGTGTATAGTGCAACACCTGATTTTATTTGCATGAAGTTTAAATCCCCTGTGCATAGTGCAACACCTGATTTCATTTGCATGAAGTTTAAATCCCCTGTGTATAGTGCAACACCTGATTTTATTTGCATGAAGATTAAATCACACGTGTATAGTGCAACCCTTTATTTTCTTTGCATGATGTATAAATCACCTATGTATAGTGCAACCCCTGATTTTAATTGCATGAAGTTTAAATCACCTGTGTATATTGCAACACCTGATGTTTTTTGCATGAATTTTAATTCACCTGGGTATATTGCAAACACTGTTTTTCTTTGCATGAATTTTAAATCAACTGTGTATAGTGCAACCCTTGATTTTATTTGCATGAAGTTTAAATCACCTGTGTATAATGCAATCACTGATTTCATTTGCATAAATTTTAAATCACCTGAGGTATAGTGCAACTCCTGATTTTATTTGCATAAATCTTAAAAAAACCTGTGTTTAGTGCAACCGATTATCGAAAATGCGTGGTTTTTAACTTCTTCAACAAATAGCTGGGTATAGTGCCACCCTCTGTGTTTTACATTAAAAAAATATCATAAAAGTCGCATTCCACCCGAGTTTATACGATAACCTATGTTCAAAAGACCTGAAATAAACTGCCATTGCTATTTTTAATAGCATAACCTAAAAGAATTCCTTACATCCTCCTCGTCGATTCGGATGTACGGATAATGGCTCGGAATTGGGAATTGGAGAGGAGAGTTCGAATTCCAGTCGAATATTATTCTCTTACGCGCCAATAACCTTGGAAAAAGTATGCATCTATTACCTCTCTTCCCCTTAGCTATAGATTAAAATTAACTTGCATATAGAAAAATTATTATCTCCAAGAAATGTTTTATGCACTATACACTCGCAAAAAAGAGAGAATTCTTACAATCGAAAATATTTTCCGGCTTTAAATAACCCACAGTGAGTTGATAAAGCGTAAATATCAAAACCCAACCAATGTGCCGTGGCAAGACACTCGTGTCGTTTATTCCTCTCGAGGTTGAGGAATTATGGGCAGAATTCTAATTAGTTATTCAAAGAATTCTTTGAATATCAGGAAGGCCCTTGTTGATCACCTTACCAAAGAGAACCTTCCGATTGACTAATGGTATAAATATTGCTTTCTAAAATGGTTGTCACATGTAAACTGAAGAAAAAATGACATAATCCAGCTTTTGACGTACTCACTGCGTCAAACGAAAGGGGAGGAAGGAAATACCCATAAAAACTAGAAAGAGCGAGAACAGTTATAGAACACAATAAACTTATTTTCATAAAAACTGGAAAGAGAAAGAACAGTTATAGAATAGAAACATATTTTCATGAAAACTGGAATGAACAAGTAACAGTTATAGAAAACGAGAAACCTATTTTTATAAAAACTGGAAAGAGAACAGCTATAGAACACGAGGGACTTATTTTCGTAAAAACTGGAAAGAGCGAGAACAGTTATAGAAGAAGAGAAACCTATTTTCACAAAGAACTGGAAAGAAAGAGAACAGCTATAGAACACGAGAAACTTATTTTCGTAAAAACTGGATTGAGCGAGAACAGTTATAGAAGAAGAGAAACTTATTTTCATAAAATCTGGAAAGATCGTGAACAGTTATAGAAGATGAGAAACTTATTTTCATAAAAACTGAAAAGAGCGTTTTTTAAGTTTCAACCGAAGATAATACGGGTTGCTCGGTCTAAGACTTTTTCCTTATAAGGAAACATCTAATATTAACAAGAACCATTATCATGTCTGGTAAAAGGATAACGGCTAAGCGCGTCATAATTGCATTAATTAGAAAGAGATGAAACAAAATATCGAATTAAAAGCAAAATGAATGGTGCGCCATGAAAAATGAAGGACATTTTATGATAAAAAAAAGCATTTTCACAATTAACAAGGAAAGCTTCTCTAGAGAAAGAGGAAGATCAAGAAATCGTATAGAATAATCAATCATCAAATGAAGAAATCTGGTCTAAGATATGGCGGAATGAAAATAATTGTTAGTCTAGCGCAGGATGAACTCAGGACACAGATAAAGAGAGATAGAGGAATAGAATAACTAGAAATTTAAAGGAGTAGAAAAAAGCCACCTCTCTCTCTTTAGTTCTCTCTCTCTATTCCTTTCCCTCTCTTTCAATTCTCTCTTTATCTCCCTGTCTCTATTCCCTTACATTCACTCTTTCCTTCTCTCTCTTAATCTCTCACTTTTTCTCTCTTCTATCTCTCTTTTTCTCTTTCACTCTCCCTTATTTTCTGTCTTCTCTTTTCTCCTTTTCTCTCTTTCTCTTCTCTTTCTCTCTCTATTCTATCTCTCTTTTTCTCTTTCACTCCCCCTATTTTCTCTCTTTCTCTCTTCTCTTTCTCTTTTGTCTCTCTATTTTATCTCCCTTTTTTTTCTCTTTCACTCTCTCTATTCCTACTCTCTTTCCATCACTCTTCATTTCTCTTTTCCCTTTCTTGTTCTCTCTATTATATCTCCCTCTCTCTCATTCTCGTACGTGCGCTTAAAAAAGTAAATGGTAATCCCCTGGAATAGACAACTTAAAAGGAGTAGAAAAAAATAACCCTTTCCTATCACAGACACACACACACACAATAACACACACTCTCTCTTTATCTCTTTTTCTCTTTTTCACTTTCTATTCTCTCTTTTTTCTATCTCTCTCTCTCTCTCTCTCTCTCTCTCTCTCTCTCTCTTCCTCTATCTCTGGCTCTCTCTTTTCCCATACTTTCTGTAAAAAAATAAATGCTAATCCTCTGGGATAGATAAGGTAACCGAATTCTTGATAATGCTCCTTTACCAATACACAAACCATTAGGCGATCTATTTATCTCTCTCTCTTTTTCTCTCTCTCTTGTGCCCTTTCTTTTTCTCTCTCTCTTTTGCCCTCTCTTTTTCTCTCCCTCTCTTTTTCTCTTAATCTCACAATTCTCTCTCTTTCTTTATCTCTTTTTTCTCACTCACTACCTCTCTATATTTCTATTTCTCTCTCTCTCTGTTTTATCCTAATATTCTCTCTCTTTTTCTCTCTCTCTCGCGGATGCCAGCCATAAAAATGTAAATTGTAATTCCTGAAAATAGATAAGGTAGCCAACTTCGGGTTAAATGTTCCTTCCTCTATACACAGACCATTAGCAGACATTGTTTTAGTAATGTTACCAGTAACACAAAGATAAATCTAGAATTCATTTTTATCGTTTCACCCCAATCAAGGCGATAGTGTCGCTAAGACGCGGGGAGAGTGAAAAAGAATGAGAAGAGATTAGTGAGGAGAAGTGATGAAAGAACTATAGAGGGACAGGAAGGAAGATTATGTCGATTTGATGTTGCGTTTAAATTTTTGAAGATTGTAGTTGGCAGGGAAGCAAGAAGTCGGAAAGGAGCTCAACAGATGAGAAGTGCGAGAAAAATCTTACGAGTAGAAGTTGTAGTTGCGTTTAGCTAGCTTAACCGTAAAACGGTGAGACCTAGTTGACAATCTAGTAGCACGCTTAAACTTTACAACTCCTATCTGCTCTTCCTCCAAACCTTCAGTAACCCCTTGCTCGATCCACTATCTTTCTCCACATCCTCTCCTTTACCACTCCTATCTGCTCTTCCTCCAAACCTTCTGTAACTCCTTGCGTCCTAGTGGCTTCCAGCCTTGCTTGGGGTGATAAGCTTAAATATATATATATATATATATATATATATATATATATATATATATATATATATATATTGCTTGGGGTGATAAGCTTAAAAAACAAAACAAAAACAAAACAAAAAAACACACGTAGTCAGGGCATCAGGGTAAAAGCTGGGAAAAGAACGAAGGGAATCCACGTCACGTCGTTGAGAACGTGACTGAAGCCGAGATGCTTGGTCATGATTGACCACATTTTGTCAAGAATATCGAGATGAATAGCTCTAGCACTAGACCAGTTATGGTAGCGGTATTCAGTACACGAACGAATGGTAGATTTATAAATGCGCATCATAGATTCTGACGAGAAAGACTTTCTGGCACGACACGGCCATCTAAATTTCCTTGCAGTAGATGCAGCTGTTGATTCATGTCAGTGGAACACGTGCGGCCAAGAATTACTTATCTTATTCCCGCAAAATGGATTACCCCGCCAAGCGCCCAAATTATCAACCAATCGCATATTCATTTGCAAATTCAAATCAGCCACATTGATTTTAAGTGGAAAAAAGTATGTATACTTTAAAGCTAACGACATTTTCCATCAAGAGCAAATGCGACTTAAACGAAAAACGGCCTCACGGCTACAAATATTAGTTATTAGTCACTGATCATGAAGTGGTTATTGATAAATCATCGCTACAAATAAGTCCAACTCTGTATTTCTAATATATCCGCCTGAAAGCTGAATTTATTTATTTATTTATTTTTCCTCAATAGGAGTAGATAAGTTCATCTATCGTCCGGTTCCCACACCTTACCGTTTTTTTGTTTGTTTTTTAACAGGAGAAGAGGTTTGTTTCCTGTTTAGCAATCGGTTTCTGATTTTTTCTAAATTCTATTTCAACTCAATACTTCTAATGTCCCAGCTTAAAATCTGAAATATTTACTATTTATTAATTTACAATTTTCCACAATAGAATTAGATAGGTTCGCCTATTGTCCCATTCAGCCTTCTCTCCGGCTTTTTGAACAGGAGAAGAGGTGTATCCATAATTTCCTGTTTAGCATTCAGTTTCCGATTCCTTCTAAATTCTATTTCCATTCGATACAACTATCGTCTCCGCTTAAAGTCTGAAATATTATATTTATTTTTATTTGCTTAATATGATTGGATAGGTTCACCTATCGTCCGGCTCATACTCCTCCCCGTCTTTAGGACAGGAGTACAGATTTATCATTTCCTTCCTGTTTTGGATTGGATCTCCGGTTCATGCTTAAATCTACTTCAACTCCTTATTTCTAATGTCTTTTTTAAAACTCTGAGATGTATAATATTATTGAGTTTCCGATTCTTTCAAAAGTACTTTCTTTCTATTAGCACCCCCCCCCCCTGAGTCTTAGCAGCGTTATCGCCTTGCTTGAGGTGGATTGATAAAAAAAAATTAATTCGAAAACACAAACATCCATTAATGTTATAAAAACTGATATATTTACAAGAACTTGAGATTAAGGAGAAAGTCAATACAATTAACATAGGAAGCATTTCGAAAGAAACAAACACATTAAAAAGAGCTAACCCGTTTTTGTTTACACAATACAAGGTCCAAGAACCACTCAGTATAGAGAATCACTGTGTGGTATTGCGTAAGCGGAGGAAAAGGCAAACAGAGCAGTTCAAGGGGTTTATGTAACTGTTGACCCTAGACTTGAAAATATCAAGGTTGTCGCGATCAGGAAAACATTCTGTCAGGTGTCTGTAGTATAAATCAAAAAGGATTCATCGCATCATTGTAAAACGCTAGGCGAACCAATATTGTGGGGGTGGGTAATTCCTCACCCACAAGCCGCGTAGACGCTTTTGAACGCTATCAAAACAGGCACGTGATAACATGGTAGCCCCAGATCAGATATGACAGCAATACTACATTTTCGGGAAGAAGCTGTCACCAAACCCAAAGCAAGAGGTATTTTATGGTGAGGTAATCCTTTTACTGGAAGATATCGTAAATTCAGAAATCTTTTACTTTGACTTGTTTCGCTGTTCAAACAGCGTTATTAGAAAAACATTTAATTTCAATCAAATCTCTCAATGGCGAAACAAAACCTGATTTATGTTTGACAAATGAACGAATGTTGGATGTTTTTTATTTTTTTAAACTGACTTTATTTTGAAATCACATTTAATAATTTAAACTCATTTCTGTATTTACAGTGTGTCTGAAATTATTATGCAGTCATGGAAATCACATGAACATCAATGACTTCAATTTGCTTTGAATCATTTTTGTCAAATTTTAAACTTCTTATTTAGACGTTAAAACAGAGCTTGAGTTAAATTTTGAAGTACACTTTAGGTTTATTAAAGTCATTGTATTTATTATAAAACCAGCATACAGAATTTATTATGCAAAACCAGAAACCTACATTTTACTTCAATGACAAGGTTATAAAATCGGGGGCTGCACGTCTTCTCACCGCCAACACAACATGCAGACTATGAAATTATTTCGTCGATATTTTTTAAAACAAGTAAAAGTAATTTATTACGGATCATTTTTAAAACATAACTTTTTAAAACGGAATAAAAGCAATCTATTAGCGACCATTTTTAAAATCGAATAAAATTTATTAAGGATCATTTTTAAAACATAACTTTCTAAAACGGAATAAAAGCAATTTATTAGCGACTATTTTTAAAACATAACTTTTTAAAACGGAATAAAAGTAATTTATTAGCGACCATTTTTAAAACATAACTTTTTAAAATCGAATAAAATTTATTAAGGTTAATTTTTAAAACATAACTTTCTAAAACGGAATAAAAGCAATTTATTAGCGACTATTTTTAAAACATAACTTTCTAAAACGGAATAAAAGCAATTTATTAGCGACTATTTTTAAAACATAACTTTTTAAAACGGAATAAAAGCAATTTATTAGCGACCTTTTTTTTTAAAACATAACGTTTTAAAATCGAATAAAATTTATTAAGGATCATTTTTAAAACATAACTTTTTAAAACGGAATAAAAGCAATTTATTAGCGACCTTTTTTTAAAACATAACTTTTTAAAATCGAATAAAATTTATTAAGGAACTTTTTTTTACTGAACTTTTCAAATACAAATAAATGACTTTTATGTGGAAATGTTTCTTATCCACATCTTACTAAGAATTTCAATTTTCGATTTGACGAAAAGTTTAAAAATTAGAAAACAACCACCCAAATAGGCTGTTTTAACTAATAAATCACGAAGACAAACAGGCCAACTTTCTAAATCTCTACAAAACAAAGCTGATCTAAGAGATGGAGACACTATGACAACCGACACCGGTTGGTCGGTGTTGAGTCACTTGAGTTGATCAAATTGAACAAATAAAATAATATATATGATAATGCTTTGAAGCATTTACCTGTTAATAGAGTGACCCTTCTTCTTAATAACAGTAGGCAATCCATTATCCATGGATTCTATTATATTGCTTTTACTTCAGTAGGTGATACCTTTGTTTGACGTTCAAAGTTTAAAATTTGACAAAAATTACTCAAAACTAATTCGAGTTATTGAGTTTTATTGTATTTGCATAACTTCAAACCGACTATTTATATCCGCTCGCTTTAAGATTTTGTGTATCTAAAACTGTTTCAACACCAGTTTCCCACCGTTTCCCGTGTTAGTTAAGCAACGTTGAGCCTGAACAGTACCTAGATAGGTAACTACTTGGGAATAACAGGTGATGTAAGCTTGGATGGTGCACTAGATAATGGCTCGGAATATTTAATCGAAGAGCCGAATTCCAGTTCCCTTTGGGTTTGTTATATGCACTTAGGCGCAAATACGCTTGGGAACAGTATGAGTCCATTTATTTTCCCCACAGTTATGGGTTAATTAGTAAGATTAGTATGACTAAATAATTATTATCTCGCCCAAGTCCCCCAAATGTTCTTAGAATCTAAAGTATGATCTGACTTTAGATAACCTGCAAAGGATTGGTAAGCCTTCGAAAATGAATTAATAAAAAAAAAAAAACAGAAAATAACCCCATCACTTTTCAATGAGCTTTCCTCTTTGTAAAAAAAACAACATAATATAATAAAACCATTATGATATCCATAAAATAAAATTTCGTACAAAATATTTAAATTTCGGTATTAAAAATCCGATAGAGGTACTAAACATAAACAACAACAAAAAAAACAAACAAAAAAACAAAAAAAAACGACTGACAGCACCTGCAAAACTGCAAGAAATTGTTATAAAATACATCTAATATTGCCCAAAGCTTGAGAGTGACTCAAGGTAGAGCTTACAGTCGTGATGGTTATGAGGAATGAAGGGTGTAGTGTGAATGGAAGACAGGGTGTTAGGGTATGAAGATCATGAGACTAAGGAGGATAGATAACGATTGGCATCTGATTTGGAGAGGTTAAAATTGTAATGTGAATGTTACTGTCAAAATGCTTATCCTGATTGAGGTGCGTGATGTGAAAGAAATAGACAGTGGTCGACGCTGACGATTATGAGGATAGGGAAGATAGATAACGATTGGCTTGGTTTAGTTTGCTTTGTTTTACGGTATATCAACCTAAATGGGCTATTAAATGCCGACAAGATTTTTATTGCAGGTAATATTTTTTTTACAAAAATGTATTACTTCTAAGATTTTCTTTTTCAAAAAATGTATGGCTGGCAATAATGTATTACTGGTAATAATTTTTCCCTCAAAATTCCTTGCTGGTAATAACTTTTTCAAAAATGTATCGCTAGTATTAAAACCTATATTTATACTTTCATATTGTTTTGATTCCAGTTTGGGGGTTAACTATTTGCCCATAGTCGAGACCCTAACAGGTGCTACCACCCCGAGTCAGGGTGGACCTGGGAAACCCACCAATTAAGAGGTGGTTCCACGCACCACAAAACTTCCTGGTCAGAGGCTTAGCTGTTGGGTGTAGTTTATCGTCTTACTCAGGAGGTGGATGTAGTTTATCGTCTTACCCAGGACGAGATGTGGATAGACCCTTGACTAGGAGAGGTTAAAATTGGATTGTGGTGGTTATTGTTAGAATGCTTATCATGATTTTGGTGTTTGACATTAATGAAATACAGGGTGGTAGACGCTTAAGTTTATGAGGATAGGGAGGATAGATAATGATTAATCCTTTGAAGAGGTTAATATTATAGTGTAGTGGATTACTATTAAAATGGTTATGATGATAGGTGTAAGTATTATGAAGGAAAGGAGAGGTTGTAAGAAGTGAAGATTAGACAACGATTGCCCTTTGACGTGAAGAGGACAATGTCAGTGTCAGTGGAAGTATACACGCGAGGAATATGTTTACAAAAAGTGACGATCTTGACCAGACTACAGTTTACGTGGAACTTTCTTGTTAAATTTAGATCGCGGGGGAAATAAAGTGTTTTCAACTCTGTGGAAGTAACCTGTTATATCCTAGTAGTAAAAACCGAACTATCGGAACTAAAGGGTAAAGCTAACATGGAGATTTTCCACTGAAATAGTGACCGTCTTATAAAAAAAGAAATTACGGGAATTTGAATTGAAGTATTTGATAAACTCTCCAAATATAAACATCTTGAAATTGAAATTACGCGACTGTGGTGTTAAAATGCAACCAGTATTCCATTGATCGACACAGGAAGAAGATATTGGGAAATACATGTTTATCTGATTTGCTAAAAAAAGAAAAGAAAAGGAAGACTGTTAAAGAGAAATACTCAATATAATTCGCAAAGATCTTTCAATAAATCATAATCGATAAATACGTGAGAAAAAAATACCCAATCACCTTCATTGATGTTAAGTGTTGGGTGAAAAATGAGGTCAGTGATTGGATGAAACAATCAATCAAAAGAAATAAAAAGAAAAACAAAACAATAATAACAATCACAATAACATCGAAAACAACAACAACAACAATAATAATAATGATAATCTGCGTGTTTATATGTAAAATCATGAGACTTGGCGAACAGGGTCGTGGGCAATAACTGTACTTCAGACGATCGAAAGGGACTCAACGGTCTTATATAATTTTACCTACCCTCTTTCTTTCATTTTTTCTTTCTTTCTTTCTTTTTTTCTTAATATCACTCCGTTTAATCCTCCTTCCTTTTCCATTTCTCACACATTCGCTCATACTTTCTTTCGTTCTTTCTTTCTTTCTTTCTTAATGTCACCCCGTTTAAACCTCCTACCTTTTCTATATTATCACAATTTCTTTCTTTCTTTCTTTCTTTCTTTCTTTCTTTCTTTCTTAATGTCACCCCGTTTAAACCTCCTACCTTTTCTATATTATCACAATTTCTTTCTTTCTTTCTTTCTTTCTTTCTTTCTTTCTTAATGTCACCCCGTTTAAACCTCCTACCTTTTCTATATTATCACAATTTCTTTCTTTCTTTCTTTCTTTCTTTCTTTCTTTCTTTCTTTCTAAATGCCACCCTGTTTAATCCTCCTTCATTTTCCATATGATCACACTTTCGCTCCTTCTTTCTTTCTTCCGTTCTTTTTTTCTTTCGTTCTTTCTTAATGTAATTCCGGTTAATTACTTCTTCCTTTACAACTTTATCATACTTTTCCTCATTCTTTCTTTCATTCGTTCTTTCTTTCTTTCGCTTTTTCTTAATATCACTCCGTTTAATCCAGCTTCCTTTTCCATATTATCACAAATTTCCGCTCATTCTTTCTTTCTTTTGTTCTTTCTTTCTTTCGTTCTTTCTTTCTTTCTTAATCTCAGTCATTTTAATCCTCCTTCTCTTTCCATATTATCATACTTCTTTCTTTCTTTCTTTCTTTCTTTCTTTCTTAATGTCACTCAGTTTAATCCTCCTCCCTTTTCCATATTATCACACTTTCGCTCCGTCCTTCTTTCTTCCGTTCTTTTTTTCTTTCGTTCTTTCTTAATGTCACTACGTTAAATAGCTCATTCCTTTACAATATTATCATACTTTTCCTCATTCTTTCTTTCATTCGCTTTTTCTTAATGTCACTCCGTTTAATCCACCTTCCTTTTCCATATTATCACACTTTCGCTCATTCTTTCTTTCTTTCTTTCTTTCTTTCTTTCTTTCTTTCTTTCTTTCTTTCTTTCTTTCTTTCTTAATGTCACTCCGTTTAATCCTCCTTCCTTTGCCATATTATCACACTTTCTTTCTTTCTTTCTTTCTTTCTTTCTTTCTATCCCTCCATTTCATTTTTCTGTCGGTGTATTTGTCTTTTGGCAAGATATTGCAGTGTTGATTGATTATTTTCAAGCGCCACGGATGTTTTAAGTCTTTTTTTCCCGGAAACCGGTTTGTCTAATTATTTTTTTTTTCAAAACACTAGTTGGCGCAGCGTTAAGAGGTCGTTCCACGCTCCTGAAAACCTTCTATATCCCGATCGGAGGTATTGCTGCCGGATGTAGTTTATCGTTATACTCATGAGGATTTCGTGAAATGAAAAAGAAGCAAAAGGAAAAGCAAATATTTCTTTTAAAGCACTCCAGGTATATTGGTTCGCAAACATTGAATAATGATAAAACCGCCACAATTAAGAATGTATTAATGGAAAGAGAAGGCTCCGGTGATCACTAATAATCTTGTTGGCATTTTTAATTACCACTAAAGTATTTGCATACTTACGTGTGTGGCATCCGTCGATCTCGAGAAAACTTGGATCTGCGCCCAAAGTGGTATGGCTCAGCTGTTGATCACGAGGCGGCATCTGTTATGGCTGCACAGGCCTACACAGGTGCGACAGTCTCGATTGCAATGAATACATGTGAAGACGTTCTCCCCCGATGTCGCCTTCTTGTTTTCTTTCCGACGAGCACACTTCTCCTCTGGGACAAGCCATCGTTTCCCTTGTCCTCCTTCGAGCCCTCGGTGTAAGTCGCGTCTCCAGCGTGAGCGATCGTTGGTCACGTCTTTCTTCCTCTTGATGTCAATGTCAATCGCCTTCATGTACGCTTTGCAGACATCCTTGAAGCGAAGACAAGGTCGTCCTCGTTCTCTGTTTCCGGTGACCAGTTCTCGGTACAGAAGGACCTTCGGAATCCTCCCATCCGACATACGCAGTACATATTCAAGCCAGCAGAGTCGTCGCTGTTGGAGAAGGGCGTATAGGCTGGATAACTGGGCACGGGTAAGAACTACCGCATCGGCGAGTCGATCGAGCCAATTGATGTCGAGAATGTGTCTCATCGAAGATGAGATGCGTCTCTCCTGTCTGGATTAGATGCTCCAAGTCTCGCATTCGTAGAGCAGCACGCTGACGGCGCATCCCCTATAGACTGCGAGTCTGGTAAGTCGTAGCAAGCTTTCTGTTCTCCCAGACTCTCGAGGTGTGTCTTGTATGAGGACGTTAATTCTTATTGCTGTAATCGTTATTTTCTAGCGGGTACACGTGTTTGTGTAGACATTCCGTTTATTTTAAAGTGTTAAATTAAAGTCACCACACCAAGAAATCGGTAAGTCCTAACTAAAGAAGAAGGTGCTTCCCGACAAGAATGGAACATCAATTTCGTTTGTCCATATAAAAAAAAGACCAGACCTTTTTACCAAGTTTGCCCTACCAATCAGATCACGGTACACCATGATAAACCAAGGCGCAATTACTTATTTAAGGAATGCATATCTTGCGTTGCGAACCTTCAACTTAAAAGAAACTAATTCTTCAATGTATTGTTTTCATCAGATAGTATTTCTTATTCACTTACTTGCGGAACACGTAATCATGTTCAGTGTAATTCAAAAGAATAATCAATGAAATCCAAGCGGAATTATATAGACCATATTTTAGTACCATTCCAAACCATTTACTTCTGCCTCAATAGTAAGGCTGACAAATCCGACAAGATCAAAACGGCCGCCATTGACCAAAAGGACCCCAAGTCCGTCGTTACCTGACACAAAATAATGGCTTGTTAATTTTAATGCCCCAAAAACTAAATTATTCAATGAGAGAGCCCGCTCTGACTTCTACCAGAATGGCTGATGCTAACCCCCAAGAAAGTGACATGTTGCGCCTTCTCTGGTTAAGATTGTCAGGTGAGATTAAGAGGAAGGACAATATTGAATCCATTGCTAGGTTAGCTGCTTAGAAATTTGGCTCATTGTGTCGTGCGAGATAATTTTTCTCTCTAGAATCTACCTTACATATCTATAAGTCTGCCATTCGTCTATGCTGAGAATATTGCTACCACATATGATCTGGTGCTCCTGCTATTGACTTTGAGCTCCTTGATACAAAAAAAAAACCCCAAAAGAATAAGTAACATTATTGGTCCTGATCTTGCGGCTCGGAATAAATCACTGCCTCTCCGTGCCTTTTCTCTTAATACTTTCACGATAATTGTTCGGATGAACTCTTCACTATTGTACCTAATTTAAGCGCAGGCCTAAACTGGCGTCGAGATCTCATCAATTTACAGTTGAGCTGGCTAGATGTATCCCTAAGTTCTATGCTAACAGTGTCTTTTCTCGCACTTCTCGCTTGTGGAACTCCCTTCCGGCTCTATGCCTTCCAGCCAACTTTAATCTGTAAAAATTTAAATGCAATGTCAATCGCGATATCTATTGTCCTCCTGGTTACTCTTTTCTTCCTCCCGCCCATTATTAATGTTTCTCTGTCTAATTCTTTCACAGCCTGTAACCTCTTGTGACTTAATGGCATAACTGCCATGCATGGGGTGATATCGATTTAAAAATATCAAAATGTTTTTTTTTTCTTATGCGTTTAATGTTTATGCGTGTGTGATGTATTGACCACAATCAAAATTAAAGCACCTGGTTTTGACTGCTGGTTAAAAATTGTTTTGAATTAGCGTTAGTATTGTGAGCTTGATTCGCACAGTGACGTTGGAGATAAGCAAATGAAAGAAATCTATGTAAATACTAAGCGATCCTGTTCTACAGACGATTAAAAAAATTCTAAATAAAAATCTCTGTTCCTTGTCCAATATATTACATGGGCGTGGTTGTGTAAGTAAAAGCGGCACTGAAACCAAAGCAGTAGTCAATTCAAAGACGAAAAGAATCTTCGAGAAATCACATCTATTTCTTGCAATGCAACCTTTTATAGCCGAGGCAGATAAAAGAAACTCCAATACAATAAACATTGGTGTTTTGGGGGAAGCAGGGTAAAGGACTTTGATGCTTTTTAATTTCTTGGCCAAATTTCTTTAATATAGACGTGTTTATTACTGATAGGTTTCTTTCATTATTTCTTTATTATTATTATTAATAAAAGCGATCAAAGAATCCTACTGAAAATCGATCAATCTAATTGGAAAATAGAAGGCTCGTGATTGGAAGGCCCCTAGACTTCAATATCGACAAGGCACGGTCGAGTAGAAAAACAACAACAAAAATGCTACCTTTTCTTCCTCTCGTTAGGATGGTTAGTGAGTTCAATCCCTGGTTCAGGCTGCGAATATTTATTACGAAAATATTGGATTATTCCTTCTGATTTTATGTATCGTATGCCTCAAGGCATGTGGCGATCATGGTTCTCCACAAGTTCCTGTTGGTTGTTGCTACATGCCATCTTAACTCCAGCTTTTCTTTGTCTATATTTCTGAGATTTGGTATTCTGTAAATTATTTACATCATTCGGACTATTCTCTTCATCTTTGTCGCCATATTTATCACAACGTTTCGGTCGGTGTACGCTCCGGCCTTCTTCAGATGGTTGGAATGTCGAACTGAACACTTTATTTCACTCGCTGGGGTTGACTGTTCTAGTTCCACGTGCCATGTCTAATTGATGTCAGTTATCAGTTATCTCCTGTTAATTCTCCTCTCCAAGTTCTCCACCGCCTTAACCATGTATTGAACTCGCACTTTTTGGGTCCTGTCACCGGATCTAACTAACGCCTTTATCCACTGTGCCATGTGTCCTTTTCTTGCCCTGATTATTTCATGTCAGCACAAAGTTCTCTTGGCCGTCTTTCCTCATTATGCGTTAAATAATAGTCAGCTGTCGCCCTCTAATTGCAAGTTTAAGACCCTAAAAATAACTTGTCTTTTACACATCAGAGATCTCTTGCAGCGATATTATAGTGATTATGATAAGTAAAGAAAAAAACAGGACTCTACGAAAATATTTCTCTCTCTCTCACTATATATATATATATATATATATACACACACTATGTTTATACATATATATATATATATATATATATATATATATATATATATATATATATGTATATATATATATCAACATAAGTGTATGTAATATCTAAGGGTTATCCTTGTGTAAACATATACAAATATATAGAATGTTTATCAAAAATATTTTTACACACGTTGGGGGAGGCTTCCTCACACATGAACAAGGACAAAAATCCATATAAACACATGTCCACAAATCCTTCGTTTGTGAGTTATCAAGTTTAAAGTTTACAGTAGACGCTGTTATATGTACAATACAAGATATACCCCCCCCCCAATGTATTATCTTCATGGTCAGCGGTACGAGCAGATAACGGTCTTCCTCGGCCCATAGTTTCTGGTGCCACAGATCTTTCCTCCATAACGCGACGATAAAGAGCAGCAAATATTGGATGACTCGTTTGTCTTCGGTCTGGAAACAGAATCTGCTACAACCATGCAGCCTCGTGTCCATTAACATTAGCGTGGCCGTATGCAAAAATCATACTTGTTTGCTCACGATATGACTGTCCTGCCATTGTTAAACGGAACACTTCTCAGTTAACTCACTACTACACACGTTAAACGTTGAAGAAAGACTAGCCACAAATGTACACGAATGACAAACGTAACCAAGTCTAATGGCAACACAGCGCCATCTATCTTAAACATTATTTAAACTTAACAACTCAAAAAACGGTTGTCTTTTGTAAATTTTGGGTCACATAGGAGGATGCATATAATATAGCGTTCATCCCATGGGACCCAGATACTTTTTAAATACAATCCAATTAAATAATTCATTTACCATTTACGCCTGATGAATAGGGTGATAGGTAATTATAATAGAATCGTCTACATGAAAAAAAAGCCTAAAAATTATGGAAGCCTTATTATATAGCACCATATATATATATATATATATATATATATATATATATATGTATATATACACATGAATATTAATTAAATATTTTAACTGTTAAATAAGAAATACTTTGTTGCATGTATGTTTTATAAAATGTTTTCTGACCATAACTCAATTAGATCTCATTTAAATATTCATGGAGACCTACCGGACACTATTCGTAACATACTTGTTGACAACACTAATATAATAGCATCATCTACGTGCAAAAAGGCTAAAAATAATAGAAGCCTTATTAATAAAAACAAAACAAAAAACAACATTTAATAAAATAATCTATGAATATGGACACAATATTTTGACAGTAATTCCAGAATTAAAACATTATATAAATCCATACATACAACAATTTATTTCTTGTTAACAGTTTCAGCCTTGAAAATGACTAAATCTATAGACGAAAGCGCTTGGAAAGAAAGAACAATTGGGCAGATTTTTTTATATAATTTATCGTTCGAAAAGAAAAAGATATAAGATCACATGAGAAAAAAATACTAAATCAAAGCACCTTGTCTGACATATTCAATGAAACGTGCATGAAGAAGGATTGCTGTCTAAATACACAAATATATATATATATATATATATATATATATATATATATACAGTGTAACCCCGATATAAGAGAGTTGTCGGGACCGGATAAGAAGTCTCTTATATCCGGGTTTGGTCTATTATATATACATTAACACAGGCTCTAATTTAAGACCAGAGAAAATGTCTCTTATATCCGAGTTTCTCTTATATCCGGGTCTCTTATATCCGGGTTACACTATATATATATATATATATATATATATATATATATATGGTGGTATATAATGGTATCCGAAACAAAAGTGAACATGATAAGACATAGTGGAACGGTTTCGCTTGAGGGTTTATCCTCACTTTGGCTTCCTCAGGTTTAAATGAAGCAAAGACAAAACTGTGTGTGAGGAATATGGTTTGGCGATCTCTGAGGATAAGTGAGAATCATAAATCAAATAATTTACCTTATCTTATCACCTCCCAATGTCCAGACTCAGAGTGTGTCTCTCCGCCTGTGTTTTCGTTTGTTTTATCTATATCTGTATTACAGCCATTTGATATTTTAGGATTTTAATTAGTATTGAGATGAAAGCGCATCCGAATGTGGCGGGGGGAGGATAAAATTAACTTGAGCTAAGTAGAGTGAAGTCTAACGTGAACATATGGGTCTAGCATGGATATTTCATAGCTTTCCCACTTGCCGCAAGATGTATCAGCAATGGAAAAGGACGTCCCCGATAGGGAACGACTATTTTCCTCTGTCTGCTGACGGCTAAATTTTCTTTCCACTTTGGAACGCATAGTGTTCGGACGTGGCTTGCGAATCTCCACCGATTAAATATTACGTTGGTTGTTCCAAAACAGCGCAACGCTGATTTAAGTTCGACCATTATAATGATTCACACACTTACTTCTGGACCTCAAAAAGAATATGAACATACCCAAGAGAAGGTCCGAAATGAAAATCCAAATCTTTGTTATTTCTAAGTTAATTGGTTGTATATGAACTCGTACACACCTACAGTACACCAATTTAAACTTCATAATAGGTAGAGATATATTGGTAGATATGAATACAAGGAAAAGGATGTAAATCTTTTAATAGATCGATAGATATGAATATATAGAAATAGATAGATACATAGATAGATATGAATATAGAGAAAAGTATAATGCTGTGGTGTTCTCCCTCTAAGAGTCTATGTTAGACTCTTCCGCCTACTATAAGTTTAGTAGGAGAGAAGGCTTCGGTGGAACAGTGAAAAGGGAATGGATTCAGTGCTAGTACATTCGCAACACACTTACTAGTCGTGTAATACACTTCTGGTGTACTTAACTATTTACTTGGTCACAACAGATAGATACATAGAGTGATATGAATATACAGAAATAGATAGCTAGCTAGATAGATATGAATAAAGAGACAAAGGATAGATAGATAGATAGATAATGAAAAGATGTAGATAGATAGATACGAATATACAGAAATAGATAGATATGAATAAAGAGAAAATGATAGATAGATAGATAGATATATAGATAGATATGAATAAAGAGAAAATGATAGATAGATAGATAGATAGATAGATGGATATGAATAAAGAGAAAATGATAGATAGATATGAATAAAGAGAAAATGATAGATAGATAGATAGATGGATATGAATAAAGAGAAAATGGTAGATAGATATGAATAAAGAGAAAAAGATAGATGGATATGAATAAAGAGAAAATGATAGATATGAATAAAGAGAAAATGATAGATAGATATGAATAAAGAGAAAATGATAGATAGATAGATAGATGGATATGAATAAAGACAAAATCATAGATAGATAGATATGAATAAAGAGAAAAAGATAGATATAGATAGATAGATAGATATGAATAAAGAAAAAAGATAGATGGATAGATAGATATGAATAAGGAGAAAAAAGATTGCTAGATAGATAGATAGGTAACGAAAAGATATAGATAGATAATGAACAGACATATATATATATATATATATATATATATATATATATATATATATATATATATAGAGAGAGAGAGAGAGATAGAGATAGATAGATAGATATGAATATACAGAAATAGATAGATAGATATATAGATAGATATGAATGAAGACAAAATGATAGATAGATGTGAATAAAGAAAAAATGATAGATAGATATGAATAAAGAGAAAATGATAGATAGATATGAATAAAGAGAAAATGATAGATAGATAGATAGATGGATATGAATAAAGAGAAAATGATAGATAGATATGAATAAAGAGAAAATGATAGATAGATATGAATAAAGAAAAAAAGATAGATGGATAGATAGATATGAATAAGGAGAAAAAAGATTCCTATATATATATATATATATATATATATATATATATATATATATATAGAGAGAGAGAGAGAGAGAGAGAGATAGATAGATAGATATGAATATACAGAAATAGATAGATAGATATGAATAAACATGATATATGGATAGATAAATTTGAATATTTTCTATCTATATCTAAAGAGTGCAATGGGTAAATTGTCGCCATTTATATTTTTCATTTTGCGCATGTGCGTTGTTTATTTTTCATTTGTCGATTTTGCACAGTATAGTAGGGTCAGTTGTGCACCCTCTGTGAGAATTGCAGCGCCATGACGCAATTCAGTCCGACAGAAATTTGGAAACTCCATGCCGTACTGCTTGGCATTCACGCTGCAAGCTGCAATGCGAACATTCCAAAGTTTTGGGGTGTAAAAGAGTAGCGTATTCGGAAAGAGTTGTATAAATCTAACGGTGATTAAAAAAGGTGTTTAGAGAGATCGCTACTGAAGGCGACGTTATGCCTTCATTCATCTTCCCTCGGTAGCTCAGACTCAACACGGAAGCCTACAGCAAGTGCCTTGAATCGGTAGTGTTAACCCCGGTCAAGAGGGTAGCTGGTGGGAGACTCAATTTCTGGCAAAAGCACTTTGCACAAGCAAGAGTACAGAGTCATGGGTGTCAGACAATTTCTGCGACCACATCAAATCTTACATATGACCCCTTAACTCTCTAGACTGCACCCCCCTTGATTATTATGCATGGTGCTCAGTTGAGTGTGAGATAAAAAAAAAATGAACTGGAGGCAAGGATTATGGCAGCATTAATAAACTTAAACAAAGATACCGACCAGAAAAGTTGCAGGAGATCCCGAAATCGTCTGCATGCCGTGGTTGAAGCCAGTGGGGATTTATTGAGTAAATTTATCTTTTAATATTTCATGATATCTTTGTGTAATTTTGGTAAATCTAGCTTTTAAAATGAGATGGCTGTGTTATTTTCGTATTTGCGTAATTTAGGCGACAATTTATCCCTCGCACAATCTATCTATCTATCTATAGATATGAATCTACAGAAAAAGATTGGCAGATACATAGATAGATATTAATCTCCAGAAAAAGATAGATAGGTAGATAGAGAGATAGATATGAATATACAGAAATAGAAAGATTTTAATAAACATGAATAAACAGAAAAGAGTATATATATATATATATATATATATTTATTTATTATAATTTTATCATATAGACAAAACCATTTTACTCACGACAAAGATGCAACTTGGTTTCAGTGCATTTTAACTGCACATCTACTGGTGAGGGTCGAAAATGGTTATGAACGATCCTGAATGCTGCGAACGTTAGAATTTGTATAATTGATAGATTACTCTCGTTCCCACCGCATCGGATATATATATATATGTGTGTGTGTGTATATATATATATATATATATATATATATACATATATATATATATATATATATATATATATATATATATATATATATATATGTGTGTGTGTGTGTGTCTGTATATATATATATATATATAGAGAGAGAGAGAGAGATAAAAGGAAGAGAAAAGAAATATAAAAAAGGATTTGCAGTTGTAAAAATAGAGAACTACGTCTTTCTGAATATTTTCGAGGACATCCAATTTCTATTTCTAGCAAGATTAATCACAATATGAAGGCCTTTGTATCGAAAAATCAGTTTCCGTCTAAACGAAATAATGCAACAATTATTTGTGATATAAAATCTTCTGGCCCAGAAAAAAAAATTCAAAATCACCATCTATTATTACATATCACATTTCGATATTCCCTCTCTCTCTCTCTCTCTGTATGTATATATATATATATACATATATATATATATACATACATATATATATATATATATATATATATATATATATATATATATATATATATATATATATATATGCATGTATTTATGTATGTATGTATGAATGTATGTATGTATACAGTAGGAAAACTGAGAGGAGCATATAGATGCAGATTGGGTTTCCCATTTAATGTTTCTCCGTTTTGATATTCTTTGAGTTTTACTCATATTTCGCTTTCGATCTTTGCTATTCCGTCTTGATTTTCATTTCCCCCCATATACCGCATTTTATAAATCGCCCGATGACATCCATATCTTGAATCAACGGTTTAGCAATTTTGCTGAACTGCAAGAGTTTCATTTTTTTGTGTGTATTTTTTTAATCTTTTTTGTTTAATTTAACTCGCCTCGACGTAAGAACCGAAAAAAAAAATCTGATTTCTTTTTTTTCTAAATCTATTCTTGTTGAAAGCGTCAAACTGCGAATATTGTTTTATTTATCCCCCCCCCCCCCAACAATCCTCCCGCATATTCCAATAATGGTCTCTTTCCGTTGTTTTCTACGTTTTGTGTTTGTGTTTGCTCCTACGATTTCCACGCCTTTTCTTCACGGGTCTTTTTAGGTAAGATATTTATCGTTTTTTTTTGTTTTTTTTTTCAAATTGTTCTCTGAGGCTTTTTTTTTCAAGAAAAATCTGGCTCTATTTATGGTTTGCTTTTCTGTCATCTATCTTTTCTTTATTAATCTCAGGGAAATTATTTTCACTTTTTCTTATGACACGCTTTTTTACAAATTTTCTCCCACTTTTTGTCTCTCTCTCGCTCTATCACTTTCTCTATCAGTGGCTCTTTCTCTTTCAATTTATATCACTCTCTCTTTATATACATGTATAATTTCCTGTTTATCCATATATATCTATCTATCTTGTTTCTGTCAATGCATATCTATCTGTCTATCAATCTATCTATCTATCTCTTGTTTCTGTTAATGCATATCTATCTATCTATCTCTTGTTTCTGTTAATGCATATCTATCTATCTATCTATCTATCTCTTGTTTCTGTTAATGCACATCTATCTATCTATCTATCTATCTATCTATCTATCTATCTATCTATCTCTTGTTTCTGTTAATGCATATCTATCTATCTCTTGTTTCTGTTAATGCATATCTATCTATCTATCTATCTATCTCTTGTTTCTGTTAATGCATATCTATCTATCTATCTATCTATCTATCTATCTATCTATCTATCTATCTATCTATCTCTTGTTTCTGTTAATGCATATCTATCTATCTATCTATCTCTTGTTTCTGTTAATGCATATCTATCTATCTATCTATCTATCTATCTATCTATCTATCTATCTATCTATCTATCTATCTATCTATCTCTTGTTTCTGTTAATGCATATCTATCTATCTATCTATCTCTTGTTTCTGTTAATGCATATCTATCTATCTATCTACCTATCTATCTATCTATCTATCTCTTGTTTCTGTTAATGCATATCTATCTATCTATCTATCTATCTATCTATCTATCTATCTATCTATCTATCTATCTATCTCTTGTTTCTGTTATTGCATATCTATCTATCTATCTATCTATCTATCTCTTGTTTCTGTTAATGCATATCTATCTATCTATCTATCTATCTATCTATCTATCTATCTATCTATCTATCTATCTATCTCTTGTTTCTGTTAATGCATATCTATCTATCTATCTACCTATCTATCTATCTCTTGTTTCTGTTAATGCATATCTATCTATCTATCTATCTATCTCTTGTTTCTGTTAATGCATATCTATCTATCTATCTATCTATCTATCTATCTATCTATCTATCTATATATCTATCTATCTATCTCTTGTTTCTGTTAATGCATATCTATCTATCTATCTATCTATCTATCTATCTACCTATCTATCTATCTCTTGTTTCTGTTAATGCATATCTATCTATCTATCTATCTATCTATCTATCTATCTATCTCTTGTTTCTGTTAATGCATATCTATCTATCTATCTATCTATCTATCTATCTATCTATCTATCTATCTATCTCTTGTTTCTGTTAATGCATATCTATCTATCTATCTATCTCTTGTTTCTGTTAATGCATATCTATCTATCTATCTATCTATCTATCTATCTATCTCTTGTTTCTGTTAATGCATATCTATCTGTCTATCTATCTATCTCTTGTTTCTGTTAATGCATATCTATCTATCTATCTATCTATCTATCTCTTGTTTCTGTTAATGCATATCTATCTATCTATCTATCTATCTCTTGTTTCTGTTAATGCATATCTATCTATCTATCTATCTATCTTTTGTTTCTGTTAATGCATATCTATCTATCTATCTATCTATCTATCTATCTATCTATCTATCTATCTATCTATCTATCTTTCTCTTGTTTCTGTTAATGCATATCTATCTATCTATCTATCTATCTATCTATCTCTTGTTTCTGTTAATGCATATCTATCTATCTATCTATCTATCTATCTATCTATCTATCTATCTATCTATCTATCTCTTGTTTCTGTTAATGCATATCTATCTATCTATCTATCTATCTATCTATCTATCTATCTATCTATCTCTTGTTTCTGTTAATGCATATCTATCTATCTATCTATCTCTTGTTTCTGTTAATGCATATCTATCTATCTATCTATCTATCTAACTATCTCTTGTTTCTGTTAATGCATATCTATCTATCTATCTATCTATCTATCTCTTGTTTCTGTTAATGCATATCTATCTATCTATCTATCTATCTATCTATCTATCTATCTCTTGTTTCTGTTAATGCATATCTATCTATCTACCTATCTATCTATCTATCTCTTGTTTCTGTTAATGCATATCTATCTATCTATCTATCTATCTATCTATCTCTTATTTCTGTTAATGCATATCTATCTATCTATCTATCTATCTATCTATCTCTTGTTTCTGTTAATGCATATCTATCTATCTATTTATCTATCTATCTATCTATCTCTTGTTTCTGTTAATGCATATCTATCTATCTATCTATCTATCTATCTATCTATCTATCTCTTATTTCTGTTAATGCATATCTATCTATCTATCTGTCTATCTCTTGTTTCTGTTAATGCATATCTATCTATCTATCTATCTATCTATCTATCTATCTATCTATCTATCTATCTATCTATCTATCTCTTGTTTCTGTTAATGCATATCTATCTATCTATCTATCTATCTATCTATCTATCTATCTATCTATCTATCTCTTGTTTCTGTTAATGCATATCTATCTATCTATCTATCTATCTATCTATCTATCTATCTATCTATCTATCTATCTATCCTTGTTTTCCCTTATACGATTCTTTCGCCCCCTATCAAATTATAGGCCCATATTCTTCATTTAACCAACACTGACACATGATTGACTGAACCTGTCTGGCCATTCTCTTCGGATCCCTTTTAACACCTACAGATTTACTGCTCACAAGATTGTTTGTTTTCTTTTCCTTTTTTCTGAAAATTATCTGCAGACCGCAGAGACGGCTGTACATGAAATTCTTACATCAACAGTTTTCAGATACTCAGACAAATGTGCGTGGCACCAGCGACCATACTTCCTTTAAAATCACTTAAAATGCCATTCTTCTCAATACTTGCGTGTCGAATGAAATTCAGGAGGGTCCCCATTCGACTGTTCAATTTGTCTGCATTTCCGAAATTGTTACCAGTCGTTGCTTGATTAGAAATTTGCATAAAACTTAGGTGTCATTAATTAAGAGATTGTATATATGCGTGTGCACGCGTATATGTCTTTGTGTATGTGTGTGTGTGTGTGTGTGCGTATATATATGTCTTTGTGTTTGTGTGTGTGCGTATATATATGTCTTTGTGTTTGTGTGTGTGTGTGCTCGTGAATATGTATTTGTGTTTGTGTGTGTGTGCACGTGTATATGTCTTTGTGTGTGTGTGTGTACACGTGTATATGTCTTTGTGTGTGTGCACGTGTATATGCCTTTGTGTATGTGTGTGTGTGCACGTGTATATGTCTATGTGTGTGTGTGTGTGTGTGTGTGTGCACGTGTATATGTCTTTGTGTGTGTAAATGCGAATGAGAATACAACAGAATAGAAAATATATGAGACGTTATGGGAAACATATTGAAAATATTTCACCGAAGTTAAGCAACGTCGAAGCTGGTCTGTAACTAGGTGGGTGACCGCTTTGGAATACCCGGTGCTGTAAGCATGATTGTGAGGTCAGTATAGCTTACGGCCATATCACATTGAGACAACGGTTGTCTTATAATCACCCAAGTTATGCAACGTCGAGCCAGCTCAATACCTCAATGGGTGTCCGCTTGCGAATACCAGTGCAGTAAGATTGGATGTGCGCTAGTATAGTTTACGACGATATCACGTTGTGACACCGGTCCTCGTACAGTAAACTAAGTTAAGGAACATTCAGCCTTATCAGTACCTAGATGGGTAACCGCTTGGGAATACCATGTGCTGTACGCTTGGATGTGGGGACAGTATAGCCAACGACCTTATCACGTTGAGACGCCGGCTGTGTGTATGATCACCCTAGTTAAGCAACATCGAACTCAGTCAGTATCTAGATGGGTGACCGCTTGCGAATACCAGCTGCTGTAAGCTTGGATGTTTGGGCGGTGTAATGGTTAATGGCTCGGAATTTTTAATCGAAGAGCAGAGTTCAAATTCTCGTTGGGTAAGCGCAAATACCCTTGGGAAAGCTATGAGTCCACCTCTTCTGGGTTGATTAGTAAAACTTGTATCACTCAACCATTATTATCTAAAAACAAATACTTACTATCTAAAATACTATCGGGATATGCATTGTGGAGCAATGGATATCCATTCGGAATAAAAACTCGGAGAGCCGGGTTCGAATTTCAGTTGAGTTCGTTAGATTTACTTACGCACATATACCCTTGGGAAAGGTATGAATGCATCTCTTCTATGGGTTGAATAGCAGGGTAGACTGTATTCTTTAGCCTTGGTTGGCAACCAGCCTACCGGAGAAAGAAATGGCTACCTACTGCAGGAAAAAAAATTCTGCTTTGTCAGTCATGTATCAAAAGATACATGATCATCCAAGCGTGTATCACGTGTGGCATTTAACTGACCGACTATCTAAAAATATTTTCTGGATTTAAAAAAAACTTGCAAAGGATTGATAAACCGTAGAAAAACAAATAATCAATGTTTCGCATGAATGAAATTTACATTAGCAGCGAGATAAATCGCTTGATGTTTACTTTAACTTCAAGATTTCAGCTTAATTTTTCTAGTGTAAATATCCCGCCTACAATGCTAAACGAATAGTTTACAAAATGCACAAAACCCAAAAAGTTAATAAAAAAATAAACACAAAATCTCCTAATCCGTAAATAAATTTAGCCATCCCAATAAAAGAATTATGACAATTACTTTAAAAACAGGAATCTAAGCAAGTACTTTAACAGTGAAAAACCTATTTGATATTATAATAGAACCAGATGTCTAACAAAATGGATAATATGCCTCAATAAACTAACGAAACACTGATATTTAAAGTTAATATATAATGTTTTCTTAGGGTACGGTTCACCCAGGGGCCATCCGAGGTAGACGGTTATGTTAGGAGGCTACTTCTGTGTAAAGGAGTAGAAGATAACGGTTAACCCTAGCCTTGAACAGATTGTAGTGATCGGGGAAATATCCTCTTGGGAGCCGGGTCCACAGAGCAGTGGCTCGCTGAAAGAAACTGTTAGACTGGAAGTTACTTCTCACCAGTTGAACTCAGAGGGAACGTGGGTGTTTTATTACAATGTAAGTGTCATGGCGGGTCCTAGCCGCGAAGGTTAGGGCTGAGGAAACGTAGTTCGTCCGAGTACTTTCCGTGAAAATCACGATAGAGCAGCGAGAGGCTCGCGACATTCCGCCTGTGTGAGAGAGGTTGGACGAAGGAAAATAATTCTTCTCCAACAAGAATTCGGAGACACTTTTGAAATCTATCAAGCGAGAAAAGTTAGTTGTTGTTGCCATTTGAATTGTCCTCACATATATAAATTTGATACTTTTCTTCTTTCTTTTTTTTACTGTAAGGTTCAACCTTTACAAGGCCCGGAACCCACTTGAGGTAGAGGGTTACGTTAAGAGGAAGTTTGTACGGATAGGAAGGGAAGATAATGGTTAACCCTAGACTTGAAATGGTTAAGATTGTAGTGATCTGGGAAACATTATCTTGGGAGCCGGTTCCACAGAGCAGTTGTTCGCGACAGAAGCTGCTCGAGAAGAACTTACTTTTCGCAGATGGAATACAGGGGCGGGAAATGTAGGTGGCTTGCTACTATGTAAGTGGCATGCCGTTTTCTTGCTGTGAAGCTTTTCCGCGGCGGGACTAGTGAATGTAATTCGTCCGAGGACTTTCCGTGGAAGTAGCGGTAGGACAGGGAGAGGCTTGCTACATCCTGCCTGTCTCAGAGAGGTTGAAGGAATGGAGAATAGTTAGTCACCCACAAGGGCAGGGAGACGCTTTTGAACTCTGTCACGGGCGGAGAGTGAGGTCTGGGCAGCTAACGCCCAAATATAACGATAATACACCATTAAACTTAATTTTTCTGGCGTAAATATCCCGCCTACAATGCTAAACGAATAGTTTACAAAATGCACAAAACCCAAAAAGTTAAAAAAAAGTATAAAATCAACACAAAATCTCCAAATCCGTAAATAAATTTAGCTCATTCCAATAAAAGAATTATGACAATTACTTTAAAAACAGGAATCTAAGCAAGTACTTTAACAGTGAAAAACTTATTTGATATTATAATAGAATTAATAATTTAATAGAATAATTATTTGATATTATAATAGAACCAGATGTCTAACAAAATGGATAATATACCTCAATAAACTAACGAAACACTGATATTTAAAGAAGTTAATATATTATATTTCTTTAGGGTACGGTTTGCCCAATGACTGGGAGACGCTTTTGAACTCTGTCACGGCTGGAGAGGGAGGTCTGGGCAGCTAATACCTAAATATGACAATAATGCACCATTTTTGTTCTGATCTGGCTCTTGTAAAGGTAGAAGGTAGCAGGAGGAGTCACGTACCTACTAGAGATGTACAGAGAGCCGACCATTTTACCGACATTCATGGCAATGGATCGTTCCACTTGAGGTCGGGTGTAAGTTTGAGGCCCAACAGTCTTTCAAGTCAAGCTGCTTCCCTGAGAGGACCTCAGTTTATACTGATTGCTGGTAGGTTGGGGTTAGATCGGCGATGTTGGAATGTAACTGGCTGTAGGATAGAGGTTCGATTCCTGTCAGAGGACACATATTTTCTATGAAATTTCTCGGACATGTTGTAAATGTTGTTAATCCTGTTTATACGTTCTTTTATAGATACAAATATTTATATCTATAAAAATAACCTATAAACAATATATATATATATATATATATATATATATATATATATATATATATATATATATATATGAAGAAATATAGTCTTAAAGTGTGCTATATTTATGGGATAAAGTGCTCACTATCAGAGATAGAGCGTGTGTAAATATAAAATTGAACATAGAATTCAACACTTACAGGCGACAGTCTGTTTCATGCTAGATGCAATCGTCAGGCCACCGGATATTTCCCCGATCACTACAATCTGTTCAAGGCTAGGGCTAACCGTTATCTTCTACTCCTTGGCCTGACGATTGCATCTAGCATGAAACAGATTGTCGCCTCTAAGTGTTGACTTCTATGTTCACTTATATATATATATATATATATAAATATATATATATATATATATATATATATATATATATATATATATATATATATATATATATATATATATATATATATATATATATGCCGTGCGCCGACGGCTTAGTGGGAGAAGTTCCGACTGACGCGAATTCAGTCGGGTTTCGATTCTAGCTAGAGGTAACCGGACGTCTAATCACACTGATGAGCTGTGAAACAGCGAAACAGTCTGTCTGTGGATGACAAAAATATTGGCTCCTGAAAAATTGATTTTTGTTGAGCTCTTTGGTTTGAGGTGTGAGTTTGTAAACAGTGACTATTTAAGCTAATATTGCACGACTCTTCGGCAGAATTGAGTCACTGTCAGTCACTGTGTGTTTATCTAAATCTAAAAATAAGCACGCTAAAATTCACCTTCATCCCTCCCGTGCGCCGACGGCTTAGTGGGAGAAGTTCCGACTGATGAAAATTCAGTCGGTTTTCGATCCTAGCTAGAGGCAACCGGACGTCTTAACTCACTGATGAGCTGCGAAACAGTCTGTCTGTGGATTATATATATATATATATATATATATATATATATATATATATATATATATATATATATATATATATATATATATATATATATATATATATATATATATATATATATATATATATATATATATATATATATATATATATATATATATATATATATATATATATATATATATCTTTTTCAAACTACATCATCGATAGACAAATTATTTTTACAGAAAATACATGGCACCAGTACTAAAAATACAATATAACTGAGCATCAACATATTTTACTGCAACCAATCATTACAAGTAGGACGAATTCGCCATGCTTTAAATTATTAAACACCATATTTCACCCGTAAATCCTGTCAAACAGGCAAAACTCGTCGTCACTAATCAAGATAACACTATTAAATCTAAACTAAATCTAAAATTAAAACTAACGCTTACCAATATTGTGTATCACTTTTACTGACCAGTACAAAAATGTTTTTTTGTCGTACCACTACCTCCTTTAGTAGGCGTCTCACATGTTACTTATCTGACCAATGTGACATAAAAAGCCATTTAGCCACACACATTGTACAAGAAGCCATAAGGACGATTCTGGTTGATAAGTTGGTCGGCGAGACATTGAATATAATCAGCCAGTTTTTAATCCAGTGGCTCGTTTGTGCAAGATTGGAAGAGCGATCAATCGCCAATCTCTGACTATCGAGAGGCGCGCCGGAATATAGTCATATCTTCGGCATAGATGTTTGCAAAGGATCTGAGTTTATTCTTAGGCAGATCATTTATATAGTTCAAAAAGAGGGTTGGTCTGAGTAGTGACTCATGGGGGACGACTACAGCTCCGGAGGGCTAGCTATTAATAACTATAAGCAACGCATTTGTGGGTCATTGAAATTTTTTTTTTTAAGCATATCACCCCAAGCAAGGCTGGAAGCTACTAGTATGCAGGGGGTTACAGAAGGTTTGGAGTAAGAGCAGATAGGAGTGGTAAAGGAGAGGATGTGGAGAAAGAGAGTGGATCGATCAAGGCT
>OZ038513.1:32303448-32330948 GCA_964036315.1 Acanthosepion esculentum
TGATTCGCCGTCTTTCCTCCATACAAGATTCAGGAAATTTCGACAGGAACAACTCAGTTTTACTCTCATCCGCCCGAAGGACTCTTTCCCAATAAGAATTTTCCTTATCTTTATGCTCTTTCAACCTGGCATCTCTATGCCGTTTCAGAAAGGGTGGTGTCTTTCTTGGGGAGCGCGACTTTATACCGTCTCTGCGTAGTTCATTACTAATCGTTTGCTTAGTTACGTTAACTCCTGACAAACTCAGATCATTCTAAAGGTCTTGTCTGATGGCCATTGGGTTATTTTGGACCTGTCGCATCAACATTCTTCGTAATCTGGGTGAGATCTTCCTAGGTGCACCGGGTCTGTCTTTGTTCTCAACAGTATTACGTCTTTTAAATCTTGCAATAGATGAACCAATTGTTGAAAAAGGTTTGTTCGTGTCACTGGAAATGTTTCTGTAACTTTTTCCATTGTTCCATAGCTTAATAATTAGCTTTTTTGAGCACAAGTCATTTCCTTACGTCTAGCCATTATTAGAACCGTTATCAGTGAACAGTGACTGCAGAATGATCCAATTTTGATTTGAATGTTGTAATAGAGTTACTGAGAATATTCTAGAACAGTTTAGAATCTTCTACTTTGAAGTACAACCAGAATCTACCGTATTATAATGCAAAAGTTGATACTGTATGAACACTTTTTCCGCTCTTCGAATTATAAAAATTTGCATAACTATCACTTATCGATGAATTTCCAATTTTAAATTACAGATTCTGATTCTATGCCCCAAAATACATATATAACATTTTTATTCGAGGTTTTCATTTGCTATATGTGTCAATAACACGCATTTGTTTGCTGTACGATCACTTATTCAACCCCACTGTATGAATGATTCTTTTTTCTTTATTTCTTTTTTATAGGTACCTTCACTGAATTCTCGATACCTAATGTTTAAAATTAATTTAAAAAAATGAAAAATCATTCTTGAAGATTTCACTTTAGCTTTAATTGAAAGCTAAACGATTAAATTTATTATTTCCAATCTGTAAAATATTCTGGTGTATTTCAGATAGAAATTATATAGATTGGAATGTCAAATAATTGCTCGATTTTTTAAAAGTTTTTTTTTAAAGCGGCCATTTTCTTAAATTTAAGAAATTTGTAAACAAAACATATTTATCGATTTTTAAAATCTTCCAAAATTGAATTATATATTGATGACACATAATAAGTAAAATTAAAAAATTTAAAGTTAAATTAATCTGATTTGAAAGAAATATTACATACTTGCAGATTGATCACAGATTCTCGACTGGATTTAAATCAGGAGAGTTTCCGAGCCAGTCTATTCTACTTTGATTTGATCATTGGTAGAGGATTACAATTTTCGTACGCTTCCTTGGAGTAACGTAGGAAAATGGCCGTAGGACAACTAATCGACAGTCGAGACAGTAGTATCTGGGTGTGTTGAAACTCTGATGCAATGCGGATGACGCAGTTTTATCAAGGCCAAACAAATTTCATCATACACCCCGAAAATAGATTCATATTACTGCACATCCCTGCAAATCACCTAATCTGAGGAAAAAATAGAAATCGATTACACCCTGTCACTCCCGTGCGTCTAAATCAATTCGTATGGTTAAAGAAAGGAAACTAAAGCAATTAATTTTCACAAGAGTGTACAACGCTTTTCGTGTGGGCTTGTTCTGTTTTAGTATTTTCTTGATTGATGCAATTTTTTTAGTAATTTAATTTTATATTTTCGCTTGATATTCTTGCGCATGCGTGTTGAGACACTTGGATTTCTTGAGATCTCATCTCGTACCGATAACTTACATCTGATCTCCTTTATTTCTCGCATCAATTTTACCTTCTAAGCTGTCTTTTTTGTCTTTTGTTTGGTATTTTCATTGTATTGTATTCTCAGTAGTTGCTAAAGCTGTTGCATATATCACATTGTCAACTTCTGTGATATTTCCCAGTGCTTTGCCTGTTAACAATTTTTGCAATGCAACGTTTTATATTTGCACGATATGTTTATTGGACATAGTCATAACCATTTTGAGGAGCTGAACTGTGATGACATTTGTGTGCAAGTTACTGTGCTGATTACTTGAATGATGTGATTTTTTGTTTGTTTTCGATGATTTCACCTCTGTTGTTTTCAAGGAATTCTGTCCTAATGTCGTTTGACTCATCTTCAATGACATCATCTGGATAACTGCCGCTTATGCGGCAGCTAAATTTTACCGTCAATGAGTCTATCAGAATCTTTTTTAGTCAGTCCGAGGACTCCAACTAAAACTGAATGATTGCTATCTTTCATGAGCCACAGTTTTGATATTTCCACTTCAAGATCCGTGTATTTTGATATTTTTTTAAAAAAATTCTTCAAATAATCATTACAAACTGTATGGGCTGCCATGTCAATAAGAAAGCACTTTCTGGTGACAAGCTCATGCGTCACATCCAAATATGCATAGTATAGTGACAAATGTTGGTACACGTAGTGCATAAACTTATACGTCGGGTAACCCAGGCAGTTCAGACGGTCTTCCATTATGCAAAATATTTGCCAAATATCTAGATTGGCCTACCAAATCTCATAAGTCTACCTTATACTTCAAACTTAAGGAAAAAAATAAAGTAAAGCGAACCCTCTTAACATAAATAGAATTTCCTCCTCACGGTTTGGCAAACGGCAAGAAGGGATTAAATCTATTTAAATTGTGTTTATGGATATATAACAACGCATATCCGTATATTAATATATGTATATATATATTGGCCCTGATCTGTCATCTCGTCTGCAGTCGCTCTCTCACAGACGCGCCGTTGCCTCGCTCTGTCATTTTTAGAAATACTTTCACGGTAATTACTCCGATGAGCTGCTTTCCCTGGTTCCCAGGCCTCATGAATTTAAGCGTCCTACGAGGCTGGCATCCCGTTCCCACCCCTTCACCGTTGAAACTGTTAGATGTAGACGTCTCTTCTACTCCAATAGCTTCATGTCTCGCACATCTTGCCTGTGGAACTCCCTTCCTTATTCTTGTTTCCCTGACAAATATAATCTCCAACTATTTAAGTGTAACGTCAATCGACATCTCCAGTTACCTTCATCTATCCACTTCCCTTCTCCACATCCTTTCTCCTTTCATTCCTATCTGCTCTCGCTCCAAATCTTCTGTAACCCCCTTGCCTTGATCGATCCACTATCTTTCTCCACATCCTCTCCTTTACCACTCCTGTCTGCTCTTATGTGTGCGTGCGTAAAAATTAAGATTTGACTAAAGCTATATCTGTAAAAGGACAATAAGAATGAAGCCAAAAGGAAACCTTATCTTAGCCTACGCATTTTGATGGATTTTATCATGCCAAATCATGTAAAGATCAATGGGGAACGGAACCAGTTTCACCACTGTCGTTGAATTAGACCAGATGATATGCGTTGAATGATGTCATCATTCGTTTGAAAATAGGCACCTCGACCTTGCCTTGACTTAACCTCTTTTCGGAAGTAACTAATATGTTGATACAATAGTTGTCAGTGAAAATGTAAACCCTACCACCCCTTATTAAAATTATTGGTTTTCTTTGTTTCCATAGAAATTAATATTACGAAAGTATATGCTTATAAAGCTCCGTAAATTTCAAAATTTGTCATTCCAAAATTCACTGGAGGATGAAACAGAACTAGGTACTTTAATTTCTATAATTAAATTGAAGATTTTGGCTTCTGTTTTTGAAACATGAGAACTCTTATGTAGCGATGCAATCATCTTTTTAAAAAAAATAATTATAACTTGCTAACCATTACACAGCCTCGAGATGCCCAATAACAATTAACAATAATATATATATATATTGTCATCCACAGACAGACAGTTTCGCTGTATCACAGCTCATCAGTGTTACTAGACATCCGGTTGTCTCTAGCTAAAACGAAACCCGGCTGAATTGGCGTCAGTCAGAGAATCTATCCCTAAGACGTTTGCGCACGGCAGGAATGAAGATGAATTTAAGTGTATTTATTTTCATATAAACACCCCAGTGAATGATGAGACTAGATTCGTTTTTCGAAGAATATTGCATTAGTAGCAGTAATACTCACAGTTTACAAACTTATATTTTCTCTCGAGAGAGAGCTAACCGAAATAAATTTTTCAGGAGCATATATATTGTCATCCACAGACAGACTGCGTCGCTGTATCATAGCTCATCAGTGTGGCTAGGCGTCCAGTTGCCTCTAGCTTGGATCGGAACTCGGCGGAATTGGCGTCATTCAGAGAATCTACCCCAAAGCCGTTATATATATATATATATATATATATATATATATATGTATATATATATATATATATATATATATATATATATATATATTAAGGGGTATCCCCTTTTCACACAAATGGACTCACCCAAGGTATACATATACTACTACCAGTGAATACCCGAACAGTCAAGGAGTCGAGACGGAACGACAGAAGAATAGTAGAGTTCAGTAGTAGTAGAGTAAGTTACACACAGAGACGGCGGCAAGCGTCACAGTTAGCGAGCACGTAGACTCAGTAAGGAGTCATACCGCGATACTTCTATACCAAGACTGTATATATATATATATTAGTGCTACTAACCCGCATTCCTGGATCTACTAACCCGTATTACCAGTTTGTATTATTACGTTAATACATTTATTTTCCTTATCCATTCCTGTCGTTTGTTATTCATTGATATCGGATTCATCCCGGAATCCACAACAATATCTATTCTGGTATATCTGCTGTAACGCCAGCAACAGTCTTATAGGCTTCATTTCGGGGAGTTTGAACTTCGATCGGGCATTATAAACTTTTAATTTTGTTAAGTTTCCTTATACGCAGTTGTCTTTCTGATATGTACAAGAGGCTGATTACAAGTGTGTGGAGGGAAATGGATTTCATCGAGTAAGTAATGCATTTAAAATTGTTTTTGTAATACTAATTGACTTAAATTGCTTTTGTATTAATAATTGTCATGGTGCAAATAGCCGTTTCCTTATAAGGAAATATTCGGTATTTATTCACCGAAAAGTTCGCATTACTCTCCGTTTGAATTCATGAAATATCTTAAAACAGTTGTTTGTCTTTAAATAGGCTATCAAAGTCCTCTAACTGCTTTCACTTTTTTGTACTGATCGGCGTTTCCTTCCTAAGCTTTTGTATAAGGAACTGTATAAGTTTAATATCTTGATTATGGCAGCAATTTTTCTTCGACGTTACATTTGCTGTTTTAGTTGTTGAAGATGTTGAAAGGCTTCAGATAAGATGGTTTCGGTTATTTAGTAAAGTTCTCGTGTTGTGATTTATGTAGCGCAAATGTCGGAGATCTTTAAAACACACAGTGTCCATTCGCTTAAATCTAATTTATACATTTTTTTTCTTTTGAATTTCAGTATATCAATAATAATGCTACGAAATTCTCTTCTTCTTATATCAGGTTAGCAAACCAAATTGTCACAAATATATCAGTTTCGCGTGTAGGGGCATCCTGTGACCGAAGCTCGGGATGTTGCTTTGGATATTACGAAGGATTTTAAAAGGCTGCGGTAAGCTGGTTTTCTTCAAAAATCGAAAGGTTATGATATTTCAGGACGAACTTTTGCTCTGATTCAATTTTTCTATTCAAATCACTAATTGTAAATATATATATATATATATATATATATATATATATATATATATATATATATATATATATATATACAAAGTTAAGTAAAAGATTTACCGCATATTCGGCATAAGGTGTATTTAGCTGTGCCACCCTGCCTTCTACTCATGTGTCCTTATAGTAGGTAATATTGTTGGCTTCTGATCGAAATGTCAGCGTGATTGGTGGTACCACATTGTAAAGATGGCATGACGTGCTGTGTCATTTAGATACAGAGGAAGCCTCTGGTTGGCAAGTAATTCGACCTTGCTAACCAGATGCTGTAACTAAATAGTCTAGCACGTCAGGCTAAATGACAGTTCCGTGTAGGATAGAGGTTCGATTCCTGTCGGAGGACATATATTTTCTATTAAATTCCTCGTACATGTTGTAAATGTTGTTAACCCTGTTTATTATAAACAGAGTATTTACTTAAATATTTATATCTAAAAATAGCGTATAAACAATATATATATATATATATATATATATATATATATATATATATATATATATAAAAGTGGACATGGAAGTCAGCACTTAGAGGCGACACTTTATCCCATAAATATAGCACACTTTAAGACTATATTTCTTCCTATATATATATATATATATATATTTTCCAAACTACATCATCGAAAAACAAATTATTTTTACAGAAAATACATGGCACCAGTACTAAAAATACAATATAACATATTTTCTATGAAATTTCTCGGACATGTTGTATATGTTGTTAATCCTGTTTATACGTTATTTTTTATAGATATAAATATTTATATCTATAAAAATAACGTATGAACAATATATATATATATATGTATATATATATGTGTGTGTGTATATATATACATATATATATATATGTGTATATATATGTGTGTGTGTATATATATATATATATATATATATATATATATATATATATATATATATCTTTTCCAAACGACATCATCGATAGACAAATTAAATTATGTTTACAGAAAATACATGGCACCGGTACTATAAATACAATATAACTGAGCATTAACATATTTTACTGTAACCAATCATTACAAGCAGGACGAATTCGCCATGCTTCAAATTATTAAACACCATATTTCACCCGTAATTCCTGGCAAACAGGCAAAACTCGTAGTCACTAATCAAGATAAAACTATTAAATCTAAACTAAATCTAAAATTAAAACTAACGCTAACCAATATTGTGTATCACTTTTACTGAGCAGTGCAAAAATGTTTTTTGTCGTGCCACTACCTCCTTTAGTAAGCGTCTCACGTGTTACCTATCTGACCAATGTGCCATAAAGCATTTCGCAATCCACAATGTATAAGAACCCATAAGGAAGATTCTGGTTGATAACACGACCATCTTTCACAGGCTTCGTAACCGAAGGGATCTTGATGTCAGAGCGGCACCCATTATTAATACCACCTGAGCAAAATGAATAATCTGTTAGAATTTTTTTTAATATACACAGAGGCCAGCGCGAATTACAACCACGTTCGCTTCGAGGAATAAACGCTACTACTATATAAGGCTACACCTTAAACTGACAACCCTTAAAAGAAATTAACAACATTCAACAAGAAACTCCAGGAAAATAGATACGGAATTGACCGAAGGACCTTGGGTCAATAGAAACTACGGATTACTTTTACAGTTCCTTACACCCACCAAACGAAAAACTGTAAGAATATTAGAACGCTAAATAAATCAATAAAATAATCAAATATTCTTTGCTGTCAAATTACACATTATTTACGCACACACACGAAACACACACACACACACACTATATATATATATATATATATATATATATATATATATATATATGAAGGAAATACTGTATGACGGACGTACTGCTCACTTTTTTATATTAATTTTATTAACGCTCTATCTCTACATCTGATATTGAGCACTTCACTTTACCACAAAGCCTGCTTGCCTTAAATGCCTTTCTACCAGCAAACCGCTGACAAATCAGCGATTTTGCCTTAAAAACAGTATCTCAAACTAACGTATATATATATATATATATATATATATATATATATATATATATGAATGAAGAAATATAGTCTTAAAATGTGCTATATTTATGGGATAAAGTGCTCAATATCAGGGATAGTGCGTGTGTAAATATAAAAGTGAACATAGAAGTCAACACTTAGAGGCAACAGTCTGTTTCATGCTAGATGCAAACGTGGCCTGACGATTGCATCTTGCATGAAACAGACTGTCGCCTCTAAGTGTTGACTTCTATGTTCACTTTTATATTCATATATATATATATATATATATATATATATATAAAATGAAATGAAGAGGTTATAATGGTTCCAACGAGAGAAAAGTGTGTATATTAAAAAGAAGAGAGGTACCGCAAACTTTTTTTTAAAGAAAGACATTGGAATGACCAACACAAAAACAGAGAATGTCTCATATAGAGAAGATTTAACATTGAAAAACATAAAGGAAAAAAATTAATTATTTTTAATAATTATTTTTAATAATATCTGGAAATCTCCACCCTTTACCTGAAGACGGTTGTAAAACTATGAAAAATAAAGAATAATATTTTTTTTATAAACCCACATTACAACCAAAAAATTTTGCGGTACCTTTCTTCTTTTTAATATATATATATATATATATATATATATATATATATATATATATATATATATATATATGATTATTGATAACGTTAGGCAACTTAACCTATTTAGAGAATCTAATTAAAGGTATTCGAGGAAAGGTATTCGAAAATAATTTATACTACTAGTACTACTAGCATTATTATTATTGTTATGAATAATAATAATAAGAAGTAAAAAAAGAAATGTAGTGTCTAACTTGATGGTTATATCTGTAGCGAATTTCTTCCCACAAATTGTACTTATAACTTGAAGAAAAAGTAGGCTTTATATATTCAGTTTAAAAGCGCTTACATTTGGCAATTTGGCTCAGCCTTTTCTTGATATGCATTTTGAAATTCAGGAGCTTGGCGGTGTTTTTACTTAAAAATTCCTTTCTACTTCATGACTGTCATCAATGATATGCAACAGAATAATACGCTATCGGCGGTGGATTAATCTATTAAAATCTAACTTTAATTAAAAATTTTAATTTTAATTTTAATTAAAATTAATTCTCAGAATCGCTTCCTCTGCGGTATTAACGTTGACAGATTATTAACTTGCACAGTAATTCTTTATCTCACAAAAATCCGGACCTGGTTGTGTATTGAGTATTTTATGTTAAAATCGTGTAGCGCACTTCCGTATCCTTTATATAACTGTTCTGTTTAGTAATACTTGATTTTTATGAAGAAGGATATTTTTGCGTCGAGAAGACTTTTATCATGAAAATTATATTATCTTCATGAACCGTATTTTTTACAAACAATTTCAGTCCAAGCAAGGCAATAAAGCCACTAAGCTGTAAGGATTTATTGAGGGTGAACGAATATGAAAAAAATAAAAACATTATTAACTGTGCATTATTAGTATTTCTTCTCTTTCCACTGAATTCTTTTCACAGGCTTCTCAACTGCAGTAATCTTATTGTTAACTAGCTGCATGGTCCGGCGTTGCCCGTGCTTGATTCAAAAATCGTACGACTCATACAGCAATCGCTATCACTTGACTTAAAATATTTTTGCCCTTCCTTGCCTTTAAAGGAGTTCCCTTTGTCGTGCTGATGTTTCTCCATGCCTTACTTCTTGCCTATCTCACACTGAATGAAAGAAAACATCTTAAGAAAAACGAATGATATCCATTGTCTAAATATCTCTGAGAAAGACACATCTCAGAATTAAAGAAATAATCTTAAGCAAAACAAATGGTTTTCCTTGTTTAAACCTCACATGTATTGAGAAAGACACGACACAGAATTAAAGAAAGCATCAAGAAAAAGGAATTATAACCATTGTCCAAACACTTCTGATAAAGAGACGTCTCAGAATTAAAAGACGTATCTTAAACAAAAAAGAATATCAGTAAGTTAAACAATCCTTTCAAAGATAAAGAATTGCATAGAGGTCTCCCATCTAAGTACGAACTAGAACAGATGCTGCTTAGGTTCGCTGACAAACAGATAGATGATATTCAGTGTGACATGACAATATGTCTTCGATTATTAGATACAAAATGAAATATAAATAAAAATTTATATCAATAATACAAGAATCTTTATATTAAGTATTTTTTTCTACACTCATTAAATTGTGACAAGTCTTGCCTTTCTTTTCCTCATTTTGTTTACTCTCCTCATTCTTTTATGTTATTTAACCCAAATCTTTTATACAGTCATTTTCGTCTTTTCTTTTTCTTCATTTCTTTTTTTTTTTTTTACATTTCTTTTTCTTTTTATCAGCTCTCATTTCATCTTCTCCGCTACGATCATAGTCCCACTGTGTTGGAAATCAATCTTGAGCAATTCTTCTTAAATACACCGCGCTGTATCCGTCACGACGTTTTTCAAAAGTCCGTATCTTGTTTCTTATCGCGGTAGGGTCTTCTGCACCCAGCGGACACCAAGCTGGACAATCAATGCCACTTTTTTTTATATATTGGTCGCCATTAGACAATCACACGGCAAAGGAAAGTTTATCTCACTCTCATGCAGTGATCCCGTTTCCTTCCTTCCTTTCTTTTTCCTCCGGAAGATAAACAGATTCGGGTTGCCTCACAAGAAGTGGCCTCCGTTAGGAGATAAAGTTTCTTTTTGATCTTTTAGGTAAAAGTTTATTGGAGCCGCTTGTTCTCTTCTGGTCAGTAGGTGCGCTGTACCAACGCTCTTGGACAAAGGCAGTTGCGACCGTTTTTTCGGTAAATTCTACAATACTAGTTACAGAATCTTTAACTCTGGTATCCATCGTTACTAGCTTTCTAATGCGCAAATTTGAATGAATTATATCCCTTTTCATTTTGATTATGTTCCCATTTATTCTTATGACATTAGTGTGTATCAAAAGTATTATCGATTGTTCTTACCTCCGTGGATCTTTTCAAGAAATATAGGTTATTAAAAAACAACACAAGAAGTAACGGCATTGCATAAGGTCTTTTTTCGAACATACTTCTGTTTTTCTAATTTTTGAGGGTCAGAAAAATAAATACGGACACACATAGGTAGATAGAAAGGTAAATAATTATACAGAGCAATAGGCAGGCAGACAAACAGATAGATAGATAGATAGATAGAAGAAAAGAGAACAAGCATGATTAGATAGATTGATAGATAGATATGAACAGTCAGATAGATAATAGGGATAGATAGATAGATAGAAGAAAAGAGAACTAGCATGATTAGAAAGATAGATAGATAGATATGAACAGTCAGATAGATAATAGGGATAGATAGATAGATAGATAGATAGATAGAAGAAAAGAGAACTAGCATGATTAGAAAGATAGATAGATAGAGTCAGATAGATAGAGTCAGATAGATAATAGGGATAGATAGGTAGATAGATAGATAGATAGAAGAAAAGAGAACTAGCATGATTAGATAGATAGATATGAACAGTCAGATAGATAATAGGGATAGATAGATAGATAGATAGATAGATAGATAGAAGAAAAGAGAACTAGCATGATTAGATAGATAGATAGATAGATAGATAGATAGATATGAACAGTCAGATAGATAATAGGGATAGATAGATAGATAGAAGAAAAGAGAACTAGCATGGTTAGATAGATAGATAGATAGATAGATAGATAGATATATATGAACAGTCAGATAGATAATAGGGATAGATAGATAGATAGATAGATAGATAGATAGATAGATAGATAGATAGATAGATAGATAGAAGAAAAGAGAACTAGCATGATTAAATAGATAGATAGATAGATAGATAGATATGAACAGTCAGATAGATAATAGGGATAGATAGATAGATAGATAGATAGACAGACTGAAATTTAAACATAGATAGATAGATAGAAAAGGGGAGAAAAAAGAAAAGGCATAGATAGATAGATAGATACATTTTTTAGGACGACTGCAAGGGAAAATAAGAATTAAGAAAACCCTGTTGCGCTAAATATCAGACATGAAATCATAGTTGTTTGCTAAGAAAATCTGTATTTGTAAATACTGACCTTCTGCCTGACTCGATCACCGCACATTTCATATAACAAGGAAATAGAAAAATTCACTCCGCCATAGAAGCACGTTGGTGGTTCCGAAAAGAATTTTGAAATTATTCTACTCGATTCATAATCTTTTACAAGGGGCCATAACGTAATAAAAAAATAAAAGAAAGAGTTTGACATTTTCATCTCAAGAATTCACAATGAGGGTTAGTGAATAGAAGCGTCTTCAGAAACAGGGGAATATATTTCGTGAAATGATCCACAATCGAAGGACTATAATCTCTTTGAATTCATCGCCACTCCCTTCTTCTCTTGACAAAACTGCTACATTCTTAGTACAAAAAGAATTAAAATCTTCCAAAAATCGCATATTCTGTCAAAGCTTTTTACTGACAACCATTTTAACTGAGGTATTTCCAAAACAACGAGAATACCTGAGATAATATTGGTTAAAGATACCAGCTAACCAATATTTATATTATGGCTAATTAAATAATTATGCTTATTAACACAGAATAATTAATTAGTTAATTAATTCTAAATACTTTTGAGATGTGTCATTAGTAATGATCTAGTTCATTGTACTATGGAACTCATTAAGGCACTTTCTTTCAATTTGCGATGTGTTATTATCAACAGATAGGTTTTTGAAATTATCAGTGCCATTCTACTTGTTTAAGACATAGTCTTTGAGTTTGAGACGAGTCATTATCATTCCAGAATGTATCCGGTTTATCGAACTTGTTGCAGACTGGCGAATGTATTTTATGATATCAGAAGGTTAGATTATCAGAAGTGTTAGTGATGTTGGTGTTCTTAGACATTCATCCACAACAAATTAAGAAACATGAATATTGAAGGCAAATCATTCAAGAGAAATCAAAGTGAAAACAACATAATTAAAAGTTTAACAATAACAATGATTTATATAAAATTAACATATACAATTAAGTCAGATATTATTGGACAAGTGTGAATGGTTCAATTGAATTATGTAGTGTATTTATGCCAAATTTCAGTGTGTGTGAAACTATTAGTCGTATACAAAATTGTATTTTGTGAGAGTTCAGTCAATAGTGTGAATGCGTATTTTTGTTTAAATTAATGTCCAAAGTTAGTAAGAGTTGCGTACCTTTAGTTGTTTTGGTCTTTTATTGAATGTTTATGAATACTTATTCAGTAGTGTGTTATTTCACTTTTTTTTAGTATCGTAAGCAATTGTTCCTGGGAGAGCGAAATGCTGTTTATTGAGTCAGAGATGTTTGCGCGGGAAAAGTGTAGTTGGTGAAAGTTTTGACTAGCGTGGATTAGTTTGGCATCTCTCCAGGGTGACTTTCTGACAATATTTATTACTGTATGTACAGCAAATGTGGCACAAGGCCAAAAGAGGGAGTACGGAAAAAAAGGACGGTCATCATTTGTGTTAATTTTAAACTTAGCTAGCCACAAACACTGACCCAAACATACAAAACAATATTCCTACCACCAAAGCACCACATTCATTATTACCTTTCTTACTACATCCACCAAAATACCAAAATTATGTTTTTTATACCCGGAGTTATATTTTCCGATTTCATTTTGAATTTGTAGGTCTGATGAATTGGATCGTGATTACGATTCCAATGTAATAAATTATAACCATGGAATATTAGTGTTTGAGCCATTTTTATCATATATATATATATATATATATATATATATATATATAGAGAGAGAGAGAGAGAGAGAGACAATATTTGTGGTAAATATACACATACATATGCAATTATATATACACATACATATATGTATAAAAATAATTCCAAGAGGATATGATCCAGGTAGAACTCGATGTCCAGGACAGAGTAAGGATATAATAAAAAGACTTAAACACTAATATTCCATGGTCATAATTTATTCCATTGGAATCGTAAAAACGATCCAATTCATCAGACCTATTGGATCGTGTTTACGATTCCAGTGGAATAAATTATGACAATGGAATATTAGTGTTTAAGACTTTTTATTATATATATATATATATATATATATATATATATATATATTAAAGCTATTCACTAGTGCCACTAGCATGCAAGGATGTATAGAGAATTGAGAAGAGTAAAGAGGCGTGTTTGAGGAAACGATACAGAGAAGGATGAGGGACATGCTCAGGGTGTCAGATGTCGATTGACATTCCACTTGAATATTTGAAGATTACAGTTATCAGTGAAGAAATCAAGGGGTAGGGAGTTCCACAGACGGGTAGTGCGAGAAAAGATGCTGTTTGAGTAGAAGAGACGGTTACATTTAACGTTTCGACAGTGAAAGACGGGGACCGAAATGCCAACCTAGTAGCTCGCTTAAATTCGTGCAGTCTGGGAACCAGCGATAGTAGCTCGGCAGAACATTTGCCGTGAAAATACTTGTAGAAGAGACAGAGGGAAGCCACGGCACGTATGTGGGAAAGCGACTGTAGATTAGATGCCAGATCAGGACCTATCACGTTGCATATTCGTCTCTGGATCTTGTCGAGAAACACGAGACGTACAGCGGGGGCACCAGACCATATATGTCAGTAATATTTGGATTATTGACTCTGATACCATTAATTTTAAGACGAGTCATTATCAATCCTATATATATTCGGATTATCCACCTCATTATTTTTTTTGCTTGTGATACCGTCTTTAATTCTATGATGAGTCATTGTCAATCCGAGATATTTTGGGGTTAACAACCTCATTCTTTTTGACGCTGGTATCTTCTTTAATTTTAAGATAAGCCATTATCAATCCAAGATATTTTCTGATTATCCACCTCATTATTTTTGCCGCTAATACCGTCTTAATTTTATGAAGAGTCATTATGAGTTCAATATATATTTGGATTATGGAAATCATTATTTTTGCCTCTGATACCTTTAATTATAAGATGAGTCATTATTAATCCAAGATATATGATTCTCCTTAATGTATCTTCCCAGTCGAATTCCCACGGTTTAATATAACTGTTTTCTATTCTTAGATGTTATTATCACATTCATTCGCTCTATATTCAGACAAAAATCCAGGATGCTGATTGCTAAGTTAAGAATTCCAACCAGGATTTCTTATTCTGATTGTCAAGTTAAGGACTTAAAGCCAGAATTTCTCATGCTGATTGCCACGTTTTCGTTTATTATATATTAACTAATTAATATAGAAAGAGGCGGGGGAAGTGTGACAGAGAAACAACGAAGGCCCATGGAATTAACATAAGTATTAAGAGATAGCAAAATGTAATCTTACATATCTATAACCTTGAGCTTCTTGATAAAATCCTAAGAATAACCAGCAATATTATTGGTCCTGATCTGACGTCTCTGCTTCAGTCACTTTCCAACCGTCGTGAGGTTGCCTGTCTATATTGAATCCATTGCTAGGTTAGCTGATAAGAAAGTTGGTTCACTGAGTCGGCGATACGATTTTTCTCTCCAGAATCTATCTTACATATCTATAAGGCTGCCATTCGTCCATGCTTAGAATATTGCTGCTACATATGGTCCAGTGCCTCTGCTATTTATCTTGAGCTCCTTGATAAAACCCCAAAAAGAATAAGTAATATTATTGGTCCTGATCTGGCGGTTCGGCTTCAGTCACTGCCTCTGTCTTTTCTCTAAATATTTTCATGGTAATTGTTTGGGTAAACTCTTCGCTACTGCACCTAGACTTTAATCGCAGTACTAGACTGGCGTCTAGATCTCAACAATATAGCGAAGAAAACGGCGACTTACCTCGTCAAATCAAGCAACAGGGTGTCGCGTGTATCCTATGACGGAAAATGTGAAAAAGAAAATTACATACCAAAAAAAGAAAAAGAAAAAAGGGAACGTATTCCGCATGACATGCTGAAGACGGAATATTTAAATCAGAAACAAGTCCGTCGCAGGAGTCGCGATAAAAGTATTATGATATGCAAAAAATTGAGCGTCCTCTCCCAGTTGAAAAAAATGCTCGGCGAAGATATATATTCTCGCAAATGGAATACGGAGGAAATGTCTATGTTGGACTCTTCCGCCTACTATAAGATTAGTAGGAGAGAAAATTGTCCTCATTTTTCTGTCTATATTTCTGAGATAAGGTATTATGTACACTACATTATTCGGACTATTGTCCTCATCTTTCTGTATTTATTTCTGAGATTAGGTATTGTGTGCAACATTTACATTATTCGGGCTATTGTCCTCATATTTCTGTCTATATTTCTGATATGAGATATTATGTAAATTATTTACATTATTCGGAGTATTGTGCTAATCTTTCAGTCTATATTACTGAGATGAGGTATTATGTACATATTTACATTATTCGGACTATTGTACTCATCTTTCTCTATATATCTGAGATAAAGTATTATGTACAGTATTTACATTATTCGGATTATTGTCCTTGTTTTTCTGTCTATATTTCTGAGATGAGGTATTATGTACACTAGTTACATTATTCGGACTGTTGTCTTCATCTTTCTGTCTATATTTCTGAGATATGATAATATTTACACTATTTACATTATTCGGACAATTGACAAAAGATGAGTTATTATGTATACTATTTACATTATTCGGATTTTTCTCCCCGTCATTCTGTCTATATTTCTAAGATGAGGTATTATGTACACTATTTACATTATTCGGACTCTTGTCCTCATCTTTCTTTCTATATTTCTGAGATTAGGTATTATGTGCACTATTCACGTTATTCGGACTATTATCCTCATCTTTCTGTCTATATTTCTGTGATGATGTATTATGTGCACTATTTACATTATTCTGACTATTGTCCTCATCTTCCTGTCTATATTTCTGAGATGAGGTATTATGTACACTATTTACATTATTCTCACTATTGTCCTCATATTTCTGTCTATATGTCTTAGATGATGTAATATTTACATTATTCGGACTATTATCCTCATCTTTCTGTCTATATTTCTGGAACGAGTTATTATGTACACTACATTATTTGGACTATTTTCCATATCTTATTTTCTATATTTCTGCGATGAATGTTTAACGTACACTATTTACATTATTCGGACAGTTGTCCTCATCTTTCTGTTTATATTTCTGAGATGAGTTATTATGTACACTATTTACATTATCAGGACTTTTGTCATGATCTTTCTGTCTATATTTCTGAGATGAGGTATTATGTACACTATTTATATTATTCGGACTATTGTCCTCGTCTTTCTCTCTATATTTATGAGTTGAGGTAGTATGTACATTATTTACATTATTCGGACTATTGTCCTCATCTTTCCATCTGTATCTCTGAGATGAGGTCTTATGAGCACTACATCATTCCGACTATTGTCCCCATCTTTCTGTCTATATTTTTGAGATGAGGTATTATGTACACTATTTTCGTTATTCGGACTATTATCGTTATCTTTCTGTCTATATTTCTGAGATGAGGTATTATGTACACTATTTACATTATTCGGACTATTGTTCTCATCTTTGTCGCCATATTCATTACAACGTTTCTGCCGATATAACTGATAGCTGACATCCATTGCAACACATCACGTGGAACTCGAACAGTCTAGTCCAGTATGCGAAATATAGGGTTCAGTTCGACATTCCAACCACCTGAAGAAGGCCGGAGAGTCTAACGTTGTAATAGATCTTGCCTGGATGTCGTCCAGATTTTTTAGCCTTAGCGTTGGTTGAAAAAAAAAACCCCAAAAAACACAGGATCCAATTTACTTGTTCGTCCAAGCGTTTTAAACATCCTATCGGCGACTCCATAAAATTAAAAGAAAGTTTTTTTGTTTTTTTTAATTTGAATGTTGCTCATTTCGAATTCACTTATTACCGATGGTATTTGCGAAACTACGTTAAACAATGTATTTTGGAACATGTTTCCTTTGGTGAAAGTGAATCGGCATCCTCTATAGTAGTTCTGGAATAGACAAATGGTGATCTTAGAATCTTTGGTGACTATAAATTAAACCATTTGTTCGGATTCTTATTTCATCCCAAATATTGAGAATCTGTTACACTCATTAACAGGAATTAAATGACTGACGAAAATTGATCTAAAAAGCGCACACCATCAAATTCAAATTGATGATCAATCCAAGAAAATCAACACTATTAACTCCTCACTCGGACTGCTTTGATGCCTTTTGGGGTGAAATCAAGTGACATCTTTCTGAAAGCAATAGAAAACGTCCTAAGTGAGGACATAAAAATACCATCATATGTCGAGATGCTGTATGTTTGACTAAAAACAATGAAGGAAAGTTTAAATAAAATAACAAAAAAAAAAAAAAACTAACAACGAGGTATACTCGTGGTAGATCGTTACGCTAAGTGGCGGTTTATACAGAGAGGAGGGGAAGATACCAGTTAATCTTAGACTTGAACAGGTTAAGATTATAGTGATCAGAGAAACATCTTCTTGGGAGTCGGTTCCACAGAGAAGTGGTGCTCAGGAAGAAGCTGTTCGAGTGAACCTTTCTTATGCAAAAGGGAGGGAATGTTGGTGTTTTGCTACAATATATGTGACATGGCAGGCCCTGATGGTGAAGATTAAACCTGGCGAAACCACGTTCGTCCGAGGACTTTCCATGGTAGTATCGATAGAGACATCAGGAGGCTCGACACATCCCGCTTGTAAGAAAGAGGATGGAGGGTGGAAAATATTTCGTCACCCACACAAGATTCGGAGACCTTTTTCAACTCTATCGAGACTGGAAAGTGAGGACTGGGCAGCTCCCACCTAAATATGGCAGCGGTACTCCATTTTCGGCCTGATGTCGCTCTTATAAAGGAAGAGGATAGCACGAGGAGTCAGGTACTTACTGGAGTGGTACAGGGAGTCGATCATTTCATCTGCATCTATGGATCGTATATAAGCGTTATACTTGAGACCCAATTTTCTCTCAGGGCACAGAGCCTCCTCGAGGGGAAATCCGTTCATCGTGACAGGCGGTGGTACGGGGTATGATCGGCAGTGATGGAATGTAACCAGTTTGTATTTTGGGAAGTTAGTGTTAGATGGGAAAAAGGTCATCTGACAATCTTTGACCGTCAAGACTTTTAGAGGTGCATCCGTATATCGTCGTATAATCTGTTCTACAGGGCAGTGGCTCGCGGAAAGAAGCTGTTTGAGTGGAACTTACTTCTCGCCGATGGAATACGGAGGGAATGAGGGTGCTTTCTTACTATGTATGTGGCATGGTGTGTCCTGGCCGTGAAGGTTAGACTTTGCGGAACCAGAGATGCAGTTTGCCCGAGCCCTTTCCATGGAAGTAGCGATAGAGCAGTGAGAGACTCGCCACATCCTACCTGCGAGAGAGAGGTTGAAGTGTGGAAAATAATTCTAGGAGACACTTTTGAACTCTAGGGAGACGGGAAAGTGAGGACTGGGCAGTTCTCGCCTAAATATGGCAGCGGTACTCCATTTTCGGCCTGATGTCGCTCTTATAAAGGTAGAGGATAGCATGGAGAGTCAGGTACTTACTGGAGCGGTACAAGAAGCCGATCACAATTTTTCAGTTAAAGGGGCACAACTCTAAATAGCTAATCTTCTATATATTTAATGTCAATATTACTGTGTCACACTTTTTCACCCTTACTCCTAAAGGCTGTAACCCAACATATCATGCCATTTTAGAATTAGACCGACTCTGTGAACAAATTAAAAATATTCCGGGCCGGATCCAGACCCACAATTCTGAAATTCTAGATCCCCAATTTTCATTACTTGGATTGTTTCCGGTGATTTTTTTATGTGATGTTTTGCAACAAATTCTTTTATAAGACAACAATTTTTATAACTTGGAAATAAATTTAGCAATAATCGAAAGTAATTGCCAAATCCAGCGAAAGTCACTGATGAATTAAAGATACGGAAAGTAAGGACCTACGTTCATCAATCTTTCTTTAAATTAAGGAGAATTATGTTGAGATTTTAAAAAAGGTAAGCTTAAATATCGATGTAATATTTCAATGCAGCGATCAGTTTTGAGTTCTACTGCAGTTTATTGATGACAATCGCATCTACTCCTCCCTTCCTATTATGATTCTGAACTAATCAAGAGCTAGCTTAAATGCCGCCCGACAGGGTGGCTTTTAATTTAATCCTTAATATAAGACACGTTCTTTAAACATGAATTGAGTCATTTTTCATAAGCTGTCGAGACGATCCTTATAAATCCAGGGGTCTTCAGACTATCAATCTAATTTTTTTTCCAGAAATATTCTGAAAAGCTTTTCAATTTCTCAATCGCATTCTACAAGTTTAGCATATGAATTTTTATCAAAACAATATGTTTATGGATTATCGGTCTCATTATATTTGACTACGATGCATTCGTTAATTTTAAGAGTATGCACACACACTATATCTGCAGAGTGTCCGCCAAAAATGTTGACATCATTTTAAAAGCAATTATCTTGAAAACTACTAAGTCTAGCTCAATGAAATTGAACGGTTTAGGTGCTGAACATCATAAGTTTATTATGGGACTGATTTTATAAGTGTTCAATATGTGCACCGCCTGTGACACGGCACACGTCAGGTCGGTAGTTAAGCTCTTGCCAAACACGCTGTAGCATGTCTCCGGTAACATTATCCAGTGCCGAAGTGATCCTCTGCTTCGAGTTCATCAATGCTAGCAGGAAGAGGCAGTGACATAGACCAGTCCCTTCATATATCCCTATAAAATGAAATCAGACGGGGACAGGTGCGGTGACGGCGGCGTTCATTTCATCAGAAAGCTGCCTTCATCACTACTACAATCGATCCGATCATTGATATAAGCACGTACTGTCCTCTTCCTTTAAATTTAACATCTAGATCTGTTTCTATACATTCTATGAAAATTCAAGGTTATTTCAAAAAGCAACTCCAAAATTACTGGCCTGCGAAATGATGTAATAAATTTTTGGGGACACCCTATGTGTATATATATATATATATATATATATATATATATATATATATATATATATATATATATATCCGATGCGATGAGAACGAAAGTAATATATAAATTCCAACGTTCGCAGCGTTAATTCAAAAAAGAGCTCGATACAGATAGTGGAGCGATAATCATTTATTTATTATAATTATAATTTCATCATATAGACAAAACCATTTTACTCACTACAAAGATAACCATAACAAAGGTAACCATTTTCAACCCTCACCCGTCGAAGTGCAGTTGAAATGCCCTGAAACCAAGTTGCATCTTTGTAGTGAGTAAAATGGTTTTGTCTATATGATAAAATTATAATATATATATATATATATATATATATATATATATATATATATATATATATATATATATATATATATATGTGTATGTATGTATGTATGTATGTATGTATGTATGTATGTGTGTGTGTGTATCATTTACCAATTTGTTACACACTATAGAATTGGCTTACGGTCGTATGACTTTAAAACACTAGTTCCCGTACGATCAGCGAAGTTAAGCAATGTCGAGTTTGGTTAGTACTGAGATGGTTGACCGCTTGCGAATAGCAGGTATTGTAAGTTTTGATGTGCAGGTGAGGTAATGGATAACACCGCGGGATTGTTAATCGGAGACCAGAGTTCAAATTCAAGTCAGGTTCGTTATACTCACTTACGCGCAAATACTCTTGGCCAATGTATCAATTCACCTTATCCCCCTCAACTATAGGTTAATTAGTAAGACTTGTATCAGTGGATCATTATTATGTCCAAAATCATTCTTGAACTATTTTCTGATTTAAAATAACCAGAAAAAGGTTAATAAAACCGTAAAATCAAGCGATAAAAAATACCATAGAATTGAAAAAAAAAAAGCAAGTAGAGTAAGGATTTGTAGTGAATTTATTTTTTGCGGTTTATCAACCCATTGCCGTTTATTTAGAGCTGAAAAATATTTTGGATTATAAAAATAATTATTTCTTTTTTTTTGTTATTTAACATTGCATTGAGATTTTTTATCAAATATTTAACTGGGGTTAGGCGAGTGATTGCTATTTTCCCCGATAGTAATTCAGCATAAGTGAATGTAACAAACCCGACTGGTATTCGAACTCCGCTCTCCAGTATGAAGACTAAAGATAAAAGTTGTAAATGATAAAACTGAAGAGCTGGCAAAAAGGTAAGCGGGGAGGATGAGAGTTAAAAAAAGATCGATATACTGGTTTTGTTTATTGAGTTCTGCTAATGTTTTTAATCTTTTAAAACTGCTAAATAAGAATAGCGAAAGATGCCTTATAAGAAACTAAGTATTAAGAGATAAATATTTCTGTTAGAAACCAAGAACAATCTTCTGAATAGCAGCGGATGCTAAATAGCATCAGCACGGATAAAGAAGTGACAAACAGGTGGATCTACCGGCAAATGGTAAGAATACCACGCACAAAGCATGTAACTAATAAGGAAGCTTTGAGCAAAATAGGTCATTACAAGAAACTGATACTTAAAATCAGAAAGATTGATAGATTTATTCGTTTTCCCCGGTTTGTCAACCTATTTCAGGTTATTTAAAGCCAGAAAATATTTATAGATTTTAACAATAATAATGATTTCGTGATAGAAGTATTACTAATCAACCTATAGCTGGGAGGGGGAGAAGAGGTGGACTCGTACCTCCCCAAGGGTATTCGCGCGTAAGTGAATATATTGAACCCAAATTGAACTGTAATTCGGCTCTCAGATTAAAAATCCCGAGCCATTATCCGTTACACCATCTGAACGTCAACGCTTACAGCAACTGGTATTCACAAGCGGTCATCCATCTAGATACTGACCAGGCTCGATGTTGCTTAACTTCGGTGATCGTACGGGAAGCGGTGTTTCAACGTGATGTGGCCGTAAGCCCACAATCAGAAAGATACGCTGGCATTTAAGGAATATATGATGAAGAAAGAGGGACTGGAGAATTTAACACTCACAAGGTATGTTGAAGGCAAAAAATGCAGTGTGTGTGTGTGTGTGTGTGTGTGTGTGTGTGTGTGTGTGTGTGCGTGTGTGGAGGTGGGTAACAGACATTAACCTACTTAACTAGTCTGGAAAGTTTGCAAAACAAGGTCAAAAAGACGTGATAAAAAATTCAATGATCATACGTCCTGTGTACGACGGTAAACTGCAAGCGCTTCAATGGGTACGACAGTAAACTGCATCCGCTTCCTGGGTACAGCGATAAACTACATCCAACAGAAAGGCCGTTTTTGAAAAAATAAGGTTGTCGCCTATACGTTTTCGAAGGAATAATGTTGTCAGCAGTGCATTTGTGAAAAACGATATCAGCAGCTATATGGTTTTTGAAAAATAATATTACCAACTGTACATTTTTGGAAAATAATATTGCCAGCTATACGTTTCAAAAAGAAAAGAAAAATATTACCAGCTATACGTTTTTTAAAAAAACCTTATTCAATGGAATTGCAACTGGGGTCAAAACACTATGAAAGTGTAAAAATAGGTTTTAATAACAAAAATTCTTTGTAAAAAAAAAAAAAAATATTAGCTTCAATATTTTTTTGAGAACTAAATGTTGCCAGAAATGCATTTTTGAAAAATAAATATTACCAACAATATATTATTGGAAAAAGAAAAATATATATTACCAGCTATACGTTCTTGGAAAAATACTATTGCCAGCTATATATTTTTGAGGAAAGAAATATTGACAGAAATGGATTTCTAACAAAGCAAAAATATTATTGGGGGAAAAAAAGTTGTCGGCATTAAATGACCCATTGAGGTGTTGATATGCCGTAAAACAAAACAAATCAGATCAAATCAAAGATCATAAAAGCAATAAAAGAAAGGAAGTAGTAGAGAGCCTTGATTGCTCCCATCTTGAAAAATGCAGCTTGGGCGATCATGACTCTTTTGATTCATGACTGACTAGGTAGAAGGTTTAGTCGCAGTTGGTTGCTATTTCTTTCTGCCGTAGATTAACTGCAAACCAAAGCAGTAGGAGTCTGTCCTGTTATTTAACTCATAGCTGGGGGAGAAGCAATGAATTCATATCTTTGCCAATAGTATTCGCGCGTAAGTGAATGTAACGAACTCGATTGAAATTCGAACTTATCCTTGAAAGCACGCTGCTTATAAAATAAAAAAAAAGTTGTCCCACTTAAAATATAGGGCAACTCAGTCTTCTTACTAATCGAGATAAATCAAAGGTAGTTTTTTGAACGCTGATTTACAATCCAAACTCACTTTACCCGGAAGAGAATTTTGCGTATCCTAATATGTTCCACCATTTTATCTCGAGGCCGATTAAGCCAAATTTATTTATTGTCAAGCGTGCTGAACATCAAAATAAATTTTGTTACGAATCAGATATTTCCGACTATTTGAAAGCATTCGTGTTCAGGAACGACTCACTTCCGGCAAAATCGCGCCAAATGCAATAAGAAGAAGCAAGACCTCCCTGCTAATTGCACAAGACATTTATCAGGAAATCCCAGTTAAATGTGGAGCAGAATCGTGGGAAACGCTCTATAAATGATCCAGCGATTCATCCAATGAATAAACGTCAATATACTACTGATATGGGTCAAAAAAGTTACAACACCTTAAGAAATAAGAGAATGAACAATTTATCAATAAAACTTCTTTTTCACCCCGCGATTCTTTTCCCGCAGACGAAACGTTGCAAGCCCTTCTCCATTCTATCGCTAATTCCATGGCAAATGTCTAGGCAGGCTCGATTCATTATTGCTACTAGGTCAGACCTTCATAACCATGACAAGCATTTGGTACGTCCATATCATTCCCTACGTGTCTTTTGGTAAGAATGTCGTTCCAGTCTGGAGGATTCATCCCAATAACTTTTACTTTGAGGAATAGATTTTCCAACCTGGACTTTTCTAGTAACATTATATTCTTAACATCTTCATGTCTAAGGCCAATCGTTATCTATCCGCCATATCCTCGTAAAATTCCTACGCCCTACACTTACGTTCATATCAGACACCACATTGTGTACTCGAGGGTCTTGCATATTAATTTAAATTTTAAAATATATTAACTTTAATGAAAATAAAACGAAACCAAATACATAGAATCAGTTGACTGATTCTTTTTAAAAAAAGACAGGTATAGGGCCTGCCATTTTAACCAGCTAATCGTGTAGTTTAATTTACTCTTGTAGTGAGTTACATCATGATTTGACGCTTCGCTCTTGTGCCATTCTAAGACAAATTCATGAAGTAATTGTATACCTCGCTAAAGGGATAACGGTTTCTTTTTTTTTCAGAATGTCAGTGCTGAAGAGAAAACGAAGTTTAATTGATAAAATGTTTCCTGTGGTTGATTTTAGGACATTAGCGCAGAGACGGACCCAATCTTGGCAAAAGTGAAAGAAATGCTACACATATCTATGGAAATGCTAGATAAGTACCCCGTCTACAAGAAAGTGGGTGAACACTCATCTCCGTTGTAATATCGCCCCATCAGCATATTTAGTTTCATTAGTAAACACTTTGCTGTTATAATCTACCAGAAGATTCTCTATAATCTCAACAGAATCACCCCACTTGGGCGACAAACAGTATTTATTTTATTCCCCTATGTCCTTGCTGATTGTCTTAACCGTCATCATTCCTAGAATAATTAAGTGCTTGATGATAAATTTCAAAGAGCGAACTGGAAGGTTTTTGTTGTGTCCTAAATAGGAAAAGGTTGACACACGTATAGAAAATAAGAAGTAGTTCCAGAGAATAATATGGTACAATGTTTGAGAACACATACTAATGTAAGAAACAGTAAATTGTTAACTCTCCGGTATTTACCCAAGACATCCCCACAAGACGAAGAATTTTTGCCCGAGCGTACGCGCTCAGAAAACCAGCCTTATGCTACATAAGGCTGGTTTTCTGAGCGCGTACGCTCGGGCAAAAATTCTTCGTAGACCCCGTATACACGGGGTCAGATGTCTGTCTACCCCTCTATATGAGATAGCCTCGTCTGATTTCCTCTCCGCCCGAAGGCAGAGAGTCGACAAGCAACTGTTAACTGTAATCGCTAAGTTACTGGCTTGGTTTTGTCGTGGAGTAGTTGAACACCTCCACAAGATGAGCTGGTCTAAGACTATTTGAACAGCTCTCTCTCTCTCTCTCTCTCTCTCTCTCTCGCTTTTTCTCTCTCTCTCTCTTAGACCAGCTCATGTTGTGGAGGTGTTCAACTACTCCACGACAGTCTTTGACAAAGTCTCAAATACTGGCTTGCTATAAAAACTATCTATAGCATTTCTGGAAGAATGTTATCAATTATCAAGTATTTCCTATCGGATAGGTACATGAAGGTCGTTGCTAATGACCAGTCCTCTTAAGCCCATGAGATTAACGCAGGGGTCCCCTAAGACTCTATGCCCGGTCATACAAATTTTCGACTTTATATTAACGATTTGGCTAAGAAAATTCCCAGTTTAAAAGTAAATATATGTGAAGATGATGTCACAGTCTATGAGTGCATCACCAAAATCTATGTGAAAAGGACCTGGTAGCTGATCTATCCTCTGATGTTACTCATATAGCTCAAGAGGGATAAACTGGCTTGTAATATTAAATGATTCCAAAAGCAAGCCAGTAACGTTTCCTCGTTACAAAGCAGAACTTGAATTGTAACCAGATCTGATGAACGGTTGCAATCTCAATAACTCAACTTACCACGAATGTCTGTTGGGATCAAGCTCACTACAGACCTCAAATGGAGTGCATATCTACGAACCATCTCTAAAGTTGCTAGAAAGTTATTCGGTTATTTGTACTGCTCCAGGCATCCCGGCTTCGTTCACTTTCCACCGTAACGTAGTTTCCGTGGCCTTTCGTGGTAATTGTTCTGATAAACTTTCTTTGCCTTGTAAATACACATTGGGGTAGGATTTTTTGTTAGATATTTATTCCCCACCCCCAAACAAAAATGTACATATGAAGACCAGTTAGGACTTAATAGAGACTCTGGGGTATTATGGTGGCTGTAGTAAGAATGGTAAGTAAGAATGTGTAGTCTTGGTGTAAGGAATACTGTGGCATGTTTGGGGCCGTAATTGTGGCTAGCCAGGTTTAAGATAAGACAGAAAAAAAAATTCCTCATCCCCCTTTGGCTTTGTGCTACATATTTGTATATTTAGAAAATAAATATTAGTTTCTTTAATTTAATCCCCCCCTCCCACGTTCGGTGACAGAGATGTTAGTTCTCAGGTAGATGCGGGGCATTTTTTGTTTTTCGAGTATCTATTTCGTATTTGTTTTTGTGCCTGGATGAGTGTATGCTTGAGTGAGTGTTTGGTCGAATGACTGTTGTTAATTACCTTATCCCGCATTAATTTCGTTCAGTTAACTGATTTTCATGCCACAGTTAAGGATTGGTGGGACATTACTAACATTATTTCGTTTCTCGTATATAAATTGTATTCATTGTAAATATCCATTGGGTTTTCATTTTTAAATGTTATTTCATCCCAACCCCCGACAGAAAAATTGTACATATGGGAACTAGTTATAGAGGCTTGAGTTATTATGGTGACTGTCATGAGAATGGTAAGTGTTGTGGTAGGATCCACCCAATTTGCATAGCGGAGTACCGACTATATAAATATGGTTGGTACCGGAAGACAGGGAGGCGAATCAAGAGATCCAACTAGAGACTCTGCCCGACTGCGACTTAGTCAACACATTCTCCAGGAACGGTCTTCCCAGAAATATACAAAAGACTA
>OZ038513.1:32335948-32378448 GCA_964036315.1 Acanthosepion esculentum
GGTTAGTGTTCGGGATAAGGGTTGGGTTTATAGGCTGTGAACAGTGAAATGGTTATGTATTAAGCCTGATTAACATTTTTTCGTTTAAAATATGAAAAACTTCAAATAGTGATTTCATTCTTTTTACAGTGTAAACTGATTTGATCTCATTTAAAAAAAAACTGTAAACAGGTCATCATTTTTCCTGTGCATTTTAAAGTAATAATGAGTGCATCATTTCCGGCGGGGCGCAAATGTCTCGGAGGATATCATACGAGAGTAGCACCGAAATTTGTATAGATAGTAACAGAGGACAGGGGAATGTGCCAAAAAATACACTGGGGAATGGCGAAATACGCCGTCCAGACACTGCGTAAAAGGGTGAAGATATATTTTACGTTACTGAATGTAAGGAACCCAACTGGAACTGGATCTTGTCTCTCCGATTTCCAGTTCCGAGACGTTATCCATTAGACTATCCGCACTTCAAAGCTTACAGCAAGTGGTATTCCCAAGCGGTCACCCACTTAGGTACTGACCAGGCTCGATTAACTTGGTTATCGTTCGAGAAACGGTGTTCCAATCTAAAATGGCCGTAAGCCCCATTATTGATCAATTTGTATACTGTTGCATTGTTAACGATATATAATGGCGTCAGAGACTAAATGAACCTTTCTGATCCTATTGGTTAAATCTCTGAGTATACAAGCGTGGACTGAATAGTCCATAGGCTGGATATGAGTCAAACGAGAGCTGTTACATCTTGCATACATTAATTTCAAGCTTTCTTATTAATAACTGGATTGTTTATCTTCAGGTGAACTGACATCAGACTCTTCAAATAATACTCAATCCTGTTGGTCAAAAAAGTTACCAACAGCAGATATGACGCCATTCACGCTGTGAGACTGGTTGCTAACCACGTGTTCGTTCATGTTGGGGAACAGATGATAGTCAAATCAGGAGAACAGGGAGAGTGATTAAACAGTTCAAAGTCTCTGTCACACTTAGCAGCTATTGAAACCAAGAACCTCTGTGCTCGAGCATTGTCCTCATCAATCAAGTTCCGTTTCGTCTGTTTTCCAGGGTCTTTGGTCTTGATAGCCTTTCGTAATTGACTCAGCAAGTTGGCATAGGAATTTCCATTGATGGTACGGTCGTTATGAAGAGTGTCAATAAACATATTGCCTTTTGCATCCGAAAAAACTGGGGTTATCACCTTCTCTGCAGTTGAAACGGCCGTACCCTATTTTGAAGCAGGTGACGAGTAGTGTTTCAATTGCACTGATTGTCTCTTTGTCTCTAGTTCAATGTAATGAATCCAATTTCAGTTAGGAAGAATTCAAGGAAAACAGTTCGATCTGTCTCAAACAATGCCATTTTTTCCCTTGATATGATCTGCCTGTTCGCTTTTGATTCAGTGTCAGAAGACGTGGAAGTCACCGATGAGAAATTTTTTCATTGTGCCGAATACTCTAAACTTCCCCACGAGATATCCTAGTAGTCTTCGCTATTTGATATATAGTCAATCGTATGTCACCCGTCACCATGTGGTGAACAGGATCAATGTTTTCTTGTGTGGTGATAGTAGCGGGATGTCCTGACATTGGCTCATCTTCAAGACCCTCCTTTCTCTTCCTAAATTCAGCTGCCCACTTTTGCAGTATTGATAAAGCTGGATCGTTATCCCCTAATGTAGCAATCATGTCAGCATGAATGTTCTTGAGGACTAAAATCTTTTTGTACAGGTACATATAACACCACGATGCCAAATTTTGTATGTTTCCAAGAAAATTCGCTACTTGTTACTTTTGAAGTCCTCCTTGAACAGTCAGATGTCAGCTTACCTGGGAAGAAACAATGCAGTTTTTAATAAGAATAGTTGATATTAATGCATTAGTGCCCCTCTTTCAGAGACAGCCTATGAACTACCTTCGATATTAGTGGAAATCCTCACAAGAACCATGTCAAACGACCCTGACAAAATAGGTCATTGATTGAAGCCAAAGCTCGAATCCTTGTTAAATTATTTTTTTAGAAAAATATGCCAAGACGAAGAACTCTGTCTCCCATGAGACAGTGGCGACTAGCGCCAAAAAAGAGGGACCCACAGAGAACGGAGAGAGAAAGAAAAGGGTCTGATCTTCGTTGTTAACATACTTTTATTTTACTTATACTTTTACTTATCATTTATTACTACTTTGCTTGCTCTGTTTTCCAAGTCTATACTGCCTCGCCCTGGGATAGAACTCATGATTAATATGATATCTGATTTATGGGGGAATATCATAGAATTAAATCTTTGGATTGTTAATTCGTCAGGTTAGTTTCTGAACTGAAACGTTGTGATGATAACAACAAAATTAGGACAACAGTCCGGCTCGAAATAATGTTAATCGCGAATTCCGGCAAAATTTAATGATACGTCAAAATGAATTAAGTAATCGCTTCTAATTATCCATCGGCAATCCGACCTGTACACTGGAATGTAATCTATTAATCCCTAATCTATATATTAATCTTGATTATGCAGAAATGGACACGGGGAAGAAAACATTAGAGATTAAGAACAGAGATTTGTCCTAACATGTTCGATAAAAGAGCCACAGAAATTTAAACTTAATAAATAAATAACGGACCTTTGTCATTTTAAATTATTTGCATTGCTGGCTGGGTACAGACGAGAAGAAAAATATATTTATTCCATTTAGGAACAACCTCTTAGTTTCATATCATGTTGCCTATATGCTGGGTGGTCTTGATCATCGGCGCCAATTCGCTAATGAAGTCGCATTCTTCTCCCTGGGCCGGTGATCGCTAGTTGTTTTGAGTCTGGAGATAAAAGAACTTAAACACGGAATTTTAACTTAGCTATCTAATTAACGTCGACGTATACGTTTCTAACCATCCAGTGGGGGTTGCTATCCCTCAAATGGGGAGCCGTTTCAGACACGAAAGTCAACACGTCTACATTGCTTGACGGTTCAGAAAACCCTTTCTCGATCTATTGTTCTCGCGCTCGTTCAGCCAATCAAAATCGACTTCTATCTTTTGTCTTCTACCTGACCTCAGAGGACAACCTCAGGAAGTCCGAGCAGAGATATCATTCCCCTCTAGAAATAATAGTCTCCTAAAGTATTATTTAACACCATGAGCGATTACGCCTTTGATTGATAGAGTGGTTTGTTTTTACGGCTTATCAACCATTTGCATGTTATTTAAAGCCAGAATTTTTTTTTTTAATTTGTAATTTCATTTTTGTGTTACATGTCTTACAAATAAATTAACCCATATCTGGAGGGCGGGTAGGAGAAGAGGATTTATAACTTTACCAAGGATAGTTGAGCGTAAGTGAATATAATGAACGAAACTGTAATTGGTACTCGGCTTTCTTATTAAAAATTCACAGATACAATTGATTACACCAAGCGCACATCGAAGCTTACATCAGCTGGTATTCCAAAGTGATCACCGATCTAGGCACTGATCAGGATTGGCGTTGCTAAATTTCGGTAATTGCACGGTAACCGATGTTTCAACGTCATACGGACGTGAGCTTCGCTGCTTTGCAGAACAATAAACACATATGTAACAAATTATCTTTATTCAGGAATTCTGATTCGGGCAATTAACCTTAAATGTAGAGCTTAGTTTTATATATATATATATATATATATATATATATATATATATATATATGTGTGTGTGTGTGTGTGTGTGTGTGTGTGTGTGTGTAAAGGAGGCACGGTGCAGTAATGGATAGCGGCTTAGAATCAACAGGAAACACATTATAGTGTATTATAGACTTAAGGGCCTTTTCATCCATGCTGTATTGTCTATGCATTTGTCCTCTGTAAAAGAGGTTAATTGAGGATAACCGAGTACTTTCGAACATCATTGTTCATCTTCCGGGTCAAAATTATTTAACAATGTCTTATATACATGTAGAGTCGAATTTTTTAAAACATTTGCAAATTACAGAGGACAAATGCATAGACAATACAGCATGGATGAAAAGGCCCTTAAGTCTATAAGACACTATAATATGTTTCCTGTTGATTGTAACAAAGCCTTAAAACGTAATATATATTATAGTAAATTTAAAACCTCTAACCTGATAATGAGCAATAACCCCTCTCCAGTTGATTTATTTCAATATAATTTTCAAATAAAAAGTCTCATTAGAAAATATGAGAAAATTAAAAAAAAAATTTAAAAGTTGCTGCCAAATTACACACACACACACACACACACACACACATATATATACATATATATATATATATATGTATGCAATTATCATATATAATATTTATATATTATATATGTACAGTACTTATTGGAAAGCGCTCAATATCAACGACATAGCTAACATAATTAGATGCGTTGATGTGAATTTGTTTTTGAATTTCACGCCCTTTGCTATCGCAAACTCACATCAACGCATCTATCTATCTATCTATCTATCTATATATATATATATATATATATATATATATATATATATATATATGGATATGAGTTTGTAACCCTTTGATTTGTAACCCTTGGATTTACGTTTTTGCGATCATTTGTCTGATGATCGCAAAAGCGTGGAACCCAGGTTTTCAAACTCATATCCATACAACTAAATATGTTTGCTCTATCACTGATATTGAGCACTTTCCAATACTTACCGCGCCTTTATACATATATAATATAATATATAGAAATTATATATATATATATATATATATATATATATATATATATATATATATACACATACACGCCCCCCCCCACACACACATATATATATATATATATATATATATATATATATATATATATATATATTGTGAAATGGACAAAGTCCAACAATTATAGGAACAGTAAAATCAATCTTGCTAATCGTACGCTCCTCTGTGACACGTCAGGCTATATGACGGTTCCGTATAGGATACAGATTCGATTCCTGAAAGTGTCACGGCCATTCAGGTCGGTAAATGTTATTTAATACTGTTTATTATAAACAGAGCATTTACTTAAATATTTGTATCCATAAAAAGAACGTATAAACATAAAATATGTCCTGTCTCTAAAAAATTAATGTCGCACGGAATTATTAGTATACCAATGCAATATCTCATCTATTGAGGATCTGGACTACGTAAAAGTCTATATTGGATGCACAGGCCATGAGTTCAAGAAAAGATTCAATCAACGTTAAAGTTCATTTAAGATAAGTAAATACCGAAATCAGACGCCCCTATCGAAATATTTCTGCCACTTAAATGAAACTAATCAAACACAGTAAAATGGAAATTAATAAGAAATGCTAGAATATGTAGTTCATTGAATGACTCATGTCCTTTGTGCATACATGAGAAACTATATATTACTGAATTAAAGAAATGAAATAGCTATTCTTTGCCGACATTGTCAAAAACTTTCCTTAAATATTTAAAAAAAGACGTAATATATTTGATATTTAATAATAGTTGTAATATTCATACTTATATTTGATATTTAAAAATAAGTTTTAAATAATTGAAGTAATTCCATTACATTTATTTGTTTTAAAATGAAATATAGTCTATTAGTAATTAAAAGTAAAAATAATATTGTAAAATCGTAGTTCAATACAACATATTCTAATCCAAAACGCCCCTTTTAGAAAGAATCTTTATGTATACAAGTACAAATTTAACGGATAAAATTCCGAAAAACTGTTTATCGTTGATAAAAAAAAACAAACGACATCCGTTGAATGGATGTCATAATTCGTTGACAAATGCACCCCTACCCTACCTAAACTTAACCTCTTATAGAAGTAACTCACATTTGATACAATAGTTGTTAATAAAAATGAACACGCTAACGCCCCTATCTAAATGACTGGATTTCTCTGGAAACAAATATTATGAATGTACGTGCTTTTTACGTGCTTTTAAAACTCAGTAAATTTCAAAATAAGTTATTCCAAAATTCGCTTGAAAATGAAACAAAACTAGTGCTTTTAATTTAATTATATAATTGAATATGAAGTTGTTAGTTTCTGTTTTTGTTAACAACTATTGTATCAAATGTGAGTTACTTTCTATAAGAGGTTAAGTTTAGGTAGGGTAGGGGTGCATTTTTCAACGAATTATGACATCCATTCAACGCATGTCGTCTGTTTTTTTTATCAACGATAAACAGTTTTTCGGAATTTTATCCGTTAAATTTGTACTTGTATACATAAAGATTCCTGTGTAGCGAAGAAGCCATGTTTTAAATCAGTTAATTTATAATATTTAAGCTCTGTAAATTTACATTGACCACTTTTTTGTAAAAATAAAAATATCAATAAGAACACCGGATTATATATCTTACTGTTCTTTCTTTTTTTTTGCTATAATATATATATATATATATATATATATATATATATATATATATATATATATATATATATATATATATATTTGTGTGTGTGTTAACTGTATATGTAGATAAGATATATATATCTCTCTCTCTATATATATATATATCTATCTATCTATCTATATATATATATATTAGAATTGGACATAGTCCGACAATTTATTTAAAGACATTTAAAAAGAACGTTAAACATAATATAAATGTCTTTAAATATATATATATATATATATATATATATATATATATATATATATATATATATATATATATGGTCTTAAGATGTGCTATATTTATGGGATAAAGTGCTCAACATCAGAGATAGAGCGTATGTAAATATAAATATAAAAGTGAACATTGAAGTCAACAATCAGTGGCAACAGGCTGTTTCATGCAACACGCCATAATCGTCAGGCAGTCTGACGAAATATATACATATATATATATATATATATATATATATATATGCAATGCTTATATATGTATTATTTATATATTATATATGTGCGGTACGTATTAGAAAGCGATCAATATCTGTAATAGAGCTAACATATGTGTGAACGCGCGTGCATGCGTATATATGTGTGTGTGAGAAAACCTTATTCCGCGAACAAAACAGACGAACGGTTTGCGTGTTGACACGACGACTGACGAAAGAAGCTCGCTGCACAATCCAACATTGAATACAGCAACCAATTGCGTACTTATGTATGCAACGAGGCATGGATGCGCATATACGCCCAGTCCCACACTGTTTATATATGTTTATGTTTATGTGCGCTACAATGCCTGATCGTACGTGTATGTAGTGAAAAAGAGTTCGTGTTTTGTGTGCGATCTGCCGAAGAAAAATTACCAAAAAGTAGTTAGCAAAAATCTACTTTAAGGACCATAATCTATGCTAATGTTCTTCCCTCTTCTGAATGGCGTGACCAATCAGAAAGATCTCTCGGTGAACAAAAGCCGTTGTTTTTCGCTTATGTGGGGATATGATTTTCTGAGCTTGGTGGACGAACACGCGTTTTTTGCTGGTGAGAAGTGAAGGTGGGTTGTGTGACCCCATTTTGTCGTGTCTACGTTACCTGTTGGACTGTTACGACGGACTATCGTTTGAACTGTGATTTGTGTTGCGGTCGAGCGACAGAAGAAATCTATTGCAGACGTTTGTTGCTACTATAAGCTGACAGTTTTTTTTCTTTTTCTTTTCTTTACAACTAGTCTGCGTATGTATAAGTGGCGTTCCGACGAAGATTTTTAACTCCTACTACCATAAAAACACTGATATACGCAACCATATATAGATCCTAAATTTAAAAACTAATCAGTTTGTCTGACAATCGCAAATAGCATGAAACCCAGGGTCACAAACTCACATCAATCCAACTAAATATATATTTATATATATATATATATATATATATATATGTGTGTGTGTGTGTGTGTGTGTGTGTGTGTACACGAACGCTTGCTCGTACATTTACCTATATTTATCCATTTGATGGTATATATATATATATATATACATACATATATATATATATATACATATATATGTATATATATATATATATATATATATATATATATATATATATATATATATATATATATATATACAATGAAATGGACAAGGTCTGACAATTATTTTAACACATTTTATGTTTATACATTCTTTTTTTTTATAGATACAAATATTTAAGTAAATGCCCTGTTTATATTAAACAGTATTAAACAACATTTACCGGCCTGAATTTTCTGTCGGAGGACGAATATTTTCTATGAAAATTACTCGGGATTCAGGCCGGTAAATGTTGTTTCATACTGTTTAATATGAACAGAGCATTTACTTAAATATTTGTATCTATAAAAAGAATGTATAAACATAAAAATGTCTTAAAATAATATATATATATATATATATATATATATATTGGCTCCTGAAAAATTAATTTCGGTTGAGTTCTTTGGTTTGAGGTGTGAGTTTGTAAACAGTGACTATTTAAGCTAATATTGCAATCTAATCTTCGGCAGAATTGAGTCACTCTGTGTTTATCTAAATCTAAAAATTAACACGCTAAAATCCTTCATCCCTGCCGTGCGCCGACGGCCTACTGGTAGAAGTTCCGACTGACGCAAATTCAGTCGGGTTTCGATCCTAGCTAGAGGCAACCGGACGTCTAAGAGGCAACCGGACGTCTAGCCACAATGATGAGCTGCGAAACAGTCTGTCTGTGGATGACAATATATATATATATATATATATATACACTAAGCCTCGAGTCCTTTATCATGAACAACAAGTGTCCTTATGTTTCTACGATTATCAACTAAGCTTTGTTTTAATTTAGCCTAGAGTAACAGTACTCGGTCTAGATCGAAACTCGCTGTTCAACCAATAATTGTAATACAGTAATCGCAATATTGACCCTAGAGCATCCGTCAGCGAACACGTTTCATAAACGCATGACTTCGTATCTCGTTGAAGGTTTTAATCTTGATGTCAAGTGTGACTGGTTCCCACTAATGCGTACTCAAACGGATATCTAATTTCAAGATGGCTGCAAAAATTCTCATGACACATTCGGTCCGCAATGTGTACTTCATGACGACGACGCAATGGTTGCAAAATTGGCCAAATCAGCTATCGATTGCAGTGAACAATGCTATAATCAGTCAATTCCAAATCGCAGCTCTACACTTCAGTTATCAGACGACTATGATACTAAATCAATTATCAACATTACTGATCGCAAACTTTTACCGGAAATTATTCTTTATCGAAGCTGTAAAACCAAAATGGGAGATGCATGTATAAGTTAAGTGCATAGCAGACCCCAGGTGGCTTGTGAGAATACTGCAAATGGGCCCGATTCTGTCGAACGGGATTCATGCTTATTTAAACTTTCTGCGTGCGATTCTTACATTATGTTATCGGGAGAGGAAAGAATTTGTAGAAAATTATATTTGAGAAAAAAAAACTGTCATATATACTCATATCGTGAGATACAAGACCGGAAAAAGGGAAGGAAAAACAGAGTTATGTTTCAAATATACAGGCAGACGGCCACTATTGTTTGAGCTCGAATATGTTTAGAAATAATGTCAACGTGTAAACTAATCCTTGAACTGGTTTTCGAGAGAAACTCTCTAACGTTCACTTCACTATTGACGCACATCTATCTATCTATCTATCTATCTATCTATCTATCTATCTATCTATCTATCTATCTATCTATCTATCATCAATATAAGTCTTAATAAGTCTTTTCACATCTATCTATCTATCTATCTATCTATCTATCTATCTATCTATCATCAATATAAGTCTTAATAAGTCTTTTCACATCTATTTATCTATCAATCTATCTATCTATCTATCTATCATCAATATAAGTCTTAATAAGTCTTTTCACATCTATCTATCTATCTATCATCAATATAAGTCTTAATAAGTCTTTTCATATCTATCTATCTATCTATCTATCTATCTATCATCAATATAAGTCTTAATAAGTCTTTTCACATCTATCTATCTATCTATCTATCATCAATATAAGTCTTAATAAGTCTTTTCACATCTATCTATCTATCTATCTATCTATCTATCTATCTATCATCAATATAAGTCTTAATAAGTCTTTTCACATCTATCTATCTATCTATCTATCTATCTATCTATCATCAATATAAGTCTTAATAAGTCTTCACGTCTATCTATCTATCTATCTATCTATCTATCTATCTATCGATCATCAATATAAGTCTTAATAAGTTTCTTCACATCTATCTATCTATCTATCTATCTATCTATCAATATAAGTCTTAATAAGTCTGTTCACATCTATCTATATATCTATCTATCTATATATTAGGCATGTCTGATTGAATAAATAGCAGACATTATGTCTGCTAATTTTTAACAAAATCCATTTGTACACTCGAATAGTGCTGGCTTTAATTTTTTTAATATAAATTGCTTCTAGTATCTGTAATCTGAATTTGTTGTTTTCATGGTGTAGGATAGTTGTGTTGTCGATTAGTAATTTTTTATAATGTGAATGTGGACAGGAATGTTGTTATAGATTACAGATACTAGAAGATCTGTAGATTAATTGGTCTAGGTTAAGTGTAATTGGTAAAAAATGGCCAGCAAGCGGAATTTTTCAATTTTCCATAAAAAGAAAAAAATACAACAAAAGAACAAGACAAAATGCTATTAGGCAAACACTACATATATCAAGACCCAAACTCGGCAGATCAACAGTAAGAGGGCAAAAAAATTAACATGGAAAAGGGATACAGTCAAATGATTGCTGCGTTCTACCACCAAAACAAGAAAGAACAAAAAAATGGCGGATGAGACCGTGAAGTGTTTTTTTCTTGGTTAGGAAGAAATCCCAGCATGCATCTGTATGATTTGTCTATAAATGTTTTTATCGATCATTCAACAAGATCAGAACAAACAATACGTTTTGAAACAACACATTAAATAAGTCATCTTTATCCATAGTTGATGGTATATTGAAGTATGTAAAAAAAAGACGTCACATGCAAATTTAATTTGACGGTTGTAAATGGCAACATTTACTGTGACTAAAAATTGAGCACAGCAAAGGAGTGAACGTCGGAATTGGTCAAAGACAATGTCATAAACAGACAAAAACGAAATCAGTTACAACGAATGTCGTAACTTTCGAAAATACTCTAAAAATAAACTTTTAACAGTTCACCAATTTTATATAAACATCCTACTGGCAAATCTTTGGGTATAAAACAACAATTTATGAAATGCATTAAACACACAAAGAAATAAATTCATATATATATATATATATATATATATATATATATATATATATATATATATATATATATATATATATATATATATATATGTATGTATACGCGCGCACATAATGTTTGCGAATGACATAATTTAGCTCTTGAAAATATATTTTCAATTGAGCACTGTTAAAGGACAATAATAATTCTAAAAAGAACGGTCAACTGCATAAATGCGAAGCTCTTCAGTAAAATGAATGGAGCACTATGGCTGATTGGCATTTTTTATGTTTGTATAAACAATACGCTAGATTTGGGTGACATCAAGTCGAGTGAAGATGGCTCAGTGGTAGCAGCTCTGACTGACACCAATTCGGTTGGGTTTCGATCCGGGATTGAGCCATTCGGTTGTCTAGTCGCTTTGCAAACGACATATATATTTATATAAAATTAATGGACTGTTTATTTTTAATCCGACATATTTTATTAGTTAAACGTTGTTTTTAGTGTCGTCCTGGGTATGACGACAAATTCCAGTCAACATTAAGGCCCCTGATTGGGAAATACGAGGTTTTGTGAAGGAGTAATAACGAAGTAATAGCAAATACTAAAACACCAAACAAAAATCAACAGTACATTTTTATAATCAAATTACCAACAATACATTTTATCAACTACAAACTATGTGTCTAAAATTATACGTTTAGCCTGAAAGTTTAAAATTGTGTATAAAATATTTAGATTTCGGCACTAGATAATCCACAGAGATTGATTTACCGATAAAAAAAATATATTTTTAATTGAATAGACTCTCTGTTTACTATTTACATTATTCGGACTATTGTCCTCATCTTTGTCGCCATATTTATTACAACGTTTCGGCCGTTGTACGCTCTAGCCTTCTTCAGGTGGTTGGAATGTCGAACTGAACCCTTTATTTCGCTCAGTTGGGTAGACTGTTCTAGTTCCACGCGCCATGTTTTAATGGATGTCAGTTATTAGTTATCTTTTAATTCCCCTCTGAAAGTTCTCCACTGCCTTAACCGGGCATTGAACTAAACACTGTTTGGGTCCTGTCACTGGATCTAACCAACACCTTTATCCACTGTGCCATATGGGACTAGAGCGAAAGAGTCCACTATATATGAGAAGTATAGATATAAAAGAGGAGGAATATATTTCGCTAAAAAGAGTTGAACTGCATATTTATAAAATATAATATCCTTCGTCAAGCATTTTTTGCAACTAGTGCTCAGTAGTTATATAAAGAGGATTATAAACATTGTTTACGTACCTCAGCTGAAATATTCGCAGATTCTGAAATTAGGTCATCATTAATTTTCAGAGGGTTTCATAATTTAGTGAATAAACTAAGATGAAATGTTCAATGTAAATAAGAAACAGACGCACGCACAAGATTGCCACAGATGCACGGACACAGAGGCACATCTTTACAACTGGGACACGACATGCTACATACCTAGAATTGAATTATTCACATACCCTTCGTATCCCTTGAAGTAAGAAGTTACACTAAGGCATCTTCATCCCAAGTACTGCTGCTTTATGGTAGAGAGTTCAGAGAGAAAGTTTTCCCTGTCACTACAATCTTGATCTCTTCAAATTTACAATTCACCGTGATCTTTCCTGCATAGCCCCACGAATTTTATTCTTGCCCTCTATTACGCTCATACAGTACTACACAGTAACCCTCTAACTTGATTAGCTCTTGAAGCTTTTATTGGGGAACATCAGTATTAACCCCTCCCCATATATATATATATATATATATATATATATATATATATATATATATATATATATATATATATATACATATATATATATATATATATATATATATATATATATATATATATATATATATAATATCTGGATAAAATTAATGAAACAAAATCGAGTGTTTTTTTTTTAAGTCTTTATTTCTGTGTTTTTTTGTATATATTTAATATTTCAGACCACCTCGGTCTTTCCTCAGAAATCAAATGACATACTGTGTTTGTGTGTTTGTTTATAGCGTTTGTCGTGAAGCGTGCTTTTCACGTGATGTGCAATGCGACTGTTTGAATTTTTGGTGGAAGACTGATGATAGTGTCTTAAATGTTGTTTAAAAGGTTCTTTGACCATATCTCAAGAAATATTTTTAACTGTTGAAATATTTATGTAGATTTAAAATATCCGCGTGTTTGTTTACCCCTAGTTTATATGTGTCTAATTTTAGAATTCAGTATTTTTCTTTTTTTCTTCTTCGTATGTGTGTTGTACTTAAATTACTGTGTTTGTGTGTTTGTTTTTAGACTCGGACGACACGTGGTGTGGAACGCGATTGTGTTTGAATCTTAAACGGACAACTGAAGATGGTGCTTTGGTTACTGTTTAAAAAGGATTTTTCACCATATCTAAAGAAATTTTTTGAAGAAATATTTTAACTATTGAAATATTTATACAGATTTAGAATACCCAAGTCTTTGTTTAACCCTAGTTTATATGTGTTTAATTTTAAAATCCAGTATTTCTCTTTTTTTCTTCGTATGTATGTAGTGCTAAAATTTGAGTCTATCAATATACATACATGTAGCAGAACACTTCAATCGACCACGACATTCGATAGATAATTGCAAATGTATATTGATAGACTTTATGTAGTTACTTTTACTCGTTTTGGAGGGTGTTTTTCTTTCAACTCTGAGCTTCAAATCTGGACGATTGTTTTCGCCTCTATTTCATGTTCTCAGTTCTTTCTTTTTTTTATTCCTCATTTTTCCTTGGGTACTGGTTTGTTCTACTACAAGCCGAAATACCCAAGGTTTTTCCAAGCGAGTACCATTTGTACTATTTTACATATATATATATATATATATATATATATATATATATATATATATATATATATATATATATAATGTAATAAAAGTTTGTCGCTTAGATGATTGATGTTACTTTCACCATCCCGACTATAGAGTTTAGTAAATGGCCATTTTCCTCCACACTTCAGGTGGAATCAGCAATTTACTGTTTATATTTTTCTGTTTTTTTTATATACATTTAACATAATTTTTTGTGTTCGTTTGCATATATATATATATATATATATATATATATATATATATATATATATATATATATATATATATATATATATATATATATATAATATTAGTAGTAGTAGTAATCTTATAAATATAAGTAACTACACTCGTTTCGGAAAACCTTCGGTTTCTTGATTTGCAAACAATCGAACCCTGTCTACATCTATTTACTGAAGCCCATCAATTAAATTGCGCGCAGTTTTCCTCTCTCCCTCTTCCCATCAATCTTTGCTGTGATTTTCCAAGCCCTCCTTACTCATTACGTGCCCCTAGAAATTTTAACTGATTCTTCCTGATGTCAAGTATAAGTTTCCGTTCAGTTCTCATTTTCTTTAAAACCTCGTCGTTGATCAAATGCTCGGTCTATGTTATCCTCGGCAACTTTCTGTAGAACTACATTTCTGTCACTTCAAGTCTCTTCTTCATCTTTGAGGAGATTGTTCAGAATTCACTGACAGATAGGAGGACAGATATCAAGTAAAATTTCTTTTCTTTGTTTTCAACGCAGTTTTTCTCTCTCTTAATACTCTGTTTAGTTTTTGGGGTGCACCTTTGGTCATCCCAATACGTCTTCGGATCTCAGTGTCGCACTTTCCGTCCTCTGTTAGAACACTTTCCAGATATTCAAATTTTTGTAATTAACTTTTCCAGTCGTAAAATTATGTATTTTTTTAAATCTTATTTTTATGTTGCTTATATTTCTATAAAACTGTAAAACTATAGGATAGCTTAACTTAAACGGGATATGCAGGTCAAATTTAGAATACCGTGTCGGAATATGTGGGTCAAGAAAAAGATTTAAAAGCTGTAAAAACTACACGGAAGTTAGTGCTAATAACAGAAAGAGATAAAACATTTTGGACACATAGAACGGAAAGAAAAACAATCGCAGAGTATATTCTAAATACAAGATAATCTGTGATAAACGTTAAGAATATATATTCGAAAATCGTAAGTCGATTTCAAGACTTATCCACCTCAAGGCGTCAGTTCAGCAATCGTTTTACCTCTTTTCCTTCTTCACGATCCAACTTGTGCTAAGTCTCAAGTGTTGCCGAGAAAGAGAATCATGAAAGGTTTTGGTCCATTTTCATTTGAAAGTAGATGCGACCTCATGCTAAAAAGGAATAGATCTAACGCCTTTTAGTCTGCTTGGATGATTTGTGTTACTGATTTTGGGCAAAGTGTTTTTATGCGGACGAATCAAGTGGAAATTTGCATCCGTTCATCGATAGATATTGTACGAGTTGCAAATGACTTCATTTTCAAGTGTCATCGATTTACAGAAGAAGCCTTTGGCTAGAGTGAATATGTGGAATATTTCTGGAATTCTCACTTTTGTAAAATGGTAGAAATTTTCCGAGTCGCTTAACTTAAAATTTACTTGAAGACAAAAGTCTCGAGACTTATCATATTACACGTTTGTCACGTATTGAATATCTTTCTTTTCTTTTCTTTCTTTTTTTAAAACCTTTTTTGTTTTTCTGTCTAGTTTTTCTTTCTTTCTTTTTTTGTTTTGTGTTTTTCTTTTCTTTCTTTTTTACTTTTTTGTTATTTTTCTTTTTCGTTTTTCTTTTCTTTTTTTTTTCTTTTTTCGTTTTTCTTTTCTTTCTTTTTTACCTTTTTGTTTTTCTTTTGGTGTTTTTATTTTATTTCTTTTTTGTTTTTCTTTTATTTCTTTCTTTCTGTTTTTCATTTTTTCTTTTATCATTTCTTTTTTTTCTATCTTTCTTTCTGTTTTTCTTTATATTTTGTAGATATTTGTTTCTGTCTTTCTTTGTTTTTTACTTTCTGTTTCTCTTTCTGTATTCTTTTTCTTTCTCGTTCTCCCTTTCTCCTTTTCTTTCTTTCGGTTTTTTATTTCGTTCTTTTTCTTTCTGTTCATCTTTAATTGTGTTCTCCTATTTTCTTTCTGTTTCTCTTTCTAACTTTCAGCTTTTTTTCTTATGTTTCTGTCTGTTTTTCTTTCTATCTTTCTTTCTGTTTTTCTCTCTATTTCCCTTCTTTCTTTTTAAATATTTATCTTTATTTCGTTCTTTTTTGTTTTTGGTTCTTTTTTTTCTTTTCTTACTTTCATGATTTTCTATCTTTTTCTTTCTGTTTTCTTTCTTTCTGTTTTTCTTTCTATTTTTACTTTCTTTCCTTTTGTCTGTTTCTCTTTCACTTTTTCACTTTTTCTTTCTTTCGTTTTTTCTTTTTGTTTCTGTTTTTCTTTCATTCTGTCTTTCCGTTTTCTTTTTATGTTTCTTTCTTTTCTCTTTCCTTTTACTTTCTTTCCTTCTTTTTTCCTGTTTTTTTGTTCGTTCTTTCTTTCTGTTTTACTTTCTTTCGGTTTTTCTTTCTTACTTTCTATGTCTCTCACTTTATCTTTGTATATTATTTATCTTTATAAATACGCCTATTATATTTGCTTATTTCTTTTCCAGTGTGTGTCATGTGGGACATGTAAATATTGAAATGTACTGTGTACTTTGAACCTTATGCATTGACGCTACAGAATCACAAACAAAGAACTGTACCAAATAACAGAAGCACATCACTTGTGCATTATGAACAGCAACAACAACTAAAATGGAAACAGAATTATCATCTAAATTACGCAAAAAAGAAAATAACACTAGCATCTCATTTTAACAGATATACTTACCAAAATTATACAAACTTATCTCGAAATACGAAAGAGTAAATTACTTCAATAAAAGCGCCATTGGCTTTATCTACAGTCTCCAGACGACTTGGGAATCTCCTGCAACTATTCTGGACGGTCTTCTTTTTTAAGTTGGTGAATGCTGCCATGATCCTTGCCTTCAGTTCACTTTGGTGTTACAAGGAATTTTGTTGGTCGCTTGCTCAACTGCCCCTACATAGAATAACCAAGTAGTTTTGGGTCTGGGGAGTTAGATGGCAAGTGGTCACAGTCATTGTCTGACAGCAAGGTTCTCCTGCTTGTGTGGTGTTATGGTGGAACACACCTAGTCTATATATAATAGACTCTCGCAGCTAATATAAGTAGGAGTCAGTGAGGGTCGACTAGGAGTCGAATACGAAAGTAGTCAGCTACCACAACTAGATTACTCTGCGTAATACTTATTATAACAAGTTCCTAACGTTTTTGTACGTTGAACCTATTTACGACCGAATTTAGTCCAAATAGAGTTTCCACTGTGGAAAGTAACTCTACTATATGTGGTATGATGCAGAGTTCTGGGGCCAGATACAGGGACTTCCAGTAACCACCCTCTTGACCTAGGGCAGCACTACCTGCTCATGTAGGATATGTGTTGAGACTGATGTTCTGTCGGAAGTTGAATGGAGGCATAATGTCGCCATTACAAGGAATCACTCCAAACACCTTTGTAATCACTATTAGACTCATCCATATATTTTTACACTGTCTTCAAATTGACACTCAAACACTCTGAAAGGTTCGTATTGGAGCTTCCGGCTCGAAAGCCAAGCAGTACAGCGTGTCGTTTCCAAATGTTTGGCGGAGTGAATTGCGTTATGTTAGTCGTTTTTTCACGGACGATAATAACATATACATCTGATTTGATATCTGCAATTTTCTAGCATTCTGACGTTCGGTATAACATTCTATGGAAAGACTTTCTAATTGGGCTCTTATTTCAATACTAATCTGTTTAGTTCTTTTCATCTTGGGGCCTACACTGTTCCTGATCTTCATCAATGACCTTCCCGATATCATCAGTTCCCAAGGTGGCATCTAAGCGTACGACACCATTATTTACTCCTGACTCAATAGTAAATCTGGTATCGTTGACAAAACTAACCTGGCTGCTCGTCTCGAAAAGGACCTCCAATCTGTGGTTGACTGGGGCAGGAAATGCCTTGTCAACTGTAATGCCCCCAAAGCGAAACTGTTCTCCTTTACCCACCACAGAGATACCTGCCTGCCTCCCACCAGAATGGCTGATTCCCAATTCCTTGGGAGCGCCTCATTACGCCTGCTTGGTCTCTCGCTGTCTGTTGACATGAGGTGGAATAACTACATTGAATCAATAACATCATTTAACACAAGGGAAGTTGGCTCTCTGTGTTGTGCCAGAAAGTTTTTCTCGTCTGAGTCAATCCTTCAAATCTATAAATCAACCATCCGTAACTGTTTCTAAAAATTAATTTCAATCACACATTAATCTAGATTGAATTGTGTTATGGTCCAGGTTAGGACCAAGGAAGAACGACACGAACATAAGAGTAGAAATAACGAAGATATATTACACGAAATAATAATACAAGATGTGGAAGGTGTTAGTATGACTGTCAGTCTGGTTTGGAGGGAACTACTATCGGCTCGACTCGATTCGTTTCTCTCTCTTCAGAGGCGTAGCATACATAGTGTGAGGAAGAGTTCATTCTGTAGTTATAAGTAAGGACCCATAACACATAATAAAATCACTTTCCAATGCATTTTCATAATAAAATTACTTTCAAAAGCATTTTCATAGTAAAACCACTTTCAATGCATTTTCATAGTAAAATCACTTTCCAATGCATTTTCATAGTAAAATCACTTTCCAATGCATTTTCATAGTAAAATCGCTTTCCAATGCATTTTCATAATAAAATCACTTTCCAATGCATTTTCATAGTAAAATCACTTTCCAATGCATTTTCATAATAAAATCACTTTCCAATGCATTTTCATAATAAAATCACTTTCCAATGCATTTTCATAGTAAAATCACTTTCCAATGCATTTTCATAGTAAAATCACTTTCCAATGCATTTTCATAGTAAAATCGCTTTCCAATGCATTTTCATAATAAAATCACTTTCCAATGCATTTTCATAATAAAATCACTTTCCAATGCATTTTCATATTAAAATCCCTTTCCAATGCATTTTCATAATAAAATTACTTTCAAAAGCATTTTCATAGTAAAACCACTTTCAATGCATTTTCATAGTAAAATCACTTTCTAATGCATTTCCATAATAAAATCACTTTCTAATGCATTTTCATAGTAAAATCACTTTCCAATGCATTTTCATAATAAAATCACTTTCCAATGCATTTTCATAGTAAAATCGCTTTCCAATGCATTTTCATAATAAAATCACTTTCCAATGCATTTTCATAATAAAATCCCTTTCCAATACATTTTCAAAGTGTTATGGTCCAGGTTAGGATCAAGGAAGAACAACACGAACACAAGAGTAGAAATAACGAAGATATATTACACGGAATAATAATACAAGATGTGGAAGGTGTTAGTATGACTGTCAGTCTGGTTTGGAGTGAACTACTGTCCCTCTCTCTCTTGAGAGGCGTAGTATACATAGTGATAGGAAGAGTTCATTCTGTAGTTATAGGTAAGGACCCATAAAATTGAATCTCTGCCAAGCAGTGGCGATGAAATATTTATAAATTTCTGCTCTGCTGTTCAGAGAAGGTATCAGATTGTAACAGAATTTCCAAAGTCTATGTAAATAAATTAATAATGCTTCGAGAAAAATGTGTTTGGATTTTATACAAGGGTTTGCATATATACACAATTTCTTTCTTTTTTTACATGCCGTGCCCTTTCAGGACGTAGGCGATCATGGCTCTCCACCTTCCTCTATCCCTTGCAGCTCTCATCAAGTTCCTTCCCTTTGCCACATCCCCGAGACCACGTTTTATCATCCACTTGCTTAAGCCCGCTAAGCATGTCATGCAATGTTTTCCCTTGTTTTCTCTTTCCCTCTATTCGACCTGTGAGGATCAGATTCTCTAGGCCTTCGTTCCTCATTACATGTCCCAGAAACTTCAGCTGCCTCTTACTGACGTTCATTATAAGCCTCCTCCTTGTTTGCGACCCTCCCTAAGACCTGATCGTTGCTCACAGTTTCTTCTTCATCTTCCAGCATTCGCTACTGTAAAGGAAGACAGATGCCGCATAGCAGCTCAGTACTCTTTTCTTTGTTACCAAAGAAATCCTCCTGTTTCGCAATACTCTGCCCAGCTTTTGGAATACTTCCTTGGCCATCCCAATACATCCGACATGTCCACGTCAAAAGGCCGTATATTGTTCCATTTTATTAATAACGAAATTGTTCAGCCTTTTTCAGAGGGGCTTTAACGCCTGTGACGTTCTTAAAGCTGATAACTTCGGAGTCTGTAACGAATTGCCTCCATGATTGTACTGTAGAAGCAACAATGATTTACAGATTCCAGGAGGCACCGATAAAGCTAAGTATTCTTTTCTTTGTACCAAAGGAATCTACCTGTCTCGCAATAATTTGAAGATCAAAGTTCAGTGGAAAGCAAGAAACCGGAAGTGAGTTCGACAAACGGGAAGTACGACAGAATAGGCTGAAAAGCATAAATGAAATACAAACCCGTCCCTCCCCTTTATTTTGGGAAAAGCGATTCATTTTCAGACGAATTTGTGTATTTGTTTTTACATAATTTCTAAAAAAAACTGAGTCACCTTGAAGTACCCGAGCGGTGGCTAACACCTCTACCAGGCGTATGAGTTGACAACAGAACTCATTTCAAGTTTAGAAGGAAATAAAAAGAATCAAGATCGATGTATAGACACGTTTGTAGCTTGTTTTTGAACGGTAAAAAAAAAAAATTTAAAACCCGTATTTACACGTCGACGCCGGGGAAACGATAAAAATAAGAATACAGAGGCGATAAAAAGAAAATTGGGTAAGAACGACGAATTTAAACATGTAGATACACCATACGTTATAAACAGGTAGACATACCAGGCGTTATAAACAAGTACACACGCCAGGTGCTCTAGTTTAAATTCAAATATTAGCGTCTGCGTGTCTTTGAAATTTTCTGATGTAAAACTGCAAACGGTGTTTCTTTTATTTCACCGTAAAACTTCTTTCCTTTTAGATTTATAAGACTGACTCCAGATATAAAGTCATTATATTTTCATCCGCTGCATATATATATATATATATATATATATATATATATATATATATATATATATATATATATTATGGGATAAATTGCTCAATATCAGAGATAGAGCGTGTGTAAATATAAATTGAATATTTATATTTCATGCTAGACACCAGGGGTGGCAATACCACCATAGCCACCGAAATTCTTTTCACCCCCTTTGACACGTTGTATCTAAAGAATTAATAAACTTGATTAGTTCAATTTTTGATACCTAATTACAATTCTCTACATAAAACGTGTCAAAGCACGTGCGATACCCTGCCCTCGTCAGCTGCCAACCAGGGGTGGTAAACTTAACTTCGTTGATCGGACGATAACCAAAGATAAGTAACGTCGAGCCTTGTCATTACCTATATGGGTGACCGTTTAGGAATACCAGTTGCTGTAAGCTTGGATGTGAGGGTGGTGTAATGGGTACCAGTTCAGAATGAGAACTCGGAGAGCTGAGTTCTAATTCCGGTCTTATAATCCCTTACTAACATGTGAATCCGCCTCTTCTCTCCCCTAGCTGAGGGTTACATAGTAATATTTCTATCTTAAAATCATTATTATTGCCAAAAAACTGTTAATACAATTTTCACTCGCAAAAAGAAAAGAAGAATTTTTCAAGAAATCGAAGAATATGTTTCGGCTTTAAATAACCTACAAAAGGTTGATAAGCCGTAAAAAACAAATCAGTCAATCAAACCAAAATATTAGGTAAACTTCGGAGAATGTAATGATTTCTTTGGTTGCCAAATTCTTATATAAAACTTTGTAGATGCCACCAGTTGTATAAATATTGTAGTATCGGGGCAGTTAATGTTAGAAGACTTGTGCAAAATGAAATGTAAGAATTATTGACTTGGGAATTGATAGTTATATCATCAACTTATATCGAATCCAAGAAACCACAATCGAAGAACTTCGTAAAATTAGAGAGGAAAATTCAACAGCTATTGGAAACAAACATTAAATTATATGATAAATGATTTTGTCATGAATACAAAACGAAGGAATAGCATCCATGGACGTTGGACCTACAACTATAGAAAATATATTTCACAAAGACATTGAAGGAACTATGGTATATACTTATGTATAAACCGATTTCATGTGTTTTTATGCATTAATTTTACCCCCTCCCCGGAAAGAATTTACCTCTGTAGTGATTTTCCAAGCATAGCTTAGATGTTGCAGAATCGAACTCACTACTCAGTGGTAATTGTTCTAGCGAGACAAGCTTGCTAACCATTACACGGACTCGAGAGGCCCAAAATATAGTGATTTTCTAAGCGTAGGTTAGATGTGGTACAAGGCCGAAAGTATCGAGCACCCAGTGAGGATCGAACTCACTACTTAGTCGTAATTGTTCTAGCGACACAAGCTTGCTAACCATTGCACTATGTCGAGGTGCCCAAATTTACCTCTGTATAGTGAAGCCGGTCACCCAAAATTCATTAGTTTTAAACTCTTCCAAAAATTTACCTGTGTATAGTGCAGCCTTCAATATTTCGCCCTTATAATGATCATAAAAGCTAGAGCGATGCATGAGTATATATGTAGTACAAGGGACACCTCGAGGCGGTGTAATGATTAACAAGCTTGTCTCGCTAGATCAATTATGCCTGAGTAAGTGAGTTCGATTCTCACTGGGTGTCCCATACTTTCGGCCTTGTGCCACATCAAAGCTGGGCTTAGAAAATCACTAGCGCACCTCGAGACTATGTAATGGTTAGCAATTTTGTCTAGCTAGAACAATTACGACTGAGTAGTGAGTTGGATCCTCACTGGGTACCCCAAACATTCGGCTTTGTTCCACATCTAAGCTATGCTTGGAAAATCACTATATGTAGCACAAGATTGGAGCACTCAGTGAGGATTGAACTCACCACACAGTCGTAATCGATCTACCGAGACATTCTTGCACCAGGTCGAAGTGCCTGCATGAGTATATATGGTATCGAGAAAAGTCCATCCATCCCGGGTAAAAAAAAAGAGATTAAAGAGGATGGATGCATTTTCATGAGGGGGGTTTGGGGTGGATTGACAAGAGATATTTACCAATATTGTTGTCCATAAGAAATCACACTGATTTCCGGGGGACCTTCAAGTCGAAACAGCCGACGTGGTGAAATGGTTAGAAAGCTTGTATCGCGAGACTAGTTACGACTGAGTAGTGAGTTCAATCCGCACTGACTACCCTATACCTCCGGCAGTATGATACGTCTAAACTACGCATAGAAAATCATAGGGCATTTCAACCTAGTGTAACGGGTAGCAAGCTTGTCTCTGTATAAGCTATGTTGGAGTTTTTGGGTACCTTGGTGTACTAGTGAGCCAGCCAAAATGAGCTGACTCGTTTTATAGTTCACCAATAGAATCGTAAGGCTCAAAATATTCAATGAGGCGTGTATAAAGGCGGCTATTTTTTTTCTCCGGAATATTCACTGCTAGCCTTTGATATCGAAGACTGAAGAATTACGGAACAGCTGGTGGTGGTATTGGCGATAGAGTCAGATTCAGTAGAGTGTCTCTCTCCATATGTGGTCAGCCACGCCTGATTTTTCCACTTCCCCACGTGTTACAGCTGGAGAAGGCCGGAGCGTAAAACGGCCGAAACGTTGTGATAAACATGGCGACAAAGATGAGGACAATAGTCCGAACAATGTAAATAATGTACATAATACCTCAGAAATATAGACAGATAAACAAACGTTGTTAAAGATTTAAGAATATACATTTGAATAAAAGTGGGATTTGGATTAAGCCGAGTGCGATGGAAATTTCTGCTGGATCAACTAAAGAAGGAATGTTGAAATATGGGCGGGCAGTTGGAAAAAAATCAGAGGAGTGGGTAAGATGGGTAATTTTTGACTAATCTGAATGACGGATTGATATGTAAACATACAGTAGTATTATTAGTAAAGAAAATAATAAAAACAATTTTTTTCATCTATTTTAGGTTATTTTTATATAAGTATATATATTTTTTAAAATGTTTTTTTTAATTTATTGAATTCTATTATTATCATTTAAAGGAATTATAATTCTTAAAGAAATGCTGCACTTGGTAACGAAATGTTTACTTCGATATCCAGTATAAAATGTATATTTTTAGATTAAGCTCTGAACCGTTCTATCCTAGAAATGATTAAAGATATCTTACTGGAATTCTCCGAGTTTTTTATAACACTACTGGAATTCTCCGAGTTTTTTATAACACTACTGGATTCTACTTTGTGTCATAAAAATGTATAATTACTCTCCAAGCTTTACAGAAGAATCGTGATGAAATCGATCATAAACGAAAATAACATGTTTATCATAAATTAATCATAGCTAAGAATCAGAACCTCAAAAAGGATTAAAATTAAGTTCAAACATATATATATTATTCCAGGATCATTTTCCAAGTCATTGAAGATGATCTTTGCATTTTCTAAATTTCTAACATCCTCTCTTGGAGTAACAAATTGCCTCACAGGTTTCACGTACGATTTCATTTTCAAGTTTTTTGTCACTACTCTTTGGACTGTCATAGCAGAATCTACTCTCTCACGTGCCAAACGTTTTATGGATTGTGTTGGATCTTTTCTAATTGATCTCTTTAGCTCTATGTTGAAATGATGATCCCTCTTCCTGTTGTGACCTCCAGATCCAGTTTTCAGCTTTACTCTTCCCGCTTTTGTAAACATATTCACCGTTCTGGTGATGGTTATGTAATGGACTTTGAAGACAGAAGCCACAGTGAGAATGTTGGTAACATTACTGAAAGTTTGAATGATCTTTTTCCTCTCACTATTGCTTCTTTGGGAAGATAATGGGGCTGTGTCACAGAACGATTTCAACCTGTTCTCTTTCTAGCTGAACAAATCTAAGGATTTTTAAGTGATTCTTACGACAAATGGTATCAAGATGGCTAAACGTCTTATCTAAGAACTTGGAAAAAAAAAACTAAATTATTTTAGAGGTTTTTTTAGATATTAAACATTTTGTGGGATACATAATTATGCCGTTACACGATTTGAACAATTTTGCTTTTACACTCGGTTTTAGGCAATCAATGTATTTCCTCTTATGAAATGTATCTTTTGGTATTGCCAATCCTCTCGCTGTACCGCATACGACGGTCTTCATAACAGAGGTTAGTTAACTACCTGGGGTATCTACTTTTAGTTCCTCTTCCTCTCTAGCGCAGGTGAAACCCTAAGAAGCTCTCAAATTCAGAAATCGTGTGTGTAACATGCATATCTTAAAGAGCTTATTTCCTCTCCATCCCGGGGGTTTCTGCAACACAGATATCCTTTCAACATTAAACAGAGTTTCTATTTATCTTCTAGTGATGAACAGTTCCATTTGAAGTTCTGTTTCGTTGGATGCGTTCGGGGCCCTCTCTTCATTCAGATGCGATATTAAGTAAACCAAATACAAAATAATATTTCCTGTTTAACGGTAAAAGAAAAAACAATCTTACATAAAAAAAGATATATTTAATTGAATCGTTTTCACTGTCAGATTATTTCCTTCCTTTCGGTGTCTTCGTTACATATTTAAATTGTAGTTGCAGTTCCTGTACATCAATCTAGATCGCTAGGTCGGTGTTATCAGATATCATAGTATACAGGTCCATGAAGTGACAATAAGCAGGTAAGACTGGAAGCATTCCTGTCCCATTTCTAATACATTTATCATGTTTATTATTTATTATGATACGAGTGAAGCGCAACGAGATGAAAATTCGAATAAAATGTTTTGATGAAAAGTCAAAATATTTTATAATGCTGTAATCATTTCAATTGCTATCATTATTATAATTATTATTAGAAGAAGAAGAAGAAGAAGAAGAAGAAGAAGAAGAAGAAGAAGAAGAAGAAGAAGAAGAAGAAGAAGATGAAGAAGAAGAAGAGGAAAAAGAAGAAGAAGAGGAAGAAGAAGAAGAGGAGGAAAAAGAAGAAGAAGAAGAAGAAGAGGAAAAAGAAGAAGAAGAAGAAGAAGAAGAGGAAAAAGAAGAAGAAGAAGAAGAAGAAGAAGAAGAGGAAGAAGAAGAAGAAGAGGAAAAAGAAGAAGAAGAAGAAGAAGAAGAAGAAGAAGAAGAAGAAAAAGAAATACAGGAAGAAATAGAAGAAGAAATAGAAGAAGAAATAAAAGAAGAAGCAAAAGAAAAATAGAAGAAATACAAGAAGAAGAAATAGAAGAAAAAAGATGAAGAAATAGAAGAAGAAGAAATAGAAGAAAAAAGATGAAGAAATAGAAGAAGAAGAAATAGAAGAAAAAAGATGAAGAAATAGAAGAAGAAGAAATAGAAGTATATACAAAAAGAAGACATAAAAGAAGCAGAGAAGAAGAGAAGTAGAAGAAGAGATAGAAGAAGTAGAAATAGAAGAAAAAATAGAAGAAGAAATAGAAAAAGAAGAAATAGAAGAAGACATCGAAGAAAATAGCAGAAATAGAAGAAAATTTGAAGAAATAGAAAAGAAATAGAAGAAAAATAGAAGAAGAAATAGAAGAAGAAATAGAAGAAGAAAGGAGAAAAAAAGAAGAGGAGGAGGATGAAAATCGCTATAGCTGAGGATGAAGAAAAAGGAAGTTAATAAAACCATGAATAATAATAATAATAATAATAATAATAATAATAATAATAATAATAATAATAATAATAATAGCAACAGTAATAATAATCTGTCCGTACCAGACAAACTCATGTAGACAAACCCCTTACCGAAGAGTGCTTACGTAGTGCAGAGTTAAAAGCTGAAACTGAAGCTTTTATTCTTGCTGCACAGGACCAATGCTTGTTGACTAGAAATTACCAAGCACACATACTGAAAAATTCAAAGAAATAATAATAATAATAATAATGACGATAATAATAATAATAATAATAATAATAATAATAATAATAATAATAATAATAATATAAATAATAATAGAGTTTTCATCGAAAATCAAATTCATGCGAATGGCCTCGTCTAACAAGGGCTTCACAGCCATCTCCTCTATCCTCCCCATAGGGGAAAAAAGGAATAAGGGGAGCGGATACCAGGAGCCAAATATTTGAGCAAAGACGAGGCTTTGGAGAGAATGGAAACAAAAAGAAAAATTATACTTGACATCAGGAAGATACAGTTGATATTTTTGGTGCACGTAATGGGGAAGGAGGGCTCGGAGAACCTGATACTCACAGGGCAGACTGATAGGAAGAGGGACAGAGGAAAGCAGCGCGTAACATACTTAATGAGCTTGAGAAAAGGGATGGCAGAACAGGGTTTGGTAGAAATAACAAAAAGACAAAACTTATTAGAAGCTACTAGGGACAGAAAATGGATTAGGAAAGATAACGAAAAGACACAATTTAATAAGTATTAAAAAGGACAGGAAGTTGTGGGGACCTATAATCGCCCACGTCCTTAAGGGACACGGCTGACGGAAGAGGGGAAGTTAACGGGGAGCCATTGCTGATTGGTGGATTCATGGCGGCCAAGTTATAAAAAAATGCTTGTAAAGTGAACATTCAAGAAGCATTCGTCTTACTATTGACAACTAACAGCAATCAATGACTGATATGTTGAAAGCAATGAGCAGCTTCCATGTGATACAAGGCCAACAGTATGGAGCACCCAGTGAGTATCGAACACACTACGCAGTTGCAATTGTTATTGCGAGAGCATCGTTCTAAGCATTACATCAGGAAGTTGTGGCTTCAGAATACGCCGACTGCACCACTGCAGAGAGGTAAGACACCCCAATGAGGCGTCTTGTGTATGACGATAAACTTCATCCGGCAGCATGGCCTCTGATCGAGAGGTTTTTGAGGACCACCTCTTAATTACTGTTTTTCACAGATCCACCCTGAACCGGGTTGGTAGCACCTGTTAGAGTCCCAGCTATGGACAAAGAACTAAACCCGATAAAGTGGGGTCAAAGGACTGTGAAAGTGTAAACATAAATTTTGATAGTAAAAATACCTGTAATACATTTTGGAAAAAAAATATCACCAGCAATTCATTTGACACTCTTCAAAAAGCCGCTTTACAAGAATACGTCATTGGAACCTCATATACGGAGTGATTTAGCTTAATTGAGTAATCAGTCGTTTTTGATTCAGCGAGACATGCTTGTTACCATAACACCATATCGAAAATGATTTTCTAAGCGTAGCTCAGATGGGGCATGATGTCGTAATTATGCGCTCTCAGTGAGGATTGAACTCACTACACTCTTGTAAATGTACTAGTGAGACATGATTGCTAACCATAACACAACGTCAAAGGGCCCGATGCAATTCAGAGCACGTAATTTATTTCCTTTTGGCATTGACTGAAATTGAAAAGAAGATCTGATTAAGAAACCGAAAAATGCATGAAAAGATATTTTTCTTAGAAATGCTCTCGCGGGTTCCACTCAAAGCCACCTTGTTGCTATCTCTCCTAATCCCTGTTCTGACAATCATTTGCACCAGCTCATTAGGTAGGTAAAACCTTTATTTCCTCTGACCCTCTTGTTTTGAAACTGCCCTATGAGCTTCAAATTTTCTAAGCCCTCTTTCCTCATTATGTACTCTAGAGATTTCAACTATCTCTTTCTGTTATTAAGTATAATTTTCCTTTTTGTTTCATTTTTCTCTAATAGCTCTAATTGATCACGTGTTTAATACCTGGTATTTTCGGTATCATTCTGTAGAAACACATTTCGCTCACCGCAAGTCTCTTCTTCATCTGGAATATAAGGCGATCTAAGCTTCCATGTGAGAGTCGTGAGATGAATAATGTCTTGAGATCAGAAATAGGAGAACTGGGTTCCATTGTAACATAGAAAGGGTTGCTGAATGAGGAATAACCAAAACGGAGGTGGGAAATGAAATGGTAATCTTTATAACATCAACAAAATACAATATTCGCCAGCGGCCTGAAGTAGGTAATCCACTACTAGTGGTGTACTACTTATATAGCATATTACCCCCACTTACAATTGTGTCCAACGTATTTATGAGGATTTATGACATACCTATTAATGTTCATAGGTACGGTATATATCACATAGTAAAATCACTTTCCAATGTATTTACATATTAAAATCTCTTTCCAATGCATTTTCATAGTAGAATTACTCTCCTATGCATTTTCATAGTAGAATTACTCTCCTATGCATTTTCATAGTAAAATCACTTTCCAATGCATTTTCATACTAAAATCACTTTCCATTGTATTTTCATAATAAAATCACTTTCCAATGTATTTTCATAATATAATCACTTTCCAATGCATTTTCATAAAATCACTTTCCAATGCATTTTCATACTAAAATCACTTTCGAATGCATTTTCATAATAAAATCACTTTCCAATGCATTTTCATAGTAAAATCCGTTTCCAATGCATTTTCATAGTAAAATCCGTTTCTAATGCATTTTCATAGTAAAATTCCTTTCCAATGCATTTTCATAGTAAAATCACTTTCAAATGCATTTTCATAATAAAATCACTTTCCAATTCATTTTCATAATAAAATCACTTTCCAATGTATTTTCATAATAAAATCACTCTCCCATGCATTTTCATATTAAAATCACTTTCCAATGCATTTTCATAATAAAATCACATTCCAATGCATTTTCATAGTAAAATCACATTCCAATGCATTTTCATAATAAAATCACTTTCCATGCATTTTCATAGTAAAATCACTTTCCAATGCATTTTCATAGTAAAATCACTTTCCAATGCATATTCATATTAAAATCACATTTCAATGCCTTTTCATAATGTTGTAATCTAGGAAGGTTTACTGAATGAGAAATAAACAAAAATGATTACAGTTTGCCGGCCACTGCAACCGAACGGACACGGAAATCATCTCATCCTTACTCCTATGGCAGAAGTGTCTTCTCACGAAAATTGACTTTCCTAGACATCATATCTCGACATTCAGGGTTGGACATTGGGAATCTGGGAACAGCAATACTGGACCGAACAGTGTGGAAAAGGGATTTTCAATGGAGTTCCGACCAACCATAGCGAGATCGAAGGATGATGATGATGATGATGATGATGATGATGATGATGATGATGATGAAAACCATTATTATCTCCCCCAAATTCTTACAGTCTAAGAATATTTTATGGCTTTAAATAATCTGCAAAAGGTTGATAAACCGTAAAAATCAATCTTTTTAATCGGTGAAGAGATTTTCCAGCATACAATTTGCTAGGTTTGACACAAGACTGATAAAGTTTGGTTTGATTTGTTTGGTTTTACGACATAGCAGCCTCAATGGGTTATTTAATGCCGACAAAATATTCATTGTTGGTAATTTTTTTCCCGAAAATCTATATCTGGTAATATTTTTTTCCTTCAAAAAATCTTTTTGGTTACATTTTTTCTTTCAAAAATCTAATTCTGGTAATAATTTTCCTTTGCTGGTAATATTTATTTTTCAAAATGTATTGCTGGTAATAATTTTTTTTTACAAAGTATTTCTGGTATTAAAACCCATTTTTACACTTTCATAGTGTTTTGACCCCAGTTTGGGGATTAACTATTTGCCCATAGCTGGGACCCTAACAAGTGCTAACACTCCAAGTCAGGGTGGACCTGGGAACACCAGCAATTAAGATGTGGTTCTACGCTCCTCAAAACCTCCTGATCAGAGACCTTGCTGTTGGACGTACTTTATCGTCTTACCCAGGACGCGGATCTAGTTTATCGTCTTACCCAGGATGCGGATCTAGTTTATCGTCATACCCAGGACGCAGATCTAGTTTATGGTCTTACCTAGGACGTGGATCTAGTTTATCGTCTTACCCAGGACGCGGATGTAGTTTATCGTCTTACCCAGGACGTGGATGTAGTTTATCGTCTTACCCAGGACGCGGATTTAGTTTATCGTCTTACCCAGGACGCGGATGTAGTTTATCGTCTTACCCAGGACGCGGATATAGTTTATCGTCTAACTCAGGACGCGGATGTAGTTTATCGTCTTACCCAGGACGCGGATGTAGTTTATCGTCTTACCCAGGATGCGGATGTAGTTTATCGTCTTACCTAGGACCCCGATCAAGTTTATCGTCATACCCAGGATGGAGACTGATAAAGAGGAGAAACGCAAACATTTACTATATGTCTATACGACTGAATTCGTTTCTAAGATATGTTTTTTTTTAATCTATTCGTATAGGAGTCGCCCTTATTATGAAGCAAGCTTATTTTGGCCGATGGCTTACTCTGTTTGATATTATCGAAGACGACCGAATACACTAAAGGATTGCCAAACTTTTTTTATCTATAATCTACAGTCGGCTCCCAAAGCAATTTCTTTCAGAAGTCATCTCCGTATTTTCCCTACGCCATGTTATAATAACCCCGTTAATACTAGGTTCACCGTCGTTCTTATTAAATCATGGCGTGCGGTTTTTGTTTGTTTGTTTAATTTTACCGCGTTTATATCGAGCTACGTCCGTCATGCTCATCACAAAAATATTTACACAACGCTAAATGCTTCCGCGCGTATCAAATTTTGGCAGGGAAAGAAACGACTTCCCCACGCTAGTACAATCTTTTTATGCCTTTACCTGTACAATGTATTTTGATATTACTTACCTGTTTACCTATATGTCCGCGGGGAATAAATAAAACAAAACTGATATCTTCCTCAGTTACATATTTTTCACGTCTCCATAAAATATTTATGTTTCTATGAATGACTTAAGAATTATGTTAAAAACGAGCATGTGTTTCTCGATATGAAATAAAAACAGAATGAAGAATATACATGGTGTCCATAAATTTTATTTATTATTTAAAAGTAGGTACCTTCATGAGATCGACAGAAAATGAGCATAGCATGATAAAAATTGCCTTAAACTTGACGAAAATAATTTTTATTTGTCTAACTGTTTATGCTATAATAAAGAGGAAAGATCAAAGTATTTTTTGATTATTTTTTTACTTTTTTTTATCATTTCGAGCACATCCAAAAGTGTCCTTTAAAATCATGTTTATTTAAAAAAAAAAAACCGATCGTCAGACATTTTTTAAAAATTTTATAAACAAAAATTTAATTTTTCCGTTTTAAATTCTGCCAAGAAATAGTTAAACTTTTTTTAAAATTTATTTTTACAAAATTTAAAATTTAAATGTTTATTTAACATATTTGGAAAGAAAACATTACTTACTTTACGCGCTGAAAAGTGTACTTTAAAAAAAAACACAGCGGGTCGGAACAATAGTGACACATTCGAGGTGTCGATTGATGCTGTCAATAAGTATTGACAGCTTACGCGACCTAATTTCATCGTACGGATGGACGAAAGTGAAATAATTTAGCTTCTTATTGAACCAACTTGCGTAACCAGTTATTAAGGGAAAATTTCAGCGTTTTAATTTTTAATTGTTTCTTAGCTTTCCATCTTTACGTGTACGATGCTTTATGAAAATTTTAAAACTAAGACTGTTGATAGAAAAAAAAATTCATAAGGTGCATACAAATTAATTTAATTATTTTAATTACTTTAATTAGATACCTTTCTTATGAAAGGCTAAGGTGTAAAATATAAACATATACATTTATTTTATTTTATGGTATTATTTCTATTTCCCTTCATTTTATTAATTTTGATATTTCATATAGAAAAAAAAATAACTGAGAAAATAAAAAAATAAGAAATTTCATAAGATAGGTTAGGTACATAATACTTTTAGATACCCTTATCATTTGAAATATTACACAATTTTTTTTGTTAATTTTTCTTCAAAGTAATACGAATATTGAAAAGACTTTATTTCACATAATTACATAATCATATACACTTTATTTTATTTATTCATAACCAAGTAAGAAGAGAGGTCTAGAGATGCAATGCAATTCGTACCAGAGATTCGTGAAATATTTCCTCACAAACTCCAACCTAATGATCAGAGTCCTTGCTGCCAGATGTCACAGGATGGGGGTTAGCCATTAAAGAGCAGGTCGTGCATGATATAGTCGGTAGCTATTTCACATTTGTCCAGTTGATAGTCTTCATTATCTTCTTAATAGAAAATGTTGTAATCTGGGTCAGAGAATTCCATGACCCATCCTACAAATATCTTATCAACAGAATCAACTGTCCAGATGTGTTTTATAGTATGGCCAACTATATCACCACATAAGATTTTGTAAATGTTATCTACAAAATCTTGGGAAAAGTCCGGGAATTCTGCTTTGATGGCAGAATTGGTGTGTTCAAGGTCCTTCAATCTTTTCTGTAGCTGACGCCTTTCCTTTTTTTTAATTCTGTCTCTGCTTTTCTTCACTCCTTTTCAGGATCTCAATTCTCTAATACTTCCTTCTTAGATATTCTGATCCTGTGTGGTTCTGTGCTATACTGCATGGCAACATCCAATAGGATTGTTTAAACTTTAAAGGAAAAGAAAAATATCAAAAATTTCTCCACACGTGTCTAGCACAAACACAGTAAAGGCTGACCGACAGCGGAGGACAACATTTATAGCCAGGCAAGCCACGTGACTTTCTTTTGTTTTCATGACGCTTCCGGTCTTCCGTATATTTGAATTTAAGCTATTTTTGACACAAAAAAAAACATGTTATATTAGATTTTTACCTAAAAGCAACTTTCTGATTGTAACCAGGTTTATTTTATAATCTGTAAATGATATTATCTACTTAATAATACATTGAATAACTGCAACACCATTTTGATCAATTTTAAAATATTTAACAACTTTAATCAATAAACATAAATTTAACAATAAGAAATAACAAATAATTGTTGTAAAAACTTATTTTTCATCGAAAATGTTTTTTGCTTTCAGGAAATGTTATCCATAGTCATACAAATAAGTAAAAGCAACTAAAAGTTTTTGAAATTAAATAATATCTTTGTTTTATTGAGTTTTGTATGTTACAATTCAGAGCTGATTTTAAGGTAGACGGGTCCGAAATAAAAAAAAAAGTAAAATGGATTTGCTTTGGTCAAAGCCTTGTGCTTTTAACTAATTAGTCGCTAAATCGGAACACCTTAGAATTTCATGAGTTTTCATGAAATTACTTATGGGGGGGTGTAATAAATAAAATAAAAAAATTACCATGATTTAAAAAAAAAAAATAAACACATTTATAATAATTTCCATCATTTGTGAATAGTTACTGAAAGTTTCATGAAAATCCGACAATTATTTTTATTTTTACAAGATTTTCAAAATTAACGGCTCCCATTAAAAAAGAAAATTAAAAAAAAAAAAAACACGCGCTCATGAAGGTACCTATTTAAAAGATATAATCTAAAGGCAAGCGATGATATATCTTAATCAGATTTGGTCTATTTACACACTAGTTAGCAAAGCTTTTAGTCACATTGCGTTTGTGTATTTCAGGTGTCCTGTTGATGGAAGGAGCACTCTTCAATGAACCCATAAAAATGGCCACTCCCAAAGAAACGGCACAATGTGTGTCATGCTTTATTGAAACGAAATCGGATACGCAGAATTAGCGAAACAACAGAAGTACTTTCTATGGCGTTATGTTAAAATATCGTGCATCGAATAAAGATATGAGACATCACTGATCTAAAGCAAAAGATGATTGATACCATTACCACGGTTAATGAGGTTATACTACAACGAATATGGCAAGATATCGAGTACCGTCTTGATGTGCTTCGTGCAAATAATTCTGTACATAGAGAGGTGTATTAAATTAGTTAAAAAATACGAACTTCGATATCTACGCCTCATTTTTCTAACAATTTCCATATATTTGTTCATTTGATTTTATAATAATTTTTAAAATTGTAAATCGTTACGTGTTGTGTTTATGTAATGCATTTTAAAGTTTATCAAAGTTTAATATCCCTTATTTAAAACTCAGTTTGCCAGTTTATATTCACTTAATTGCGTGCTGTAATTATAGAATTAATCGTAATTAGTTTGAAAACCATATACAGAATTTGTAACTGGTAATGGATAATAATAATTCCCTGGCTAACTTATCCATCAGATATCACTTCCCCGGATTAGTTTTTATGGGGTTAGGTTAAAGATATGGTGTAACAAACAAAAATATGGAACAACACCGGCCTAAAGCAAACGATCAGTGATGCCATTGCCACCATTAATGAGGCGATGCTACAACGAACGTGTCAGGAAATCAAGAAACATCTCGAATTTCTTCGTGCAAATAATGGTGACCATATAGAGATGCGTTAAATTAGTTAAAGATGCTTCAATATCTACTCCTCATTTTATAATAATTTTCACATATTGGTCTGAAAATCTATTTTATTATTTACAGGTAGGCCGCTGAATATCGTTGCTAACGGCCAGTCAACGAAAGCCTTTAAGATTAATGCCGGCGTTCCACAGGTTTTTTTCCTCGGTCTTACCTTCTCTCTACTATATAGTAATAATCTGGCTCGAAGCATTTTATAATTTTCACATATTTGTCTGAAAATCTATTTTATTATTTACAGGTAGGTCTCTGAATATCGCTGCTAACGGCCAGTCATCGAAAGCCTTTAAGATCAATGCCGGCGTTCCACAGGGTTTTCTCCTCGGTCTTACTTTCTATCTACTATATAGTAATAATCTGCCTCGTAGCATTTTATAATAATTTTCACATATTTGTCTGAAAATCTATTTTTTATTTACAGTTAGGCCCCTGAATATCGTTGCTAACGGCCAGTCATCGGAAGCCTTTAAGATCATTGCCGGCGTTCCACAGGGTTTTCTCCTCGGTCTTACCTTCTCTCTACTATATAGTAATAATCTGCCTCGTAGCATTTTATAATAATTTTCACATATTTGTCTGAAAATCTATTTTATTATTTACAGGTAGGACCCTGAATATCGTTGCTAACGGCCAGTCATCAAAAGCCTTTAAGATCAAATCCGGCGTTCCACAGGGTTTTCTCCTCGGTCTTACCTTCTATCTACTATATAGTAATAATCTAGATCGAAGCATTTTATAATAATTTTCACATATTTGACTGAAAATCTATTTTATTATTTACATGTAGGCCTCTGAATATCGTTGCTAACGGCCAGTCATCGAAAGTCTTTAAGATCAATGCCGGCGTTCCACAGGGTTTTCTCCTCGGTCTTACCTTCTCTCTATTATATATTAATAATCTGCCTCGTAGCATTTTATAATTTTCACATATTTGTCTGAAAATCTATTTTATTATTTACAGGTACGTCCCTGAATATCGTTGCTAACGTCCAGTCATCGAAAGCCTTTAAGATCAATGCCGGCGTTCCACAGGGTTTTCTCCTCGGTCTTACTTTCTATCTACTATATAGTAATAATCTGGCTCGAAGCATTCTCCAATCATTATGAGAATCTATGCGGATGACGCAACAATTTACAGGTGTATCTCCAAAAATCTTCAAAATCAGAACCTTGTATCCGTACTCAATTTTACTCCACGTACTTCTATTCCTCTCCGAAGTTCTTTAAGCGGAACTCGGGGCTTGTTGCCAAATTTTGTTGCCAATAATTTTGCCGTACGTTCCGTTACCTTTATATATATATATATATATATATATATATATATATATATATTTAAAGACATTTTTATGTTTAACATTCTTTTTATAGATACAAGTATTTAAGTAAATGCTCTGTTTATAATAAACAGTATTAAATAACATTTACCGGCCTGAATGTCCGAGACATTTTCATAGAAAATGTCTTTAAATAATTGTCGGGCTTTGTCCATTTCATAATGTGTTACGTCATTTGTTTACATTTGATACGCCATGAGCAGTTATGAATGTACGTGAAAGATTCCTGGAAGTTTATAAGCAGTAAATTCGACTATCCCGACCGTAAGATCCTTTGTGGCCGAGCGGTAAGGCACGCCAGACTATATGACGGTCCCGTATAGGATACAGGTTAGAATCCTGTCGAAGGACGACTATTTTATATGAAAATTCTTCGGACATTCAGGCCGGTAAATGTTATTTAATACTGTTTATTATAAACAGAGTATTTACGTAAATATTTGTATTTATAAAAAGAATGTTAAACATAAAAATGTCTTTAAATAATTGTCGGACTTTGTCCATTTCATAATATATATGCTAACATTTTCATTATATATATATATATATATATATATATATATATATATATATATATATATATATATATATATATATATATATATATATATATATATATATACACAGGTAGTCCATTAAATCTCTTTACATTCAAAAACAGGCCAGTGGATTGGACGGGACAATTCCCTGGTCACCTCGTTCACCGAATATTTCTATCCTCGACTTCATTCTACGGGGTTATGTTAAAGATACCGTGTATCGAGTAAATATACAAGACATTCCTGATCTAAAGCAAAAGATCAGTGATGTCATTGCCACCATTAATGAGTCTATGCTACAGCGAACATGGCAAGAAATCGAGAACCGTCTTGATGTGCTTCGTTCAAATAATGGTGGCAATATAGAGGTAGATTAAATTAGTTAAAAAAACAAACTTAAATATCTACTCCTCATTGTGCAGCAATTTTCACATATTTGTCTGTTCATTTGCTTTTGTTATCGTTTTTTTTATTGTAAAAAAGACTTTATGGACACTCGGTATATGTAGTGATTATGTACTGTATTTTAAACTTGATCAAAGTTTAATATCCCTTCATTAAAATTCATTTTGCAAGTTTATATTGACTTAATGGCGTGCTGTAATTACAAAAATTAATCGTGATTACTTTGAAAACCATATACAGAATTTACAACTGGTAATGAATACTGGCAACTCCCTGGTTACCTCATTCATCAGATATCACTTCCGTAGACTTAATTCTTTCGGGTTTTGTTAAAGATATAGTGTATCAAACAAAGATACCTGGCATCACTGATCTAAAGCAAATGATTACTGATGTCATTCCGGGATATGTCATCTTTTGTAATCCTAACGGACAGTCGTTATCACTTTCGTTATCACTTTCGTTATGCTCGTTGTAGCAGAGACTTTGTAATTGCAGATACAACTATGGTAACGCCGTTGAACAATACTGGTGTCAGACGCCTTCGAATAACACTCGAGCTTAGAGTACTTATATAATACCCGCTCGAATGGAAACCACCGTATAGTGATCGGAATAAAGAACAGTAATCCGTATAGTGGATAGACTAGAGAATAGCGGTACGTATAGCAATAGAGGATAGACTAGAAATAGAGATCGTCGTCTACTTCCTAGATATATGCGTTTCCTCTATCGGCACGTGGTCTGCTTAATTCAATAATGGGATCGCCTGTGTTTACTCACTGTCGATCTACGTTCAAACCTAAGTGTCGGCAGCGACACTTTATTTCTATATAACATCATAATTTCTCGTTCTCGATCTCCATGTTCGTGAAGTGAAAGTAATACGTTGATGTTACGTTAGCCACTCGCCTTTGAATTCGTGGTTTACAACGTTGCCATGGGGTTCATTTCTATTTTAATGTGCTATGTACGTTCAGGTCTTCATAGCTCACAACAACTTCCGGTCTTTTGAAGCTGCAAGCAACTTTTTTTTACCTTTTACCATTCCTCCCTTCTCTTGTTCTGCCATCGATTCAATCAGTTGCATTAAGTAGGTTATCCGCCATTTTCTTTCACACGTTTGCGTATGATATTCAAAGGACAATGTTCAGTGTCACTCCGGTAGATGTTATCAATTTCGATTTTTTTACAGTCTCTTCCTCTCGTTCAAACTCACTCACTCACTCACTTTCTCTTTGTTACGATGTGGATGGAGGTGTGAGCGAGCTCAAACGCGCGTTATCTATATCTAAAAAACAGAAGATGTCTGTCTGTGTGCCCGTCTGTGTATGTGTGTATGATATTTTTGCACGTCTTCATTTCTCCACCGATTTCGAAAAAAATTTACACATATGGCGCAAATTTACGAAAATAGGTCAAGACTAGGTTTTCAATCTCCAGGTCCCAATCCCCTCACCGCCGGGTTTGGCAGAAAAATCGATAAAAATGAAGGTGGGGGCGATTTTTTGCAAAAACCAAGGCAAAGTTACACGCGAACAAAATTTTCACTGCATGAGCGGATGGTCTTGGAACTTAATACAAAGCATAGCTCATGTTACGAGGTTTATGTAGAGTGCTTGATAGTTTTCACAAAAATTGAAAAAAAAAAACTGGTGAAAAAATCGGGGTTTTCGTACTACTTAAAATAAAAACTTGAATAAGGTAATCATTTTTATTCAATTTTCTTCAAACATGTCGCAAAAAAAAAAAGAAAATTCGTCATCATGCAAAAAATAACATAGTGTGGTTTTAGTCTTTCTCGCGTCTGTCAAATTTGAAAAGCATCAGATAAAACACCGGAGAGTTAATTCTGAAAAACAGGCTTATTGAATAGTTTTTTTTTATTTATTATTATACGCGCGGAAGCGAGCAGGACTAAACCCACACTATGTTATTTTTTTTGCATGATGGCAATTTTTTTTTTCATATGACACAAATTATCTTTCGTGAATGTTTGGTTTAGATTATTTCAGTTAAGTGGACGGAATCTGCGACAAATTAGGTCCAAAATCGGCTTTTGCCATTTAACCAATAGTTTTTTCATATGATTCCACTCTGAATTGGCAGTCGAACAACCTTTGCTGCAAAGAGTGTTTGAGAAAGAATATTGAAGCGTTAAAAGGGAACCGAACAACCTCTTATTAACCCCAGGTTTACAGTAAAGAACAATGAAGTGGGCGTTTAAGACGTTTGCACTTGCAATTGAATCAAGTTCTGACGCTTCATCCCTGTTTTTTTTTCATTATTAGATTTCTGAATAATGCCATACTATTTGAAAGTTATTACAGCCATAGGAAATTTACTGAATATCTAAAATATTGAAATAATTTCACCCCGAGCAACGACCACACAAGAAGTTTTTATCGATTGAATACTTTAAGAACAAACACTTGCGAAAGTCATACTGTAAAAATGATGAGGGAGTAGTAGCTTAGTATACAAAACGGATGATGCATGCAAGTGGGGACGCAAGAAGACATTTCTAGGCAGCGTGTGCGAGTATGCAGGGATGCGGTTATACAATAGTCATGTACACCCGGGCAACACTTTTTTGGCACATTGACGTAGTGTAATTGTTAGCAATCTTGTATCACTAGATCAATTACGACTGGATAGTGAGTTCGATCCTCACTGAGTGCCCCATACTTTCCTTCATTTGCCACATCTAAGTTGCGCTTAAAAGAACACCATTTGTTCACTTTTCTGTGATGTACTGGTTAACAAGTTTGTCTCGTTAGAACAATTACGATTGAGTAGTGAATTCAATCCTCACTGAGTGCCTTTTACGTTCGGTCTTGTGCTTCATCTAAACTACGCTTAAAAGGGGGCTCCTTGGCGTGGTGTAATGATTAACAAGCTTGTCTCGCTAGAACAATTACGACTGAGTAGTAAATTCAATCCTCACTGGGTGTCTTGTACTTTCTCTCTTGTGCTTCATCTAAACTACGCTTAAAAGGGGGCTCCTTGGCGTGGTGTAATGGTTAACAAGCTTTTCTTGCTAGAAATATTACGACTGAGTAGTGAATTCAATCCTCACTGGGTGTCTTGTACTTTCGTTATTATGCCACATCTAAGCTACACATAGAAAGGGGCTCTTCGGCATTGTGTAATGGTTAACAAGCTTTTGTCGCTATAGTAATTAGTGAAAGTTCTATGAGTGTTCCATAGTTTTGGCCTTGTGCCGCATGTAAGCTCCGCTTAGAAAATCCTTATATTCAAGCTAGGATAATACCTTGGAATTCCGAGTTGACAAAATCACTTTGGCGACTTTGTTCTTCATTGTGGAATATTGCCCCCTATAAGAGGCTTCCAAGATCCCTATAATCCTAAATTCTTCAAGTCTAAGGTTAACCGTTAATTAACCGACTAATTTTATAATTTTTTTTTCTGTTTACAGTGAGGTTCACATTGCAAAAGGCCCGGGGCCACTCGTGATAGAGAGTTCCAGAGTAAGAGGCAGAGCTTATGCCAATATGTGGAGAAGTTAACGGTTAACCCGACACTTGAAGAAGTTAAGATTGTAGTGATCGGGAAAGCATCCTCTTGGGAGTCATTCCACAGAGCAGTAGTCATCAGGAAATACTTGTTAGACAGAAACTTACTTCTCACCAATGAAATACGAACCGAATGAGGCTGTTTCGCGAAAATGAGCGTAGCATGGCGAAGCTTAGCCTTGAAGGTTAGAACTGGTGGGGCTAAGGAATGTAGCTCGTCTGAGCACTTTCCATGTGACTATCGATAGAGCAGTGAGCAGATCCTCATAATCACCACTTCCATCTTTTACGTCCATACAACAACATCTGTAAACCTCTACCATGTGTGGCTCTTGGTTAGTAGTATCACTTCAGGAGTTGGGTGACCATGGCTCTCCACAGCTTCCTGTCTCATGTGACTAAGTAACTTTTTATATTTTACCATAGTCCTGGGTATGATGATAAACTACATCCGGCAGCAAGGCCACTGTTCGTGAGATTGAAGGTGTTGAGGTGTATGGAACCATCTCTTAATTGCTGATGTTCACAGGTCCACCCTAACTCGGGTCGGTAGCTTCGTAAAAAGTCCGTATTTTTCAGCATAATCTCATTCTTTTTCCTACATTATACATTATTATTATATTATATACTATTAATGGATAGCGGCTCGGATTGTGGAATCGGAGAGCCAAGTTCGAATTCCAGTCGAAACCATTACTTTCACATACGTTTTAATACCCTTAGGAAAGGTATGAACCCTCCTCTTCTTCCCCCAGCTATGGGCAAATAGCAAGACAGGCCGGGTTCTATAGCCTTGGATGGTAACTGGTCTACCGCAGAAAGCAATGGCAACCTACTATGCGAAAAATCTGCCTCGTCAGTCATGTATCGAAAGATACATGATCGCCTAAGTGTGTATCACGCATGGCACATAACTGACAGATTTCAGGTCCGAATTTCGCTAATATATATGTCAATGTAATCTTAGGGATGACGATAAACTACGTCTGGAAACAAGGCCTCTGATTGGAGGTTTTGAGGAGCTGTTGTTCCCAGATGAGCCCTGACTTGGGTTGTAGCATCTGCTAGGGTCCCAGCTATGGGCAAATAGTTAACCACCAAAAAACAAAAAAAAAAAAAACACCATGAAAGTATAAAATACATATTTATCATAAAATGGCCACCAATAAATATTTATAATAAAATGGCCAACAATAAATATTTATAATAAAATGGCCAACAATAAATATTTAAAGCAAAATAAGAAACAATATATTTTTAAAGCAAAACGATCAGCA